>JADBJO010000609.1:0-2500 GCA_016801955.1 Conus betulinus | reverse complement strand
GCTTTGCAAAATAACATTGGTGCCAATATTCTGTTAATAATTCTCATTTGAAAACCATCTTAGCTTTATGTCTTTTTATCAGTCGAATTTTTGTGAAAAGTTTTAACCCATATAACTTCCTTCTGTAATCTTACATTCCATTTATTGCAAAAACCTGGTTCTGTTGTGTCCTGATTTAATAAACCATAGTAATGTGAGGCTCCTCTTGAAACTGAACAGATTTCAGTTAATAATTTACTTGTCCTACTTTCTTCACAGTATTTTGTTTCTAGTCCAGTTTCTCTCGAATACTTTTTCACCGCACTAACGTAACCATTGTATGTTACAAAAATCCGTATTGACACTATATTTATCAACAAAGGATTGGAAACTCAAAAATTCACTGTTCTCATCCAGAAGATTCTGTATGCAGAATACATCATTTTCAACCCAGTTTTTATAAAAGGTTGATCTGCCCCCAATTTTTAAGTTGTGATTACAGAACAAAGGTTCTGAACAGAATTCTTCCGCAGTTTTAACACGAACAATCTTGCCTGTCTCTCTGTAAGCGTCGAGTACATCTCTCCAGAACCTATTTAGTTTATTACTCCGTGGCAGATCGGATCCTAGTTTGTTGATAATTTTCTGCTTTTTTTTCATACATCGAAACAAGCACTTTCTTCTTCATCTATGTTGATTCCGATTCCTCCCCTGTTCTATGCTTTTCACAGACGTTTTCCTGTTAATTCTGTCTCTTTTCTTTGCCCCAAACGAACTTAAATATAAAGTTCTGGATTTCGTCAATTATATAATCCGGTGGGGTTTGGTAATAACATCCATAGATGGGTTAGTTTAGAAAGCATCATAGATTAAGCACTGCTACTCTGCCGAAAGGCGTTATCTGTCTTTTTGAGCCAAGTTTTATTCAGTGCTCTAATTTCTGCAAACTTTCTTTCAACATTCATAATTTCGCACTGTTTTAAGTCACATGTAACCCAAATGCCAAGATTTTAAATTTTGGAGGGTTTGGACAGTCTCTCGTCTCTCTCTCGCCTCTCTCTCTCTCTCTCGCTCTCTCTCTCTCTCTCTCTCTCTGTGTGCGTGTGTGGTGGGTTGTGGTGTGGTGTGTGTGTATGTGTGTAGTGTGTGTGTGTTGTGTGTGTGTGTGGTGTGTGTGTGTGTGTGTGTGTGTGTGTGTGTGTGTGTGTGTGTGTGCATGCCTGCGAATGTGTGTGTATGCGTGTGTGGTGTGGGTGTGTGTGTATGTGTGTGTGTGTGTGTGTGTGTGTGGTGCGTGCGTGCGTGCGTGCGTGCGTGCGTGTGCGTGCGTGTGTGTGTGTGTGTGTGTGGTGTGTGTGTGTGGTGTGTGTGTGTGTGTGTGTTGTGTCTGTGTGTGACAGTCTGTCGGTCTATCTGTCTGTCTGTCTGTTTCTGTCTGTCTGCCTGTCTGTTCTCAGTCTGTCTGTCTGTCTGTCTGTCTGCCTGCCTGTCTGGCTGTCTGTCTGTCTGTCTCTGTCTCGCCTCTCTCCGTCTCTCTCTCTCTCTCTCCCTCTCTCTCCTCTCTCTCTCCTCTCTCTCTCTCCTCGCCACTGCACACATGATGAAGATTTTGGCGGAAGGTCGGGTTCCAATGTTTATCGCACGTATGTTTGCACACCCCGCTGTAGGCCTTTCTGCGTGCTATGTGAGAGATACCTATCTCGCAGAGCAAAGTACCGTTACGCCAAGCTATCGACAGACCAGGCTGCAACTACTGTTCTGATATTGCGTGATGAAAAGAGCGTACAAAAGAAAGCAAAAAAAAAAAAAAAAAAAAAAAAAGGCTGCTTTCCTAGATTTGCTTTTTTCCTTTGGTTTTGTCTGTCTCTATATGTCTGTCTGTCTTTCTGATTGTCTCAAACTGTTCGTCCGTCCATCCCGTCCGTCCCGTCCGTGTCGTGTGGTCCTGTCTGTCTGTCGGTCTGTGCCTATTTTTCTGTCTGTCTGTTTTTACTCTGTTTTTCTCTCTCTTTCCACACACGCACACACACACACACACACCACTATTACACAACACACAACACACGACACACACACACACACCACACACACACACACACACCACACGCACGCACGCACACCCAGCACAAACACACACACGCGCTCTCGCGCGCGCTCCACTGCACGCCGAAACGCACGGCACAGTCACACAATTCACGAACACACACACACACAACACAGACACAACACCCCTACAACCCACACCACACCCACCCACACACAAGAGAGAGAGAGATAAGAGAGGAGAGAGAGAGGATATAGAGAGAGAGAGAGAGAGATAGAGAGAGAGAAATTTTTACATATTTTTCTTTTTTCGTGTGAAGTTGCACTTTCGGCTTCCTGGCTTGTAAACACCAACGCCAACGCTGTCCGCCACTGGCCCATAATCATGCCCCTACTGGTTGCTTATTCACTGTAGATTGGTCAGCCGTTGAACATATTGCTCGGTCAGAAGTCTACTGACGCGATCAATGTATTCTCT
>JADBJO010000608.1:622500-626447 GCA_016801955.1 Conus betulinus | reverse complement strand
GATCAAAACTTGGGCAGAGGGAACATAGCGGAATGCGAGGTGGCAATCAGGGACAGGGTTTGGGACAGATGGACAAAAGACAAGAGAAACAAAGGAGAGAAGAAAGAACAAAGAGACACCACACAAACTTACCTTCCGGACACTTGGCTGGGATTCTCCTGGTACGAGAGAACCAGCGAAAGCAATACTCCCACCCCTTCCCTAACTTCCCCCCCTCCCCCCCCCCCCCCCCCCCCCACCCCTTCCCACTATCATTCTTCTCACGCCATTCTTTCACCGCCGCAACCTCCCGTGGGTGAAAGTGAGTTTGGTGGTGGAGGGTGGGTAAGGCAGGTATAAGGGCATAAAGGGGTGGGGGTGGGAGGGGGAAGAAAACGAAGTAGGGGATGAATTAAAAGAAAATCAAGAGAGAGAGAGAGAGAGAGAGAGAGAGAGAGAGAGAGAGGAGAGAGAGAGAGAGAGAGCATAAACATAAGAACTATAGAAAACACGCTCAAAGCACCGCGACCGAACGTTCTTGCGCAAATGCGCACGCAAGTTCGCACAGGGCATGCAGGATGGACATGCATGTCCGCGCGCGCGCGCGCACACACACACACCCACACACACACACACACAAACACACCACATATCACTACCACCACCACCACCACCACCCAAAACCACACCACAACACACACACACACCACGCACGCACACGCACGCACGCACGCACGCGCACACACCCACACATTCGTTCTTTCTCTCTGTCTCTGTACTGTCTCTGTCTCTGTCTCTGTCTCTCTCTCTCTCTCTCTCTCCTCTCTCTCCTCTTCCTCTCATCCTCTCTCTCTCTCCTATCTCTCTCTCCAAAACACCACCACACACACCCACACATATTCATTCATATTCTTTTTCTCTCTCTTTTCTGTGTCTCTGTCTCTGTCTCTGTCTTTGTCTCTGTCTGTCTGTCTCCTCTCTCTCTCTCTCTCTCTCTCTCTCTCTCGCTGCGGCTCTCTCGCCTCTCTCTCTCTACTTTTCTCTCTCTCCATATTTCATTCATTCTTTTTCTTTCTTTTTTCTTGTCTCTGTTTGTCTGTCTCTGTCTGTCTGTCTCTCTCGCTCTCCTCCTCTCTCCCTCTCTCCCCTCCCTCCTCTCTCATCTCCATCTCTCTCTCCCTCTCCCTCTTCTCGTCTCTCCGTCCCTCCTCTCTCCTCTCTCCTCCCCTCTCTCCCTCTCTCTCTCCCTCCCGCTCTGGCTCTTCCATTTTTTTTTGTCTCTCCATTTTTTTTTTTGTCCTCAGCCCTAATATAGCTTTGCGTCCGTTTGGATTATAAGCGACAAATATTTGAATCTCTCTCTCTCTCCTCTCTCTCCTCTCTCTCCTCTCTCTCTCTCCTCTCTCTCTCTCCTCTCTCTCTCTCACACACCACACACACACACACACACACACACACACACCACACACACCCACAACACACACACCACACACACACACACACATCACACACACACACACACACACACACACACACCACACACACACACACAACACACCACACACACACACACACACACCACACACACACACACACACCACACACACAGACGCACGCACAACACACACACACACACGTATCTGCATGCATGTTGGTGCTGCTGGAAGGGAGGAAAATCTTATTCACAAAGACTGCAGCCCCCCTTCTCTCTGTCCACTCCTACCCTTCCCCTACCTCCCCCCCAAACAACATTCTCACAACTACCACCATCACACAGACAACCACACCCTTCAACCCCGACCCCCATCAACCCCCCCACCCTATCCAATAAAACAAAAGTTTTCTCCTAATGAGTTAAGTCGAGGAGCTGTCTCAAATTTATCTTCATCTCCACGGCTCGGGTCCCCAGCCTGACTTTTTGTTGTGGCTGCCTTTGTGTTTAGACAGTGAAATTGCATTGCCGGGGCAAGGAGGAGGAAGAAGAGAAGGAGGAGGAGGAGGAGGAGGATGGAGTGATGGAGGAGGAGGGGGGGGGGGTGGGGTGGGGGGGGGGGAATGGGATCCGCTGATGTGTTTGAAGAGAGAAGGAGGAGGAGGAGGAGGAGCAGGAGAGAGGAGGAGGGAAGGGGGGGGTGATGGGAGAGAGAGACGGCTGTTTCTGACTCGAAACATCAGTGCTCTCCTAGGAGTCTCTCTCTCTCTCTCTCTCTCTCTCTCTCTCTCTCCTCTCTCTCTCTCTCTCTCTCTCTCTCTCTCTCTCTCTTCTTTCTTTCTTTCTTTCTTTTTTTTTTTTTTTTTTTTTAAATTTGAGACGAAATCTGTCAGGGGATTTTTTCATTAAAGAACCGAAAAATTCCATCGGCGCAGCGGAGTGGGGGTTGACAAGACGACAGATGATTGTCATACTCTGTGAGTCCCTTCCAGACAGTTTGGAAGACATGGAGAGGGGGACGGGGGGGGGGGGGGGGGGGGAGAGAACGAGAAATGAAGAAGAAAGAGAAGAAAGAAGAAAGAAAAAGAAAAAAAAAAAAAGGGAAAGGTGGAAGACAGAGAGACCGAGGCTACTGAGAGAGAGAGAGAGAGAGAGAGAGAGAGAGAGGCGGGGGAAGGGGGGGGGGAGATAGAAAGACAGACAGACAGACTGAAGAGAAAGAGAATGACAGACGGAGAGAACGGGAGACAGACAGACAGACAGAGAGTGACAGTCGGAGAACGAGAAACGAGAGAGAGGAGAGGAGGACGGAGGATGGCGGGCGGGGTAAAGGGGGGGGGGGGGGGGGGGGGCAAGGGATAGTTAAAAAGAGAAAGACGGGGTTGAGGTAGCAGTGGCGGTATGGTAGGAATTTCCAGTCTTTTCAGATTGACCTCCGTCAGGGAACACACACACACACACAACACCACACACACACACACACCACACACACACACACACACACACACACACGCGCGCGCGCGCGCGCGCGCGCGCGCGCGCGCGCACGCATGCACACATGCACACACCAACACACACACGCACACACACACACACACACAGCACGCACGCACGCACGCGCACACACACATAAACACGCGCGTGCACACGCGCACATGCTCATACACGTGCGCACGTCCCGCTCCCCCACCTCTTCACACACTCACCACACACACTCACTCACAACTCACACTCACTTTCACACACACACACACACACACCCACAACACACACACACACACACACACACACACACAAGCACGCACGCACACGCACACACACACACACACACACACACACACACACACACACACACACACACACACACACACACACCGCACGCGCGTGCGCGCGCGCGTAGAGAACGCAGGAGGAAGGAGGCAGGCGAGACAGAAAGATAGATGGACAAACACAGAGACACGGAGTGGGGCTTGGGGCCGTGAGGAGGCGGCCATGAGAGACGGAAACATAGGAGAGAGAGAGAGAGAGAGAGGATGGGGAGAGACAGCAGCTGAGATCATATAACAGCGATGGACACTGTTTCCACGTCTGCTGCTTCATACATTATGCACTGAGTGTTTGTTTGTGTTGGAGTATAGCTGTGTAGAAAAGAGGAAGGGGAAGGGTGGGAGATGGATCATGGGTGATGAACAGGAGGGATGTGGGTGGAAGATGAGGAAGAGTGGGGTGGAAGATGCGGGAGTGGAGTGTGGGTAATGGGTTGAAAGAATAGGGAGTGTGGGTGATGAGTTGAACAATAGAGAGTGTGGGTAATGGGTTGAAGATATAGGGAGTGTGGGTGATGAGTTTGAACAATAGAGAGTGTGGGTAATGGGTTGAAGAATAGGGATGTGGGTGATGAGTTGAAACAATAGAGAGTGTGGGTAATGGGTTGAAGAATAGGGAGTGTGCGTGATGGGTTGAAGAATAGGGAGTGTGGGTGATCGGTTGAAGAACAGGGAGTGTGGGGGCGAAATGGAAGATGAGGGAGAGGGTG
>JADBJO010000608.1:610000-615000 GCA_016801955.1 Conus betulinus | reverse complement strand
AAGGTCTGATGGAACTACAGAAATCCGAATCGTATAAAGACAGCTCTTATTGCTTTACGTCTAACTCTCAGGAAATAAGATTCCGGTCGATAGTGAAACTGATAGTTTCTCTCTCTCTCTCTCTCTCTCCGTCTCTCTCTCTCTGTGTCTGTGTGTGTTGGTGGTGTGTGTGTGTGTGTGTGTGTGTGTGTGTGTGTTGGAACAAATAAGTAGTCGGGGGAATCAAGTGCAAGACGAGAGAGAGAGAGAGAGAGAGAGAGAGAGAGAGAGAGAGAGAGAGAGAGAGAGAGAGAGAGAGAGAGCAGAGAGCTTTTTTTTTTCCCCCTCAAACAATTAAACATTCTTTTAACAGTCGCAGAAAACAGGTAACATCTATGCGCCTATATCAAAACTTGGTGAACAGACCCGTACATCATAAATAACTGGCTGCTATATGTATACATGGACCTGACAGCCAGCAGTTGTCCTTAGTGCCAGCATCTTTGTAGTCTGTCTTCGGCAGCTTCTCGTGTTGTATTCTGACGAGACTGATTCAGAATCGGCGATGGTGTTTTCTGAGAGAGAGAGAGAGAGAGAGAGAGAGAGAGAGAGAGAGAGGAGAGGGAGGGAATGGGGGAGGGAGGGAGACAAATATACAGTCAGCCACACGCTGAGAGAATGGGGGAGAGAGAGAGAGAGAGAGAGGAGCGGGTGAGTGTGTGTGCAGGAGAGGGGGGGGGGGGGGGGGGGGGGGCGGCAGCGAGGGAGCAGCACGTGAACGAATGAGACATATCCGATTGGTAAGCTATTAGGTTTCAGAGAGAAACATACGGCCCATTACCTTTCAAAAAAAAAAAATATTTATTTCATTTTAATTTTTGAGAGAGAGAGAAGAGAAGGGGGAATAATCTTTAATATTGAGAGTATAACATAATCTTGGGAGAGAGAGAGAGAGAGAGAGAGAGTCCCTGTCAGTAACGCTGAAAGTGGGGAGGAGTGAACAAGTTGATCGAAGTACATACAGCCTATTATTGGCTGTCTAAAAGCGACTGAACCACGGCCGTTCTCATCGATCCCAGGCGGCAGGCAGTCGCTCTTTCATTAGCAGTATATATGTTATATACTAACCAACTCCCTGTAAGGACCAAACAAACAAAAACAGCACCCTTACCACCGCGCTGGTTCCCTGTCGTTTTAGTACATTCAAAGTCAACGCTGTTTGTTTTTCTTTCTCTCGCTTCTTCTTTTTCTTCGTCCTCTTTTTTTCTCTTGTTTGCTTTCGTTCTTGTTTTCTTTTTTTTCTTTCTTTCTCTCTCTTACTTTCTTTCTTTCTTTCATAACTGATTTTGGGTCCTAAAGAGTTCCTAGAGTTCCATAGCCATGTCTGTCTCATGTTTTTCTTTCCCCCCCATTTACAAGGTCTTGTCCCAGGGCACGGGACAGTCTGTGCAAGTTCAAAGCGATCCCTTGAGAATGTGGCCAGGTATTCACCTTGCAGCAAGCACTTTCAAGAGGCACCGCCACCATCACTGTCAGCTTGGAGTGTCTGGAATCAGCGGCCACGAGTGTCACGTGCCTATGATTTTTTTGTGTTTTTTTTTGTATTCTTTGTTTGTGTGGGTGGGAGGGGTGGGAGTGGGTTGCGGCTTTTTTTTTTTCTGTCATTACGTTGCTATTTACTCGGACGGTTTCGTTGTCATTTTCTGTTTGCAGATGTGTGTTCATGTGCTTGTCGTCTGTAATAGTCAAACAAGGAACAGCAGTAGTAAAGTCCCGATATAACGAATATTGCAGTAGGAACTATGAAACTTCAGTCAATACAATAACGGAACTGCCTCTGACGAAAATAAACAGCGCATTCATGTGTAGGCGCACGCACGCGCGCGCGTGGGCACACAGACAAACACACACAGACACACAGACACACACACACACACACACACACACACACACACACACACAGAGAGAGAGAGGAGAGAGAGAGAGAGAGAGAGAGATAGATAGATAGATAGACAGACAGAAAGAAAGACAGACAGACAGACAGACAGACAGACAGACAGAGTAAAGAAGAATGTGTTTTATTCTTTGTTGCGCACCACAAAAGACCACGTGAGGTGCTGACCAAGCCTTGGTATCATTCTACTAGTTGTTCTGCTCTGGTCAGACCGGGTCTGATAACGTCATGGACCTTACGTGAAGAATGCGCCTCTTCGTTCTACGTGAAGATGCGCCTCATCGTTCTACGTGAAGATGCGCCTCATCGTTCTACGTGAAGATGCTCCTCATCGTTCTACGTGAAGATGCCCCTCATCGTTCTACATGAAGATGCGCCTCATCGTTCTACGTGAAGATGCCCCCCTCATCGTTCTACGTGAAGATGCGCCTCATCGTTCTACGTGAAGATGCCCCCATCGTCGTTCTACGTGAAGATGCGCCTCATCGTTCTACATGAAGATGCGCCTCATCGTTCTACGTGAAGATGCCCCCTCGTTTCTACGTGAAGATGCCCCTCATCGTTCTACGTGAAGATACGCCTCATCGTTCTATGTTTCGTTGCAAGGGATTTTTAAAGTAAAGAGAAATTGCCACGTCTTGAAAAAAGTGCACATGTATGTAGTTCATATTTCGGTTGGTATTTCTGTCATGTATGTCATGTTTCTTATGCAGCTGTATATTCACATACATCGTGTTGAGAAATGCCTGTGTGAATGAACTTATAGTCGGGCTGTTTCTGCCTTTGGAGGGAGAAAAAACCAACTACGTGTATCAAACCCACGTACAGACACGCGCAGAGAGGGAAGGCTTAAAACCGGGGGGGGGGCGTTCATCTTGATGACATTCTGTCCCCCGGGGGGGGGGGGGGTGGAGAAGAGGGGGAGGTGGGGGAGAGGGAGAGGTGGGGGGTGGAGGGGAGACATGCTCGGTCTGATTGTGACGAGTCGCTCTCCCGGTGGAACGAGGGAAGGGGGGGGCAAGGATCAGGGGCGAACAGCTTGGGCTGTCTTGACGAACACGCGAACAAGTGAGGGCCCAGATCAGCTGAATAAAAAAAAAAAAGATACAGTGAATCGCTTCGGTGATGTCGGCGGGGAGGCGAGATACTTTTTGGTCCTCTCCTCTTTTGTGTCTGTCTTCGATAAGAAGTCCCTGTCTGACTCCCCCCCCCCCCCCCCCCCCCCCCCCCCCCCCCCCCTCTTTCTCTCTGTCTGTCTCTCTGACTCTTCCTCTCCCTCCCCTCTCACTCTCTCTCCTCTCTCTCTCTCTCTCTCTCTCTCTCTCTCTCTCTCTCTCTCTCTCTCTCTCTCTCTCTCTGGCCTACAGCGATCCCGCGTCAGGTGTGTTACGGCCGGGGTTGGGTAATACTTCTTCGACTTGTACGTGCTGCCCATGGTCATAGTGGTAGAGCAGTGCCGATGTTTGCTGTGTGAAAACGGACGCCTGCATTGGATGCACCCCAGACCGAAGTTGTCTTTTTGGGAGGGAGGGGAGTGTGTGTCAAGTGGGGGGCACTGGTCTTTTCGCCGCCGCCTTCTTCACGGTGATTTGGCAAAGTTTCAGGGCTGACTGCCTTGAAAGAATTGTCTTTGTCACCGCAACGCGCGCTTATTCTTGGCCATACAGGATTTACGGAGGAATAAAAAATGGCTGTTCCGTTTGCTTTGTGTGTGTGTGTGTGTGTGTGGGGGGGGGGGGGGGGGGGGGCACAAAAAGTTAAAAGCAGTGGAACATTATAGTTTGTGGAAAATATTCACTGTCTGTTTCTCTCCAACGAACAACGAACAACTGCATTGCCTTGTCTAGGGTTGAGTGCATGACCGGCTACGCAGGGAGACGGGTGAGTTTATAGAAGAAGAGATGGACGGACGGGTGGTGGCAATAATGGCGGGTAGAAACTGACCATGCCGACACACTGGACCAGTCACGATACGGTCGTTTGGAGCGGCGACCGTTACATACGCCAGTTGTTATTTAAACAAGCAAACAAACAAACGACTTCCCTATCATGTTTCTTTCACATGGTGCAAAGCGCTCAGCGTTGGAACCATCAAGACAACGCCACACAACACCGAACGACGTGACGACCACCACACACAACATGGAATCTTTATTGCCTTCGTCCACAGCACAGAGGGAAAGGGATTGGGGCACGTCAGTCACCCCCAGTGACTGCCCCAGAGTGGGGGAAAGGGAGGTGGGGGGAGGAAGGGATGGGGGGTTTCCTTAGGGATACTCACGCGAGATGTGCTCCCAGGCAGGCGGAGGCGGAGACGAGGCAGGTTAAGTACTCCACGAACAGCAGCAGCACCAGCAGTAGGCACTGTCTGTGAGGTAGATCCATGCTGCAGCCACCCACTCACTGACCTGGACCCAGGGGGGGACACCAGACCCCAGACACCAGCCCGAGAGAGACCGACCACACCACTTCACTGATGAGGCAGACGACCCACACACCAAACGGCGACTGTGTGTTGGGAGGGGATTCAGATCATGGACTTCTCTGCCGGCGAAACACGCACCGTTCCTCACCTTCGGTTTGTTGGAATGCGAGGGTTACAGGAGAGATCAGGCAAAACAGCACGATGTGAAAGACTGTGGAGGCTGGGGTACGGCGGTCCAGTGGACAGGAAGTGAAAGAGGGATATGACGCAGGTTGGATCAGAGAAGGGGGTAAGGAGGACCTGCAATAAAGAGGTCAGTGAGACAGGTTCACACGAAAAAGGCAGTAGTTTTTTTTTTCTTCTCCCTCTTATATTATGTCTACAGCCAGATGAGAACAGGGGAAATCAACGACAAGACAAGACTGTGTATAGCGCAGAATCTGGCATGAAAAGTTCCGGCTCGGTTTGTCGTCATGTGCACGAGGCCACTGTTCGGGAAATCCCCTTTCTGTCAGCACACATCTGCGCACGCTTCCAACTCCGCTTGCTCGGTCCCCGTCGTCACACACAACCTTTGGCCCTCTGCTCCTCGCTCCTCGGCCCGTTCTTTGTGATCTGGCTGAGAAAAGAAAGGGGGAAGAC
>JADBJO010000608.1:517500-582500 GCA_016801955.1 Conus betulinus | reverse complement strand
ATTGTTGGTCGTCCAGCCGACCGCGGGACGCCATATCTGAGCCGTTCCAGGAATAGGTTGAGGCGCCGCGCAATGACAAAGTGAAATCAACAAGTGTTGGAAGATACAGGCAAGAATTCAAAGATAACAGGAAACCTCTCAAAAACGTCAACTACGTTTTAAACTAGGATGGTGCTTGGGATACTGTGTTATTTCGCGCCCCGGGTCGAACAAACATCTTACGTAAGATCTTGGGCATCAAATGGTCAGACTTTATACCAAATGAAGACTTCAGGGAGAGGTCCAAACAGCTCCCCGTGTCAACCATCGTCTGCAGACGGCGCCTCCACCGGCTGGGTGATGTCCTAGGATTACCCTCTTCAAGACCTGCAAACCAGGCCATGAAATGGCCCCCAGCAGGCCAGAGAAAAAGAGGACGACCCAGGATGAGCTGGCGACAGACAGTGGAGAGAGACCTCAGACTCGTTGACAGAGGATGGAGTGACACTTCCAAACTGGCTGAGGACCGTGCACAGTGGAGCGCCTTGACTGCCTCATGCGTCGCAAGACGCGGGAGCATCTAAGTAAGTCTGAGTAAGAACAATCGTCTGGAGAGATTTTTCAAAAAATTCAGAAGAATAAAAAATAGTCATTATTCAAATGTACCTGGTGAAAGCTTCGATCTGCAGCCTTGACAATCTGTTGCAGCTTAGACAGCTTCGCTGGTACACGTGCGACTTCAGCTTGCATGTGTCGTCATCAAGATATTTCCGTCATGTGTCTTTTTTTTTGTTTTTCACCATAACGTCATTTTGTATGTTTTTTCACTATGACGTCATAGTGTCATTTTTTTTTTTGTATGTTTTTCACTATGACGTCATACTGTAAACGTGTTGTACTCGATCTGAATGTGGCTTTCAAGTCTGGCTGGAAACTGACATAGGTTTTATGAGGATGTGGGATCCACTGATTAAATAATCTGAATCCTTTCTACAACGTCTGTGTGTTGTGTGTGTGTGTGTGTGTGTAAGTGTCTTTGTATGTGTGCACGTGTATGTGTGCGTTTGCCTCTGTGTGTTTGCCTGTGTGTGTTGTTTGGGACGTATGTAAAAACACATGTGCATGTCAGTACATGATGTGGGTACGTAAATTGTGTGTGTATGTGTGTGCGTGTGTGTGTGTGGGTGTGTGTGTGTGTGTGTGTGTGTGTGTGTGTGTACGGGCGCGCGCGCGCGCGTGCTGTGTGTGTGTGTGTATGTGCGGGCGAGCGCGCGTGCATGCGTGTGTGTGTGTGTGTGTGCCATACATGTCTGCGTGTGTATGTGGTGTTCTCTCATTGTGTCTGCGCTCTGTGGGTGTATTGTTCTTTTCTTTTTCTTTTCATTTAAAGTGTGTGGGTGTGGGAGTGTTTGTCTCTCTCTGTACGTGTCCTTGTGTGTGCGTAATTACGTCGCTGACGTAATACCTGTACTAGCAACGCATCTGTGCAGGAGGAGAATTATGGAGTTTTAGGAGCAAAAAAAAAACTAGTCTGCACTGCTACGAGCTATTTTCGTTTGGGAGAAATAATAGCACTGAAAGAGACATGAGCCGGGAGGAACAGGTAGAGATTGAAGGGAGATTGACGGCAACGGAGGTGGGAGAGCGGGGGAGGCAAGAAGGGAGATGAGGGAAGGGGGGGGGGGGGGGGGGGTGGGGGGGAGTCCGCAGTAAAAGTCGATCGGGAAAATGAGAAAGCTATATTAGCTTATTCTGAAATCTCTCGTGCTGTCTGCTGTCTTGATAGTTTATGAAAGGTGTGGAGAGAGAGAGAGAGTGATCTCCTTATTAAGAGAAACGAGATGAGAGAGAGAGAGAGAGAGAGAGAGAGAAGGGGGTCGGGAAGGGGGAAGGTGGAAAGCGGAAGGTGGAAAGAGGACAGATAGGAAGAAGGCGGGGGGGGGGGGGGGGGGGGGGGGGGCGAGAGAGAGAGAGAGAGAGGGGGGGGGGGTAGGTTGTCGTGAGGGGAGTGAAGAAGGTTGACAGAAAGGACGAGAAAGAAACAAGAGAAAAACGAGGTGAGAGCAGAATGCAGGCGTGTTACCAGGTCAAGGGTCTCGCAGAGAAGACCGAGGGGAAGGCGAAGGCTTTGGGGGAGGGGGGGGGGGGGGGGGGGCTCACGATTGGTATTGTTATATGGGATTCTTTGAATTATAAAACAAAGCTTGCTCTTATGTCTCAGATTATAGAAATAGGGGTGATAAGCCTTCATATCTGCAGTGGTAGATGATTCTGCCTAACTGACAGTATGTGCTTGAGTGGGTGAATGGGAATAAATAAATGCTTCTCAAAATGAACCTTCAGCAAGCTTATAGTCTCCAAAGCGGGAGACCATCTCCAATGGGGAAAAAGCTCACTAACATATAACTCCTGGTCAGATACCGGTATTTCGAAACCTGATTGCTTCTCCTCAGTGACCGCGGAAAGTGGTAATTTGACTCCTCTGCCTTTCCGGTTTTGAAGAAGAATGCTATACCAGAAAAAGGCTGGTGTGCAATACCATAGTATGTTTTGTTGAGTTTTCAAAAAAACAAACTAAAGTTCCACCTAAGAAGCAAAAGAAAATCATGAAAGAGCAAAACAAGCTACATTTTTCTTGTGAAAAGTAGAAAATATTAAAAGATAACCTCTTTGACACAAGTGCTGAGGGCCCTCACACTCACACACACACACACACACACACACACACACCTCTCCGGTGATTGCTTGTTGCTCGCTTCTTTTCCTCCATCGCCGTGGTCGGCGGTGCGAGCTCTTCTTCTGATCATTTCCCTGTGACGAGCGAGATGATCTTCGTAAGATCTGGAGGACAAGTTGCCTCCCAGACCGGCGTTTAGACGCTCTTATCTCCCCCAATCCCCCCCCCCCCCCCCCCCTCACCCCCATCACCACCACGACTCCCCAGTCCCCTCCTCTCTCCACCCTGGGGGGTGGGGGGGGGGGGGAGGAAGGTAACCTCCTGTGTTCCCCCCCCCCCCCCCCCCCCCCCCCCCCTCTCGCCAACGGAACTGATCTGCCCCCTGTTAGACTAAATGCGACCCAGCCCCCCACCCCCCTAACCTACTACCCTACCTCTCCCACAACCTGTCTGGAATCCCAGCCAGTCATGGGGATACTATGTCTGCGTTATGAGGACAGTTTGTGCCGCTCTTCCCTATCGGTCACAGACGAGGAGGAATCTTTATGTAGTTCTCTGGGTGTATGCGTGCCGTGACCGACGCAGCTCGATTCAATGGGTGTCATGTCGGTCGCTTGGTGCCCCACCCGCCGTGGTGTCTCCTGCCTTCCCTGCTCAATCCCCTACGCCTTCTCTCTTTGCCTCTCATACGTTGGCATGCGCGTGCGCGTACACACATACGCACGTGCTCATAATTGAATATCGCTCCGTTTGATTGTTTGTTTGTTTTTTGTTTGTTTTGCTCCAGAACACAGGAGTACTTTAGAATGGGAACGAAGAAATGCTGTCTGTGTGTCTGTTTGTGGTCAAAATGTGTTCCACTCGCTCCAGACAAAACTTCTGGGCCGATTATTCTGAAAATTTGAAGGTCTGTTCATTATGGGTCACGGATGATGCCCGATGTTTAATTTGACCAGAATAGCCGTTACTAAACGGCTGTAACGGCCCAGAACGGTTTTCCTTCTTTATGGAATATCTCAGCTGATCTTTTGGAAGGTATGACGTTCAGTAACGAGGACGCATTAGAAAAGTACGTTTTTTTTTGAGTGACGTCAAATACATTATGACGCATGTTTGATTGTGACGTTTTTCAGCTCCCCCTCTCCCCCTCCCCCACGCGTATTCAAGATAAACTGGGAGTACGTTTATATGCTTTGCATCTTTTTTTTTTTTTTTTTTTTTTTTTTTTTTTTTTTTGGATGGCTCAGTTGTGCTTACTGGATACTTCTGATTATAAATGTTTATGTTTGGGTGTGTGTGTGTGTGTGTTCACGTCACTTATCCACTTCCCACCTCCCCTCCCACTACCCCTCCCCACCTCTCTTTCTCTCCCACCCTTGACCGTTAGATATGACTTAAAATGATGAGCAACCAATCTCTCTCTCTCTCTCTCTCTCTCTCTCTCTCTCTCTCTCTCTCTCTTTTGACCTTGTTCACTCACTTTGATGTGGGCTGTGGCCTGTCAAGTGAAAATATTCCGAATTCTGAACTCTCTCTCTCTCTCTCCTCTCTCTCTCTCTCTCTCTCTCTCTCTCTCTCTCTCTCTCTCTCTCTTTGAAATTCTGGATCATTTTCTTCCCAATACAATTTAGGAGTCTGAATGTGATCGTGCTCCTGTTTCTTTTCCCCTTCTCCTCTTTTGCTATTTCCACAACTTCCTCTCACCCCCCCCCCCCCCCCCCCCCCCCTTTTCCTTTCAGATTCCCTCTTTCCCAGTGTTCTGGCCAGTAGTTCAGTGCCTCCTGTTCTGGATCTCTTGGAGTCCGTGGCAGTCCTCCTCCACCAGTAGCTCCCGCTATGGCCAGATATCCCAGGGCTTATGAATATTTATCGCTCTGTTTACAGACGGCGTCCTTCCAAACGGTAAACCAATCGTCTGTTCCCCACCCCCCCCACGATCGGACCTGGAACTAACACTAGCCCCCCCCCCCCCCCCCCCCCCCCCCCCCCCCCCCCCGACGCCGCGCTCATTTATTTCTAATTACCGGCAGTATCTCACGGCAGTTTACAGCCAGCCTCACCATCATCCGCCCGCCACTAACGGCTTAAAACAGAAAAAACAAAAAAAGGAAAAAAAAAAGGGGAGAAAATGGGGGTGGTGCATTACCCCCCCAACCACCACCACCACCACCACCACCACCACCACCTGCCCCTCCCCGTTTAAGGTTACTACAAAAAGGCGGTGACCGGTGTTGCAACAGAATGAAACACCCCTCTCCCTCTCCTCTCTCTCTCTCTCTCTCTCTCTCTCTCTCTCTCTCCTCTCTCTCTCTCTCTCTCTCTCTCTCTCTCTCTCTCCTCTCTCTCTCTCTCTCTCTCTCTCTCTTTAACCCACATGTGTGTAAGCAAGTAAGTTTCGTGTGTGTGTGTGTGTGTGTGTGTGTGTTGGGTGGGGAGGGGTGGGATGGTGATAAACACTTAAACATTGGCATTTTCTCAAGAAGTAAAAGAGTTAGTTTAATCGCCTTTGGCACACTCGTAGATATTGCTAAGAGCTGTTCAGCCCACTCAAGGAAAAAAAAAAGTCTCCGAATAGTGACGGCCGTAAATCTGCGATTAACAGGTGTTGCTGTTTTTGTTGTTGTTGTTGTTGTGTGTTTGTCAACATCATGAAATTGATATTTTGCATACGAATTTGGATCCGTTACAATTATTGCTCGTGGAAGGCATGGCAAGTGACATCGTGCGCAAATACTGTACCGAGTATCAAGTTTCTTTCTGTCAAGGTCACATCATTGAATGATGTTATAGCAGGGATGCACGAGTGCGCGCGCGCGCACACACACACACACACACACACGCGCGCGCGCGCGCACACACACACGTACGCACGCACGCACGCACGCACCCACCCACAGAGAGAGAGAGAGAGAGAGAGAGAGAGAAACTAAAAGTAGATCTGCAACCAGCATTACTATCCTGTGGAATAATATAGTGAAGTAGGAAGATTTTATGATGAAATGTGCAAATGTACCGGTGTCGTATAATATCTGGGAACCGTGATATCTGGGAACGCGTTCCCAGATTTCCTGAACTTCTAATCTGGGAATCACGGTAAATCTGGGAAACGTGTGCGAAAAAAAAAAAAAAAAGTGACAAGAAGGCCGAAGATCTCAAATTGCACCTAAATAAATTGTTTCCTACCTTATCTCGAAAATCCTTTTTTTTTTTTTTTTTTCTCTTCTTCTTTCTGCCCTTCTGAGCTCTGAAAGACCACGTTCCCAGATATCACGGGCCTTCCCAGATATCACAGTACATTTTGGGAACGCGTTCCCAAAAAAATCTGTGATATCTGGGAAGCTTTCGCAGATATCACGTTCCCAGATTTCACGCGACACCGGCATTGAAATGCCAACTGAACGAGTCTTACTTGTTTCAACAGTGACATCTTTAAAAACAACAACAACAACAAAATAAATAAACATTAGGAAAACATCGTATATTTTGCCATACGACTGAAGGCATCGATCCGTCTGTCATCGTGAGAAAACTGGACCGGTTGCGTCAAGTGAAATAAGACGTCATGTTCAAACTAACAACAACAAAAATATATATATATATAATATATATATAAATGCTGAACAATAATATATATATATAAACTTCAAAAGTAGAAAACTTTTTCACTAACAGAATTGTTAATACTTGGAATAACTTACCAGTCAATGTTGTTGGAGCAGAGACTGTTAACACTTTCAAAAATTGTCTTGATCAACACTGGATACAGCTTATGTTTTAAACAAATATTGCTTGCATTTTTAAAACCACGCATGTGCTTTATAAAAGTGCGTGAATACGACCAAAATATTTCTCGCTAAAACCATATAATCACCCACACTGAGCAGGCTAAAGGCTGAAAATGCCTAATATGCCTCCGATATGATACGATATGATATGGAAATATGACGTCATGTACCATGTTGGTTTGTTAATGACGCACATTGGAAACATTTGACGTGCGAGCTTTCAGTCTAGTATAGGCCTACCAAAGAGAGGATGACTATCATGAGTGCAGATGGGCACTAGGCCTACGGTGGGATGGGTAAGGATAGCTGTCAGTGGCATGCTGATGTTACATCGTCATCATTGGTCTGCAGAATACTGTCATTACAGACGCCTGATAAATCTAGTCAGAGTTGTGGATATGTCAAGATTCAGGATATAGGGACATGTGTCAAACACATAGCCATCTAGGCTTATCATCCCATCATTTGATGGAACGTTTTAAAAAAATGATATAGGTCATAGAAGGTCATTTGTGATCGCTCAGACTTTCGTGATGGTTGTAATCGTCATAATCATATTTTATATCAACAAAGTACTGCCATTTGTCAGTTAGGTCTTTGAAGGTGTTAGAATCTTGTGCACATTCAATATTAGTGGGCAACAATATTCCATAGAGGTGCAACACGGTTACTAAAACAGGATTTTCTTTTGTTGGTACGACTGTATTCGATAAAGATTTTACCCGTACTGATTCAAATAAGGCTATAATTTGTTAATTTAAAAAAAAAATCTTGCATACTTATATATGATGAATTTTTTTTTAATCTTAAAAGCTTGAAAAAAAAAAGTCACCTCTAACTCTGTCAACGGGGGGTTTTAAGTTTTGTTGTTTTGAATCTCTTCCTTATTGGTCTTTTAACTGAAGAATTTTTTTTTACCAGCTTGATGTTGGTCGCAGTACATGATAAAAAAGGAGACACTTGTCACGAACAAGGGAGGGAGGGAGGGGGGGGGGGGGACGTCGTCATAAGCTATATATATTGTTTCAAATATGAATATAACTCTGTGACCTTTTTTTTTTTATTTCTTTTTTTTTACGTCACTTCTTCATTTTGTCATTGGTTGCATCGACTAAAATAAGACATCGTGTGTGTGTGTGTGTGTGTGTGCGCGCGCGCGCGCGCGCGCGCGCGTTTAATAAGAGGGAACGAATCGTTTCCTTGGGCCAGAAAAGAAAGTGCTATTGAATAAATAACGAAATTCGTCACCTTCGCCATAATGTTTACTAGGAAATAGAAATGAGTTAATATTGTCGGTGATAGTTTTACCAAAGAAACTGGGAACTGAATAGGTATGTATTCACTGGATTTCATCAAACAAAAACACAAACGAGCTCATACATTCGCCGAAAAGCTTTACTAGGGAGTGTGTGTGTGTGTGTGGGGGGGGGGGGGGGGGGGGGGGGGGGGGGGGGATTAGTCGATGTATTCGGCAGACGGTTTTACCTATGGAAATGAAAGGGAGTTAATGTGCTCACCGAGGAATTTCACGAAAGGAATTAATGTGCTCGTCGAATAATGTTACCAAAAGGAAATATCGAGAAGTTAATGTTCTAACCGAACGATTTACAAAAAAAAAATGTTAGGAGATTAACGTGCTTGCGGAACGAAACGTCTGCCATCCGATGGATTACGAAACTTTGCTGTTTCCTTTCCTTCCCCTGCCTCCCCCTTTCCTCTCGCCCCCCTCCCACCTCCGTCCCCCCTCCCCCCGCTCCCCCTCCCTCCCTCCCCCCTTCCTCACTGCGCAACTGGGGATGAATGAAGGCGGGTTGTTTATCTCTTTGTTTTTTGTTTTGTTTACAGTGCAGATTATATGTCTTTATGGTTGTAAATACGGACTCACCTCTCTCTCTCTCTCTCTCTCTCTCTCTCTCTCTCTCTCTCTCTCTCTCTCTCTCTCTCTTCCCCCCTCAGACCAGGGTACGTGGATCCAGTTGCGTAAGCTCTTTCTGGTTGCGTCAGAATTTTTGCTCTTTAATCCGGAAGCACAACGATGTCCATGTTTTTTACAGTCTGTCTGCCGGCTATTTCAGCGGCAAAGTATTGATTGATCTGGCTCATAGTGGCCGTCTGTGTGGCTTGCCAGGGTTGGAATTTCATCTCGTGTCTTTGCGTGCATGTACGCCATAGCTTGCCCATGCTGTAGCACAAGTACTAGACAACAGCTACAAGCAGTAACATAACGGACCACAGCATTGCATTCGATTAGCATCACAATTCCGACAAAGAGCGGCTGTGTGTGTGTGTGTGTGTGTGTGTGTGTGTGTGTGTGTGTGTGTGTGTGTGTGTGTGTGTGTGCGTGTGTGTGTGTGTGTGGTGTGTGTGTGTGTGTGTGGTGTGTGTGTGTGTGAGAGAGAGAGAGAGAGAGAGAGAGAGAGAGAGAGACTTTTGACACTTTGATATTTTATTGTCATTACCAAGAGGTCTTTTGACGAGGGGGGAGGGGGTAACAGAACAATAACATTTCCCTGTTCCTTTCCTGCAAACAAATAATACACATTCATTCTTAGTGTGTATCAAATCAGAGGTTAACAAAAACGAATAAATTCGTAACATTTCCTTATGTCTTCACGCGCAGGAGTAATGCAGTAAGGATTTAAAAGAGAGAGAGAGAGAGAGAGAGAGAGAGAGAGAGAGAGAGGATATAGTGAAAGGGTGACGGGGGGTGGGGTGGGGGGGAGCGTAAGAAGGGGAGGGGAGGGGGGGGTTGGTGGGGGGGGGGGGGGGGGGGGGGCAAGCAAGTTGGAGAAAAACAGCGAGAGACGACAAGGAAGCATGAAAACACGTGGTCGTCTCCAGACGGACCGCGCCAACATGTACGTCTTCTCGCCAACCTGTCGATGATCACGCTCTTTCCGGCCCACGCAACTGCCTGTCGCCTGCTTCACATGCACACGTCTTCTAATCACGCTTCTGTGTGTGTACTGCACTGTGGATTTAAACATCTCTTCACCATAAAGGATTCCCAGTCACAACGTTACAAACATGAAGTATGCACGTGTAGTACTGAAAAGGAAATACGCTCACAAACAAAACAAGGAAAACAATGACTGAGAATCTCTGGTTACTTATAAGTTGACAGTTGTGGATAAATTATAAGTTGACAGTTGTGTTTCCTGTTGCGGTTGCAAATGACAGATTTGATCCGTAAGGGGGTGGGGTGGGGGTAGGGGTGGGGGTGGGGTGGGGGGGGGGTGAGACATCATCAATCAAGGACTTGTAGAAATTCAGTTTTCGTTTTGAAGTCTGTATATTGCACTTAATTTAGGTGTACATTCCTCTGTAGCGTTCTGGCTTTTGCGTTGTCGTCTGAAAAATGCACATTCCGAAATGATATTTTCGCATTTTGATTTGTTAAGAAAAGAATGCACAAATTAAAACGAAGTCTAGTATATCTTTATATTTATTTATATCATTATTGCCAAATCAGTTCTGTCGTAGGTATGATGATTTTTTTTTCGTTGTTTTTTTTTTTGTAGTATACCAGTTCTTTAGAATAGCTTGCGTTTCATACCAGAATTGAATGCCAAAGTTTGTGACTAGAGCTCAGGTTCAACCGATTCTTTTTTTGATCTTGCAGAATGTGAATATGTCATTGTCAGTGATGTACCCAGGTTCAACAATTTTTTTTTTTCAGATTTGCAGAATGTAAATTTGTCATCGTCAGTGATGTGCAACTTTTATGGTACATTTCGCTAAGATCTAGTGAATTAGCCTGATTTGAAACAATTTTAGTTTGTTTTAATTTGTGCATCTTTTATGGTATATGTTGCCAAGATCCAGTGAATTAGCCTATTTAAAATAATTTTGTCACTTTGTTTTATTTTCTTACTCGATTGAATTGCAGTATTCTGTTCAATGTTTGTTGAAATGTCGTAACTCCATTTCATATGGTAGTTTGACTGACTTTTTCTGTCACCAAGATGTTGTCGTAGACCTGTGACTCTTTCTTAACACCATGGATGGTACGAAGAAATCTTTATTGCCTGTTGTACTTGGTTATCCTAGTCTTCTGACAATATTCTTGCTTGTAGGCACATTGATAAGTTTCTGTCAATTTGATTCATATGTAACGTTTACATTTGGACTGTTGTGTCAGATGATAAGTTTCTGTCAATTTGATTCATATGTAACGTTTACATTTGGACTGTTGTGTCAGAAATGTTCCATCCAATTGACCAGGTCCCTGACACGGTGCATTTTCATTCCGATGCTTGTATAGTGCAGTGTGTGTGTGTGTGTGTGTGTGTGTGTGTGTGTGTGTGTGTGTGTGTGTGTGTGTGTGTGTGTTGTTGCTTTTGTTGTTGTTGTTTTTCGATATACGAATATTTGCCATTATAAAAAAAAAGAAAAAGATTCACCCGAAGTTTTTTTTTTTTTTTTTTTCGATGTGTGTGCGCGCGCGCGCGCGCGCGCGCGCGCGTGTGTGTGTGTGTGTGTGTGTGTGTGTGTATGTGTGTGTGTGTGTGTGCGTGTGTGTGTGTGTTGTTGTTGTTGTTGTTGTTGTTGTTTTTTTGTGTTTTTTCAATGTACAATGTACAAATTATCATTATAAGAAAGAAAAAAATACACCCGAAGTTGTTTTTTTTTCGATGCAAATATAGAAAGAAAAAGATACATCCGAAGGTGCGGGTGAGACCCAGAGAAGTACTGTCCTCAGCTGCCGAACAAACCAGCTGGGGAGCAATCCTGCACCACCCTTGGAAGCCTGCGGTGTGTTCACATAGGGGTGCACGCTCGCACAGGGCATTCCATTAAGAAATCACAAGCAGATGCCATTGTGTAATGGCCACAGGATGAGACACGGCAGAACCTCCACGGGAGCGTCTCCATGAGTGTACCAGCCCATATTTTTATGACTGCAGAGCCCACTGGCGAAAAACGCCACCGTCAAGCAACTACCATGTGCATCCCGCTGCATGCATCACTCGATGCTGTTCCGCTGACAGTTAAAGACAGTGCAAACTCTGGACGCGGTTAAGCTTTCGCCATGAGGTCTTATGTGCCCTGTGAAGAGAATCCCGGGTTACAGTCTTTCCCGCCGTCAGCAGGACTTTCCCTGTGGTCAGTGAGTCTTTCCTCACCGTCACTGAGCCTTTTCCCCAGAGTCGGCCAAAGGGCAGACAAGAAAAAGATACACCTGAAGGTGCGGGAGGGACCCAGAGAAGAACTGTCCTCAACTGCCGACAAACCAGCTCGGAGCAATCCTGCACCGTCTTTGCAAATCTGCGCTGTGTTCACGTGAGGTCGATTTACAGATCGTCATTGTAGAAAATATGTTCTGCCATCATGTTGGCAGCTTCCGTAATGTTACGTTTATGACAGAATTCTTTTCATGCCTGAAATGTATCTGTCCAGACAGTGCTAGAGTTTGTCCTTGTAGAGGCTTAAACTTTATTTGTTTAAATCTGGATGATCTGTGACCTATGTTTGACTAATGACATCCCTTTATATCGACGACTTACTAAACGTTTTCTAATTTATGAGACTTAAAAAACAGCATTAAAATACCTAATAGAAGGTTCCTTGTTGTAAGTTTTATCCGTTTTTTTTTTTTTTTGTTTGTTTTATGTGTTCCCAATAAACTGATTTTTTTTTCTGACAAATTGTCAGTGACAGCATTTGGAGGGTTTGATAAGAATTTCTGGAGATAACCAGTTTTGAAAGAATTAATTAGATCAATACCTTCGCTCTGCCAAGTGGCATAGTTACCGAAGTTTGAAAAACAAATCCAAGTTTTTTTATTGTATTAGCTGACTCAACGCATCTTGTCAGATCGATCACTAAGCAAAGCCCAAACGTTAAAAATGTTCTTGAGTTCCAGTGTGTGTTTGTTGTCCGCCGAGACGACAAAGACCATCTTGTCATCCTAAGTTCCATTGAGTTCCAGTACAGATTTAAATGAGGCTTATATAGAATAATCGACGATGCTTTGTTTCTTAGCCGTACAGCTTTTGTATATGAGGCTTATAATTATAAACTTTTCGATGATACTTTGTTTCCTAGCCATACTGCTTTTGTTTTTTGCTTTTGTTTGTTTGTTTTTGTTTTCAATGTTCAAACAGACCCGACATTTTTTTTTTCTCCAGAATTCTCTAACGTTTTAAAATGTTCAATCAAAAGATGTCTTCACTCCTTCCATTGAGAAATGAGCATCACCACCGACTTGCGATATTTTGTGCTCGGTATTATTAATGTTCATTCCGTTTTGTACGTTCCCTCATCATTATTCCCAAGATTCATGCTGAAAAGACAAAGAAGTGATGGGATGTGGGGTGTCCCTGTCTGCAACCCCTTTATATGCCGAATCAATCTGAGCGTCAGCCAACGACAGTTATTCTATATTTTATTCCTGTGAGGATTGCTTTTAACCACTAATTTATAACTTTGTCCTCCCAAGTCCTTCAATGACCGTGTGCGTAAACTTCTAGTCCGACAAACCGTACGCTTCTTCAAAGTTTGCACAGATTGGGATCCCAAGTAACTGTTTTAGATTTTAAAACAGGTAGATCGTCAGACTTTGTCTCACTAAATCTATTTAACATGAATGCCGATTGGTATTCGTTTATTAGCTTTTGAAGGACAGATTTTATTCTGTCGGATTCAGTAAGGAGATTGGGCACATGTTAAAGATTTGTTCTCTCAACCTTTCTGTCGTTATCCGTCTCTGTCTGTCTGTCTGTCTGTCTGTCTGTTCTGTCTCTCTCTCTCTCTCTCTCTCTCTCTCTCTCTCTCTCTCTCTCTCTCTCTCTCTCTCCTCTCCCTCTCTCTCTCTGTGGATTTAGTTGTGTAATCTCTTTTTTTTCTGTCTGTTTGTCTGTCTGACTGTCTATCAGTCTCTCTCTCGCTTTCTGTGTCTGTCTTCTCTCTCTCTCTCTCTCTCTCTCGCACGCGCGAACGCACGCACGCACGCACACACACACACGTGCGCGCGCGCGCGTGCGCGCGCGCGCACGCACACACACACACACACACACACACACACACACACACAACACACACACACACACACACACACATTTTGAAGCAGCATTCTGACAACTGAAGTGTATCAGAAAAAAAAACCTGCATTTACAGTTTCTGTTCTGCAGTTGTTTTTTTTTTTTTCTCACTTAGTACCGAGAGCTGTCAAAGGAGTGAAATGAAGTGAGGAGGAAGAACTCGGGGGGGGGGGGGGGGGGTGGGGGGGGGGGAGGGGAGGGGGGGGGTCGGGGGGGGGGGGGGGGGGGGGGGGTAGATCCGTTGACAGCTTTGTGCTTAAAAATAATACCCAGGCTGAAGCAATTGCAGTGGGGGAACTGTCTCCCACTGTCCCCCACCCCAGCCCCCCACCCCTTCTCATCCACCCGAGCCCCCCCCCCCCCCCCCCCCCCCATGACCTGGCTTGATTATTCAGTGTTACCGACAAAAGCTGGGATTGTTGGTGTCACACAAATCACCTGTAACTTTCTGCGACGCAACTCTCTCTCTCTCTCTCTCTCTCTCTCTCTCTCACACACACACACACACACACACACACACACACACAACACACACACAAACACACACACACACATCGGGAGAGGGGGAGGAGAGGAGAGAGAGAGAGAGAGAGAGAGAGAGAGAGAGAGAGAGAGAGAGAGAGAGAGATTCTCTTTTTCTTGGATGCATAGCTATAAGAACCTCTCTCTCTCTCTCTCTCTCTCTCTCTCTCTCTCTCTCTCTCTCTCTCTCTCTCTCTGTGTGTGTGTGTGTGTGTGTGTGTGTGTGTGTGTGTGTGTGTGTGTGCTATCATCTTTCTCTCTATGTGCTACCATCTTTCTCTCTCCCACCGTCCTTCCCTCTTTCTCTCTCCCTCTTTTTTCTGTCACATCTCTCTCTCTAAGTCTGTTTCTTTCTGTCTAAGTCTCTCTCTCTTTCTCTCTCTCTCTCTCTCTCTCTCTCTCTCTCTCTCTCTCTCTCTCTCTCTCTCTCTCTCTCTCTCTCTCTCTGCTTCCAGTAGTACTATACAATCGAAAATGGCGATTTGTGGCATTGCGAAGTAAATAATGGGACATTGAGCAGCCATTCCGCCATTAAGTTCCCACCTCAGTATGTGTGTGTGTGTTCGCGCGCGCGCGTGCGCGTACGTCACCCCCTTGCCCGCCTCCCGCCCCTTTCCCTCTGTCTTGGACTTTTCTCACACTGTGTCCCAGAAATCTCCCTCTCTTCCTTTTCGGCCAGAGTGTGACGTAGACTAAAGTTGACTTCTGATTCGTCCCGGTCTACCCATTTTCCTCCACCACCTCCGCTCCCCTCTCCCTCCCTCCATTCTGCACCCCTTCGCACAAACACAGTCGCTCATTTCCTCGTCCTCCAACCCCCATTCCCCCCCCCCCCCTCCCCCCACCCCAGGCTGTCTGACTCTCCCCCCCCCCACCATCACCCCTCTCCCTGCCATGTCCGCGCCTCAGTCTTTCACTCATGGTCTGGAGTCCTCCCTCCCTCTCCTCCCCCCCCCCTCCCCCTCCCCTCCCCCCTCCAAGTCCAGACTCGTTGTCCCACTTCCGGATGCACAATTCTCATCTCATTATCCCTTATCCCATCCCCTCTCTACCTCCCCCTCCCCCCCTCCTCCCCTTCCCTGTCCTCCTGCACCCCTTTTCATTTTCCGACCTTTTGATGTGGGGGGAAAAGAGGAGAAAAATTTTTGTCAGAGGCCAACATTTTTTTTTCCTGACCTGCAGACTAGCGGCGTGTTCGCTGAGGCGAGGGCGACGGTTGGACTTCAAAGCCGTCACTTTCCTGTCGACTGGAGCCTGGGCTTCATCTCCCCGGCTCCCTTCTACCCCCACCCACCCCCACACTCCCGTCGGACTTCCCCACCCCCACACCATCCTGTCATTTCCGAACCTACCGTAACCTATCCTACCCAACCCCTACCCCAGTCTAACCTACCTTTAGTCTGCCCATGGTGCTGTTGTCAGGGCCTGCCATACAGACATAGCCTTTGAAGTAAGCTGCATGGACGTGATGGTTGGGGTTTTACGTCCTCACAGCAGATGCTTTCAGGGACGAGGGCAAAAGTCTGATGTCGAATTCATTCGGGATTAACGTGAGAGGTGATCAACTCATATTTTCTGTATTAAAATCGACGTAAGCGCAACGAAACAGAAACTAAGAAATAGAGCTGATTTGTTTTTTCTTAATGTGAAATGTTTTCTGCTTTGTTCTGTTTTGTCGCATTTACATTCTGATACAGGAAAAATGTGTCGTTCTGTTCTAAATAAATTCCTCGTTAGTTTGTCGTCAGATTTTTGCATGTTATGTCCCCACTACTATTTAGCCACTACAAATGCTGCTCCACCGCACTAAAACCCACCGCGCAAATTCCGTAGTCTCTCGCGACTGACGGATGCCAACACATATAATTCTGCCGTACTTTATAGAATGATGTGTTTGAGAAGGGAGCGTATGATACAGTGTGTTTGTGTGGGGAGTTAAGCGGGGGGGGGGGGGGGGGGGGGGGGGGGGGCGAAGTGGGGTAGAGGACTATTTAATTCCATAGTTCGTCCGGCGCCTGTTGGGTGCCATAGCTAGTTGGGCATAGTGGTAAAAGCGACGGAAGAGGCGTTGCGAGATCGAATCGCGCCCGCGCCCAGCTCATGCATTGGCGTTTTTTCGTCACCCGTCTTAACGTGTTGTGGTGGTTTGAGTGTGGTGTAACGGCAGGCACCTCAGCAGCCCCTCCACCACTGTCATGGGATGGTTATTCCATTTGCCATAATCACCTGAGATTGATGAGGAAGTTGAATTGGATTGTAATTAACTAATCGTTACCATGGCGAGGTGGTTAGCGTCGCGGACTCCCGGCTGGGAGGTCGTGATTCGATTCCCATCAGAGCCATTTATTTGTGGGATTTTTCTGCTCTGACTGGCTCCTACCCAAAGTTGAGTTTGATGCGTCATGCTCGGCTGACAAGACGTGGACCACACAGTCGAGTTTCGTCCTCTTAATGGATGCGTCTTTGAGAATGTTGCTCAGATTTCCTGACCAACACTGTAGATGTCTCTGTTTCTCTCGGGCCTGGTTGACGCTGGGATATATTATGAAAGGAAACATAGAATACAATCCTGTCATGATGTCTCAGACCAGAGTGCAAATCCATAATAATATCTTCATTATTCTTGTCCTCATCGATCACGATTTAAAAAGAAATCAAATTATGTGGCCTATCCTGTCCTGCTGTCATGGTGACCTCACTTTCGATTGTCTGTCCACGTCAGTTGCCTTGGTTTGGTTCGGCTAACTCATGGGGACTGTCGTTGGACTGACGTGGTAGCGCCCTCCGGAGGGAGAGCTCACTCACGCCGGTTTCGCAACTTGCCAGGTAGCCTCCTATAACCAAGAAGAAGACCGAGCTGATGAAGATCAACACCACAGGCAGCAGCCCCAGTCACAGTCGGAGGCGAGCCCATCAAGGAAGTAGATTCCTGTGTCTACTTGGGAAGCAGAGTTGACGAGAAGAGCGGGGGGGGGGGGGGGGGGGGGGGGGGGGGGCACCGACCGAGACATCATAGCCAGGATAGGCAAGGCGCGAGCAGCATTCATCATGCTAAAGAAACATCTCGGCCTCAGGAGAAATGAGAAGGACAACAAAAATCGCGTATCTTCAATTCAAACGTGAAGTCGGTTCTGCTCTAAGGCTGCGAGACTTGGAAAGCCAGCATCCAGCACCACACGCCAAGCCCTGACATGGAACCCGAAGGGGAAAAGGAAGAGAGGCCGACCTCACAGCAGCTGGAGGCGAGACACTGAGGCAGAGATAAAGAGGCAGGGGACCAACTGGACAGGCATTCAGCGAGCAGCCCAGAACCGAGTGCGATGGCGGAGTGTTGTCGATGGCCTATGCTCACCCTTGAGCTATGGGCCGCTCCCTATGGCTTGCCGGGGCCGCGGCGGGACGGGCCAGGCTGTGGCTGTGGACGAAAGGTCGGAACACAGATAGTACGCCCTTCGGGGAACGTACTATCTTTGGTCGGAATGAGCGGCGTTGAGTGCAATGCCACTGAGGTGGCTCAGCAGGTGGAACAGGGGAAAAAAAAAAAAAGAAGGGAAAAAAGCCTAACCGTTACGGCACCGACCTTCTTAAGAGCTGTTACGGGAAAAAACAACAACAAAAAAGAAAACAACACGATAACAACGACTACCGAAAATGTTACATTTAATTACGTGAATTGCGTGATGTGTGTAGATCGCTGTGAAGTGTTGGGTAAGCAGAATCAGTGACGATGCTGTCTGTAGGTATGGTGTTCGGTTCCTTCCAGTTGCTGTTGCTGTTGCTGTGCACGGACGGTTGTTGCTGTTCGAGAGGATCCCACACGTACACCCGATGATGGGCATTCATGAGCCCAGGAATACGGGAAAGCAAGGTGGAGGGACGTACAGGGACGTACGTTAGCGGAGGTCCACTGGGCCAGAATACGGTCGGAAAAGCAGTTGGTTTGCAGATGAGGGAAGAAAGGTAGAATGAGGAGGGCGAGGGAGGGGTGAGGGGAAAGAGGGGGGGGGGGGGGGGGGGAGAGGGGAGGGGAGAGATGAGGCGCTGGAGCATAGAAGATGATAGAGATGGGGAGGGCCTATCGAAGAAAGAAGGTACTTATAGTGTGAAAGTTGATGGATACAGCGCAGTAGATTGGCCAAGAAGTTTGACCTTGGGGAGGGGAGACAGAATTAGAGAGTGAGAGAGGTGGTTAGAAGGGGGGGGGGGGGGGGTTAATTTACAATTTACAGGTTTCCTAACGACTGCCTACACAAACATTTAGCGGATGGTTCTTAGACGCAGAGCGATTCCTCAGAAGTCTTACAACAGGAAGCAGTAAGACTGCTGAAGTTGAGCGTTTCGTGGAACTCATTTGTCGGCCACTACCTGATCGGGACTTTACGCAGAGAAAGAAAGAAGACTTAGGCATAGATGTCCACGTTACGTTGGAGAGCTTAAAACACACACACGCATAAAGAAGAATGAACCTGAACCTTAGCTGATCCATGCTCGCGTCCTCTTAATCTTGCAGTGTTTTTGTCTTGTAATCTGTTTGTCCGTATTGTCTTTTTCACTAGATGCTGATGAATAACTTGCTCCCGAAAGATGCACAATCAGTTTAATTTCACAAGATGCACATGACTTCATGTGTTTCCACAAGACACGATTAATATACTTTAACCAGATGCACGTGAGTAATATATACGTTCACAAGACACACGATTCATAGACTTAATAAGATGCATTTGAACAGCAGGCTCTCACAAGACTGTGGTCTGAGTCTGAGGGTGGCTGACACAGTAGGAGGAGGAGGGGAAGAGGAGGAGAGGGAGGAGACGGGAGGAGGAGGAGGAGGAGGGGAAAGAGGAGGAGAGGGAGGAGGAGGAGGAGGAGGGGAAAGAGGAAGAGGGAGGACATGTAAAGACGACCCCTGGGTGAATAGTGTGTCCACAAGTCATATAATCTTCCACTCGACACACGTGAGTGTTCTGCTTCCTCAAGACACACATCAGTAGGTTTCCACTAGACAGGCCTGAGTAACATACTTCCACAAGACACGCATGTGTAGTATACTTCCACAAAGTACGCATGAGTAACATGCCTGCGCAAGAGAAACGGTTGGTCTACTTCCGTAAGATGCACGTGGGTTGTGTGCTTTCACAAGACACACACCAATGACACGCGTCAAGAAGACACGCATCAGTAAGACACTGCCACAAGACGCGAAGGAGTAGCAGACTTCCGTACGACACACGGATACCGTGCACATAATTACACATGCACAATACGCAGGTTACTGATAACGCTGTGGCAAAGAGACACACATGTGATATAATTCCACTAGACGGACGTGAGTAATGTACTTCCCCATGGCTAACACTACCACTATCACCGTCACCGTCCCATCTTTTTAAAAAAGAAAAAAAAAAAAACCTGTGTGGAAATGTGTCTGGTGTGGTCTATGGGAGCCAATAAGGAGGGGATTAAAAGAGAACATGCATAAATAAAGGTGTAGTAGCAAGTCCAGGCTTAGAGTGGCCACCTTCCCAAAGAAAGTGGGACATGGAGTGTGTGTGTGTGTGTGTGTGTGTGTGTGGGGGGGGGGGGGGGGGGGGGGGAGGGGGGGGGGGGGGGGACGTCATCATCCGACGAGTTCTCTGCAAATGTAGAAAAAAGATTGCTTTTACACACACACACGCGCGCGCGCGCGCACCCCCCCCCCCCCCCCTCCCACACACACACACACTCTCTCTCTCTCTTAGATTCACGCCTGTACACATCTCTCTCTCTCTGTCTCTGTCTCTGTCTCTCTCTCTTAGATTCAAGCCTATACACATCTCTCTCTCTCTCTCTCTCTCTCTCTCTCTCTCTCTCTCTCTCTCTCTCGTCCACCCTTACCCTCATCTGTCTGTCTCTTACCCCCACCCCCGACTGCACCCCTACAACCGTGCACCCCACCTCACCCGTCCTGAAATCGGATCCACAGGTTACACCACCCCCCCTTCAGCATCTCCACCACCACCACCCCTCCCATTTCCTTTTCTGTCTCCAAGTCTCCAAGCGTTCATATCCACCTCCTCTTTCTCCGTCCCCACCCCCACACTCCACACTCCACGTCGCTTCCCCGTCTCTCCCCTCACCTCCCCTGTGTGTCTATCGACCCAGCAAAGAGCCAAACGTGCTGAAAATCACGTCATAAGGGAACACGGTGCTTAACCGACTGGGTAGTAATTCGGTAGAGTCGCTTCGGCCTTCTCCTAGGAAGAGGGGGGGGGGGGGGGGGGTTCGATTTCTTATGTTATTCCTCGCTGCTTCCTCCTCCTCCTCTTCCTCCTCCTCCTCCTCCCCCCCTCTTCCTCTTTCCCCTCCTCCTCCTCTCTCTCCTCCTCCTCCTCCCTCTCCTCCTCTTTCCCCTCCTCCTCCTCCTCCTCCTTCTCCTCCCTCTCCTCCTCTTTCCCCTCCTCCTCCTACTGTGTCAGCCACCCTCAGACTCAGACCGCCCCGTCCTCCTCTTCTTCCTCCTCCTTTTTCTCATGCAACTCCTGACCCCCCCCCCCCTCCCCTTATTCGCCCCCCCCCCCCCCCCCCTTCCACGCCTTCACTTTTTGTCCTTTATTTTTGTGCATTGTGGTCGGGAGCTGGACCACTTGCAGAATTGAAAAAAAAAAAATGTGTGTGTGTGTGTGTGTGTGTGTGTGTGTGTGTGTGTGTGTGTGTGTGTGTGTGTGTGTGTGTGGTCCTAAAATTATTTAATTTTCTTCTTCTTCTTCTTCTTATTTCTTCTTCTTCTTCCTCCTCCTCCTTCTCCTTCTTCGTTCTTCGTCTTCGTCTTCTTCTTCTTCTTCTCATTATTATTAATATCATCATCATCATCATCATCATCATCATCATCATCATCACCATCATTGCTATTGTCATTGTTAGTATTGTAATTATGGTTATCATCATCATCAGTAGTAGTAGTACTATTACTATATCATTATCATTATTATAAACTGATTATTGTCGTGGAGAGTGTTGATAATGATGATGATGATGATGATGATGATGATGATGATGTGTGTGTGTTCGTGTCTCTGCGCGCGCGTGCGTGCATGCATGCGTGCGTACATGCGTGCGTACGTGCGTATGTGCATGTGCGCGCGCGCGCGCGCGCGCGCGTGTGTGTGTGTGTGTGTTGTGACAAAATGTCCGTGTTTGTGAACAGGTTATTGCCTAGTGCTACGCATAGTCAGTGTCGGTCAGTTTCACACCGGTGTGGAGAAAAAAGAGTGAAGCAACATCTTGTAGGTAGGAGCATCAAAGAGCAAGTAACTATACCTTCAAGACCGGGGGAAGGGGGGGGGGGGGGAGAGAAAGAGAGAGACAGGCAGACAGAGAGAGAGAGTTGATGCGATTAGGAATGGGAGGAGGAGGAGGGGGGGGGGGCTTAAGAACCTACGGATGATGACAAAATATGTTCAGCGAGTGCGAGATGTGAGAGTGGAATAAGGAAGGGAAGACGGGGCTTTAAAAACATTACCATGGAGGATGAAAATTATGTTTACGGGGGGGGGGGGGGGGGGGGGGGGGGGGGGGGGGGAGAGAGAGACAGAGACAGAGACAGAGACAGAGACAGAGATACAGAAAAAGAGAGAGAAAGAGAGAGAGAAAAGAGAGAGAGAGAGAGAGAGGGGGAAGAGAGAGAGAGAGGGGGGGTAGGGTTGAGGAGAAGCAGGAAGGGAGGGGAGTAAAGACGTGATGATGGATGGTACCCATGTCTCCAGAGGAAGTATGATCTACCATTCTGATGGTATCTGTACTTCTGTACTTGGGGCTCACCCAGGGGTCGTCGTCTATATGGGGGAGGGGTGTGGGGGGGGTCTGCATATGGTCGTCTCTGGGGGTCATCATCCGGGGGGGGTCTAAAAGTATGCCGTCCCTAAACCGTCATCATCCGCTTTAAATTCGTGCATTCATTCCTTCACTCTGCGACTCGAGCGTGTGTGTGTGTGTGTGTGTGTGTGTGTGTGTGTGTGTGTGTGTGTGTGTGTGTGTGTGTGTTGTGTGTGCGCGTGGTGTCTGTGCTTGCGTTAGGTGTGTGTGCGTGTGCGTGTGTGTGTGTGTGTGTGTGTGTGTGTGTGTCTTGAGTGTGTGTGTGTGTGTGTGTGTGTGTGTGTGGTGTGTGTGTGTGTGTGTGTGTGTGTGTGTCTGGACGTGTCTCTTTCTCTCTCTTTCTTTCTCTCTCTCTCTCCCCTCTCTCTCTCTCTCTCTCTCTCGTCTCTCTCTCTCTCTCTCTCTCTGTTTGCGTGCGTGTGTGTGTGTGTGTGTGTGTGTGTGTGTGTGTGTGTGTGTGTGTATGTGACGTGTTTTTTCTCTCTGTACAAAATAGTAGAAAATTCTGCAAGTGACTTGAATTCTCACTGTACATAGCAGCAGAAAGTTTTTCAACTGACATAGGTTCTCACCATACATAATGTCGGACAGTTTTCCAGCAGCTCCTGCGATTTGTCACTGTACATACGTTCATAACAGAAGATTCTCCAACTGATGTGTAGTTTCTCACATATACATAATGGTAGAAAAATTCTCCTAATGATATGGTGTCTCTACTGTACTCAATAGCAGCTGATGGGATTTCTTACTTACAAATTTTTTTTAATGGCAGACAATTATCCAAATGATGTGTTTTCTCACTTAGAGAAAATGGCAAAAAGTTCTCCAGATAGTTTCTAGCTATTCATAACAGAAGAAAGCTCTCCAACTGACATAGCTTCTCGCTAAGTATAATAATAACAGAAATTTCCCTAGCTGACGCGTGTTCTTACTAACACATAGTAGCAGAAAGTTCTCCAAAGGATGTTGTTTCTCACTATGCATAATGCCAGACAGTTCTTCAAATGACGAGGTTTCTCACTGTATACAATGGACTGTGTCAGAAAGTTCCTCAAATGACGTGGTTTCTCACTGTATACAATGGACGGTGTCAGAAAGTTCTTCAAGTGACGTGGTTTCTTACTGTATACAATGACGATGTCAGAAAGTTCTCCAAATGACGTGGTTTCTTACTGTATACAATGGGGATGGCAGAAAGTTCTTCAAATGACGTGGTTTCTCACTGTATTCAATCGCAGAAAGTTCTGCAAATGACGTGGTTTCTTAATGTATACAATGGAGGATGGCAGAAAGTTCTTCAAATTACGTGGTTTCTCACTTATACAATGGCAGAAAGTTCTCCAAATGACGTGGTTTCTCACTGTATACAATGGCAGAAAGTTCTCCAAATGACGTGGTTTTTCACTGTATACGATGGCAGAAAGTTCTTCAAATGACGTGGTTTCTTACTGTATACGATGGCAGAAAGTTCTCCAAATGACGTGGTTTTTCACTGTATACGATGGCAGAGAGTTCTCCAAAATGACGTGGTTTTTCACTGTATACGATGGCAGAAAGTTCTTCAAATGACGTGGTTTCTCACTGTATACAATGGCAGAAAGTTCTCCAAATGACGTGGTTTCTCACTGTATACAATGGCAGAAAGTTCTCCAAATGACGTGGTTTTTCACTGTATACGATGGCAGAAAGTTCTTCAAATGACGTGGTTTCTCACTGTATACAATCGCAGAAAGTTCTCCAAATGACATGGTTTCTCACTGTATACAATGGGCTATGTCAGAAAGTTTTTTCAAATGACGTGGTTTCTCACTGTATACAATGGCAGAAAGTTCTCCGAATGACGTGGTTTCTTACTGCATACAATGGAGGATGGCAGAAAGTTCTTCAAATGACGTGGTTTCTTACTGTATACAATGGACGAAGGCAGAAAGTTCTTCAAATGACGTGGTTTCTTACTGTATACAATGGACGAAGGCAGAAAGTTCTCCGAATGACGTGGTTTCTCACTGTGCATAATGGCAGAAAGTTCTCTCCGACATGCGTTTTTTCACTTATATTATGATAGCAGAAAATATTATGATAGCAGAACATATTATGATAGCAGAACGTTCTCTAAATGCCGATGTTTCTTGCTGTACGTAGTTGCTGAAAGTTCTCCAACTGACGTGGGTTTCTCATTCATACATATTGACAGACAGTTGTCCACATAACGTGGTTTCTTGCTGTATTGTAACGGCAAAAAGTTCCACAAACGACTTGGTTTTTTCACTTATTCAATCGACATAGTTTCTCATCTGTTCGTCGTGGGAGGCAGAAAGTTTGTTGTTGTTGTTGTTGTTGTTGTTGTTGTTGTTGTTGTTGTCTCCAAATAACGTGGTTTCTTGTTTGATGTGAAAGCTGAAACTTTTCCAGCTGACGGTGGTTCTCGCTTTACACAGTGGTGGAAAGCTCACCCGCTGATACAGTTTTTCACCTATTCGTCGTAATGGCAGGAAGTTTTCACAATAACCTGGCCTTTTGCTGTCTATAAAATAGCTGAAACTTCTCCAACTGACGTAAAAGTTCTCGCTTCACACAGCGGCAAAAAGTTATCCAACTGACTAGTAGTTTGGTAATGGCGGGAAGTGTTGTAAATGGCGTGGCGTATTGCTGTGTATTATAGCTGAAACGTCTCCAACAGACGTCGTAAGTTCTCACTTTACAGCGACAGAAAGTAGTTCAACTGCCTTGCAGTTTGGCAATGGCGGGAAGTGTTGTAAATGACGTTGCTTGCTGCTGTATATGATATTGAAAACTTCTTCTCCAGCAGACTGTGGTAAGTTCTCACTTTCCACAGCGGCAGAAGTTGTCCAACTGTCTTGTAGTTTCTACCGTCTTGGGAGTCGGTCGTCCCCCTAGTCGTCAGGGGAAGCGTTTGGTCGACCATACTGCCATGATAGGTCTGACAATAAAACGAGAGTCCAGGGACCAGGAATACCTACATTTCTTTTTCACCACTTCTCATTCTCCTTCCTCCCTCCCCCCATCCCACCTCCTTTCCCCCTCCCCATCCCCCCCCTCCAGCCCCCCTCCCCCCCGCTATTCCCTCTCTGACTTCCAGCAAGTCTGCCCCCCCTCCCCCTCCCCCGTTCCCGGCGGGGGGTAACGGACCGACATGTAGAGCACTGTCGCTACCGTGCGTCCATTGTTTTTCCAGACGACCTACGAGGAATTGCGAACGGGTCTGTTCCGGCGACATGTTTGGTTTCCTTCCGTGAGGTGCGCTGACCCCAATATCAGGCTGGGGAAAATGCCTTTAGCAGGCCCCCCCCCCCCCCCCCCCCCCTGCCTCCCCCATCTCCCCCACCTCTCTCTCTCTCTCTCTCTCCCACCCCCACCCTACGCACACACCCTTTCTTTCTTTCTTCCTCACCCACCCATTCTTTTACGTCCTGTCCCTCCTTCACCACCACTGCCCTTTAAAACAAATCAAAAAAAAAAAAAAAAAAAAAAAGGAAAAAGAAGGTGTCGAAATGTATCTCGTCCACCACATGGAACGTGCCTACTCAGTTGGTTAGAGCGTCGAGCTGGCATGGCGAAGGTCGTGGGTGTTGTCGTTCAGGTGATAGTGGCGTAATAGTAGCCTACCCCTTCTCCCACCTTCCACCACCCACCCTCCCCCTTCCCCCCACCCACCCTCTTTTCCCCCCCCCCCCCCCCCCCCCCCCTCCTTCCTCTTCCTGTTCAGGAACGGTGATGCCTGTGCGCCCTCTCGCCTAAGGTGTGTGTAGACATCAAACACAATTGTCCAACTAACCATGCTGTCGTTGTTGTATGTTCACGTTGTGTTACCCATTGACCCTGTTGACGTATGTCCTCCCCCCGACTCTCCCCATTCCCTGCCACTTCTCTCTCTCTCTCTCTCTCTCTCTCTCTCTCTCTCTCTCTCTCTCTCTCACTCTCTCTCTCACACACACACACACACACACACACACACACACACACAGAGAGAGAGAGAGAGAGAGAGAGAACTGTCATTTTCGTACGCGTCCACTTTAAAAACCGACGAGCTGATTCTGAGTAAATGTTGTGTAGGTAGTGTTTTTGCTTTGTCATCGTCGTTGTTCGTGATGTTGTCGGTGGTGCTGACCATAGGAAAAAAAAGATAAAGGATGCACGTGTGAGTGTTCCCCACCCAGCCCCCTCATACCTCCGCGCCTCAAGCTCTCTCTCTCCATCCACTTTCTTCCCTCAAACTTTTTCTTTTTACCGGGAAAAGCATATTTCTGAATTGTTAAGCTACAGACCTAACCCAGCATCAAATTCCGTTGAAGTAGGCATCAGTAACAGATCGCACTGGACTGGAGACCAGAAAGTAAAGACAGATAGTAATTTTGTTTTTTTATGTTAAATGTGCTGGGGAAACAGATTTTGTAAGGAATGCGGGGCCAGAATAGCTCAGTGGTAGAGCGCCGGACTCATGATCTTGGGGTTGCGGGATCGAATCTCCGTCGAGCTGTTTCGGTACAGGGGGATTTTTCCCTCGGAGTTAACATTGGTTCTGACTCCATTTCCTATACAGTCCGAAGAAGACTATAAACCGAGGTTCCGTGTGTGAACGCACGCACAACATCTTGCACACACGTAAAATCCCATCACCAACTTTCGGAAAAAACGGCCACTTTGGTCGTTGGTATGGATGACACGTTACACGTAACATGCACCTTCCCCGAAGTTGGAGTATGGCTGCCTTAGTGGCGGGATAAAAAAAAAAAACGGTCATACACACAAAACTCCACTCCCTTTGTTGGGTAGATGGGATTAATCCTTGCCTTTCTATACAGGGGGTGTCCGCAGGAGTATCAGCCTGCGTACGCAGAAGAAGAAGAAGTAAGGAAAGTTGTTGTGTGGGAAGTATTTACGACTGACGAATGTCCTGACAATGCAGTACTTCGGAATACACGGATACCAGAGACGCCACTTTCCATTAGCTGTGCTTTTTTATGCCATTTATTCAGGGTTATTTTTTTTTCGGGGGGGGGGGGGGGGTGGGGTGCAATCTGGTTTCTTTTTTTAATGGGAATGATGTATAAACTCAGTTGCACACATTTCTGGAGTGGATGCGGGTAGGTGTTGGGGGTGGGGAGGGTGGGTGTTGAATATGTTAGTTTTATAACAGAACGTGTTCGAACTGGGGGGTTTTTTTGTTTGCTTTCGGTTCGTTGCGTTGTTCATTGTGATTCGGTTCAGACTGTTTTTGTTCAATCATCGTCACGGCAAAAGGGCAAGAGGATTAAAGTCTGGAGTCTGGAATCTTGCAGGACAGAAAATGACGACAGACTGGGGCAGCGGTGATTTGTTATCGATTTTCTTTTTAATCTCTTCGTTGTTGTTTTGAACCTCCCTGTCCTTCTCTCCCCTCCCTTCACCCCCCTCCCCCACCCCCCCCCCCCCCCCCCCACCCCCGCTCTTCTTCCTCTAGCGAAACAATCATTGGTGTAAAAACACACATTTATTTCTGTGAAGAAATTCTGCATAAACTCACAGGTGTGAAAATCACGTTTCTGTGCAGAAGCTCTGCATAAACTAACAGGTGTAAAAATCACGTTTCTGTGCAGAATTCCTGCATAACTGACACGTGTAAAAAAATCGCATTTCTGTGGAGAATTTCTGCAAAAACGAACAGGTGTAAAAATCACGTTTCTGTGAAGAATTTCTGCATAAACTAACAGGTGTAGACATCACATTTCTGTGAGGAATTTCTGCATAAACTAACAGGTGTAGGCATCACATTTCTGTGAGGAATTTCTGCAAAAACTAACAGGTGTAGACATCACATTTCTGTGAGGAATTTCTGCATAAACTAACAGGTGTAGGCATCACATTTCTGTGAGGAATTTCTGCAAAAACTGACAGGTGTAGAAATCACATTTCTGTGAGGAATTTCTGCATAAACTGACAAGTGTAGACATCACATTGTGTGAAGGATTTCTGCATAAACTAACAGGTGTAGACATCACGTTTCTGTGAAGGATTTCTGCATAAACTAACACAGGTGTAAAAATCACGTTTCTGTGAAGAATTCCTGCATAAACTCAGGGTGTAAAAGACACATTTGTGTCTTGTCTCAGCTAACAGACTTCTCCTTCTCCTCCGGACAGATCATCGTGCGGGCGCGGCAGAAGTACCTGCTGCAGCAGTACGTGGAGCGTCAGGACACGGCCAAGCAGGTGCTGGCCGACATCAAGGAGGCCATGATTGTGAGTACAGTGCCCTTTCTTTCCTTCCTGGTTATCCCCCTTTCCTGCCACGAAAGTTCTATTTGCTTTTAAAGAAAAAAATGAATGAATTAATAAATGAATGAATGAATTGAATGATAAATAAATAAATAATAAATAATAAATAAATAAATAAATAAAATAAATAATAGATAAATGATTGAATGAATGGATAAATGAATAAATAAGTAAATAAACGAATGAATAAGCAGTGTAATATGACCGTTTAATCAATTCAGATGGAAGGTTAGAAAAGAAATGAGGCAAATATTTGAACAGCGTGCATCGACAGTGTAAAGTGTCTGCATCCAACTCGAGTTTTTTTTTTTTTTTTTTTTTTAAACATCAATTTCAAGTGTGAAAGAAAAAACATTATACACTCCTATCTTTCTGTACCAAGACGACCTGTTGCTGCCTTTCACACTCTTGATTTTTTTTTTAGCCTATCCCGTCTCTCTGTCTTTCTTCCCATGTCTTTTTTCCCCTCCCCCCCCCCACCACCCCTCAACACCTCACTCCATCCCATCAGTCACCTTCACTCCTACAGTATCGCTGTTTGCTGGCATAGTGGACGGTATTAGCAGCAGTAGTAGTAGTAGTAGTAACAGCAGCAGTACTTGTAGCAGTACTTGTAGCAGCAGCAGTTAGCAGCAGCAGCAAGCAAATTCAGCATCAATAAATTCAGCAACAGCGGTCTAGCTGGAAGCCGCAGCAGCAGGCAGAGAGTTTCAGTATTAACAGTAGAGCTGGTCATGATACGGTGGCAGTGGCAGTCGCTGCTCCAGTGGTTTGGTACAGCAGCAGCAGCAGGAGCGGCAACGGTTTCAGTTTTAATCGGGGAGGTAGGTGCCATTGTGTGCCGGACTTGTCCCTTGTGCGCTACACCTCCTCGGCTGAGCCATGAGACTGCAGCATGCACGGCCGACAGCTGAGTGAAGGAATACATGAATTACAAAGAGGGGGAGAGGGGGGGGGGGGGGGAGAGAGATGCATGGCGGTAACTAAACCCCCTCTCTTTCTAAATTTTGCATAAAGAGACGACTAAAAAGAGTGAGGAAAAAAAAATGCTGCTCGTGCTTTTTAGGCCTCAGCATGTTGTTGTAGTAATAGTACTGGTAACAGTCGTCGTAGCAGCAGAAGCAACAGTGGCAGCAGCAGTATTTGTTGTACTGATAACAGGTGGTAGTAGCAGTGATAGCAGCAGCGGTAGTTGAAGTAGTAGTAGTATAGTAATAGTAGTTGTATCAGCCTCAAGGTCTGACCAGCGCGTTGGGCTAATGCGTAGGTAGGACATCCGCCGAGTCGTAGCTACGAGATCCTCTTCGTCAATTGTCTCATCTTTGTTGTTAATTCATTTATCCATCAGCTTCAAATCATGCGTAGTGTGTGGTCTCAAAACTTTGCGGATGTGGCGTAGCGTATATGGACTAGTCCGCACGCAGTGACGCCTCTTTGATGAAACTGTAACTGAAGCATAGCAGCGGCAGCAGCAGCAGTAGCAGCAACATTTCATCAGTAGAACTAGCGCTTTGTTGCTCTTAACCACTACTTGTTTAATTCTTCACATAGATCTCAACCCGGCAGCAGTCAGTAGCCTGTGGTCCAGTGGTTAGAGCCATTGCTGGTCGAGCTGCCGGGCCCTGGGTTCGAACAATGCGTAGAACCGGATTTCCCACGGCTTGAAAATCCTCTCTCTTCACCCAGCAGTTCAAGGGTCCCTGGTTCAGTTCAGGAAAGCTTAAAGGGAGAATGGAGAGAGACGGGCTTCGTTTTTCATAATACCGTGCCCCGGACACGTTGAACCCAGAACACTTCACCGCCCCGACTGCAACCGGGTCATGAGGATTGAACCTTTAACCCAGAGAACGTCTCTCTCTGGTCAGAGAAAGGCGTGACCAAAACAGACAACAGATCCTCTCAGATCCTTCCACAGCTAAAGGAGTATTTTCCACAGTCTCAAAAAATGGGAGGGAGGGGTGTGGCTCCGGCAGAAGGTCCCACTGTGTGTGGACCGGTCATCCCTGTCTTGCCAGTGCTGGCCGTGTGGAGGGTGAAGAAGCGTCATGGTGGGTTGCGGGTGATGATGACCAATCGCTATCATTAATTTTGTTATGTTCGCATGACATCACAGGCGTAGGTCACTTTGTCTAGAAGGGATGAATGGTGGATGGGAGGCGAGGAGGTGTTGGAAGGGGGGGGGGGGGGAGTTCCAGCTTGCTTTGTGGGTACAATTGTTTTTAAGATTTGTACATCATTATCAATTGAGATGCACTTGTTCTCCTCCCCTTCATCCCGCACCTCCCCCCTCCCCCCCCCCCCCCCCAAAAAAAAAAAGAATAATAAATGTGGGAAGTGCAGGGGCGTTGAGAGTCAGGATGGGGAGGGGGGTACAACAGAATTTTATATCGTTCAGCGATATTTGAGTGGGAGGGTATCTGTGGGGTCACCAGGTATGATGCATTCGGGGTATTCACGCACCAGCGTCAGCCCTTTGATTGTGGGCGGGGAAGGGGGGAGGGGGAGAGGGAAGGGGGGTCGATCAACGATCTCCATGTCGCTGTTGTTGGGGGCGGGGGGACTCGGTTGGTCTGTGGCGTCGCCTGTCTCTCAGTCTTGTGTGGCTTTGGTATTAAAAGGCCTCACTGATTAACGGCCCGAGGGGCAGTGACGTGGTGTGAGCGGACCGTGTGCGGAGCACGGCGCTATCGAAGTTGGAGCCTAACCCTCGTCTTCCGCCGCCTCAACTTCCCGCGCACAGAACTGGGTACCCGTTTTACTGTGCATCACCCGTTGGTTTTTCAAGCGGCAAATCGATCCCCACAAGTGGTTCGAACTCACGGCCCGACAGCTGCGCGGTCACACACACACACACACACACTCACACACACCGAACCCATTTGACAGCGGGGACCTTGTCTTGTACGGGTAGCCGATCCTAAACCCTGAGAGAGAGAGAGAGAGAGAGAGAGAGAGAGAGAGAGAGAGCATGTGGTGGGAAAACAGAAGACAGCGTTTCGCTTTCTTTGCCCGTCTTTCCGATTTATTGTCCGTTGAATTAGACGGAGGCGTAACGTACGTTGCGCCAGGAAAACACCCTAAGGGCATGGTAAGATTTGTTCTCCCCTTCCCGCTATTTCCATCTGTTGTGAAGAAGCAGCGAAAGCAACTGGCCCTCTGTTAGGTGTGGTGGGCGCCAAAGGGCCTGGGACATAATGAACAAAGCTGAAGTTCCATGGGCCGCCGCTCGTTTCCTGGGGCTCTATCAATAAACACAAGCGGCATAACTCTCTCACATTTGTCTTTTCTTGTGTCTTTAGCGGAGCTGTTTTCAAAATCGATTTGAATGTTTTTCTGGCTTTTTTTTTCTGTCTGTCTGTCTGTCTCTCTTTCTCTCTCTCTCTCTCTCTCTCTCTCTCTCTCTCTCTCTCTCTCAACAAACCAAACCAAACAACCGCAGCAGTAACAACAAGAACAGCAAAAAGCAAACATCAAAGAACCTGGCTTTTTTTTTTTTTTAGGGTAGCTGTACAACTTCCGAACCTTTGTTTTTTTTATGTGTGTGTGTGTGTGTGTGTGTGTGTGTGTGTGATGTGAATGTGAGTGTTCGTGCGCATACCGGTAGATTTAGATAGAAATAGACACAGATATAGACAGACAGATAAATAGATAGACAGATAAATAGAGGGATGGACAGATAGAGACATAAGTGCGGGCTCGCGTGTGTGTGATGTGGTGCGCACACGCGTGTGTGTGTGTGTGTGTGTGTGTGTGTGTGTGTGTGTGTGTGTGTGTGTGTGTGTGTTCGTGTACGTGCGTATGTGTGTGTGTGTGTGTTTTGTGTTGTGTGTGTGTGTGTGTGTGTGTGTGTGTGTGTGTGTGTGTGTGTGTGTGTGTGTGTGTGTGTGTGTGTGTGTGTGTGTGTGTGTGTGTGTGTGTGTGTGTGTGTGTGTGTGTTGTGGCAGCGTGTTCAGGTTTTGTAGCACTGTAACAGTGGGTATGAAAAATGTTCTGGTACAGCCGGCCACACAGAGTCTTTCCAAGGTGGTCGCGTCACAGTGGGAACAAACGAACATACACACAAAGCAAGGAAGAGAGCTAGCTGCACTGTTTACACAATGGACAAAACGACAGGCACATCGTGAATGTCTGTCAAACAAAGCTCGCTGTGTTGAGGGTGCCAAGCATCTCTCTCTCTCTCTCTCTCTCTCCTCTCTCTCTCTCTCTCTCTCTCTCTCTTTTGTGTTGACGTCAGAACGACCGTGCCATGCCCATGGATTGCAATCAATGAAAATAACTTACGTCTTCACTTGCAGTTCAAGTTGGAGCGAGCTTGTGATGGCCTTTTTGTGTTCTTTTCCTCTAAGTTATCTGAAACGACCATTGTCATAATAAACATTTCTACAGCGCACTATCAAGACACCTGCTCTAGGCGTATTACAAAAAGATAATACATGTATACGTTACATATGGTATCGAGTATCAGAAGAGCGGAGCCGCCGAGACGACTGCAGGTTAGGTGAGGTTCAGAAAGAAGCTCTGGTCCGCAGCCACTGACAGCAGAAAAAAAAGTCACAGATGACAGCTCGTTGTCCGTTCGATCGGACACAGGCACCCAGTGCCCAGAGAGAGTGGAGGAGAGGAGAGAAACGTGGTCCGTTGGGTGCAGTGCAAATTAGTTGGGGGCCGGAATAGCTCAGTTGGTAGAGCGTCGGACTCGTAATCTTGGGGTAGCGGGTTCGCATCTCCGCTGGGCCGTTTCGGTACAGGGGGATTTTCCCTCGGAGTTAACATTGGTCCTGACTCCATTCCCCACACAGTCCTTCGAATGAGACTGTAAACCGAGGTTCCGTGTGTGAACGCACGCACATCATCTTGCACACACCTCAAATCCCATCACCAACTTTCGGAAGAGAAGGCCAGTTTGGCCGTTGGTATGGATGACACGTTACACATAGTATGCACCTTCCCCGAAGTTGGAGTATGGCTGCCTTAATGGCGGGATAAAAAAAAAAAATGGTCATACACACAAAAATGCCAGAATAATCAGCATGATGATTGCGGACACTAAAAGAAAGAAGAAGTCTTGCAGCGTTATTCTGGATTCGTTGAATTCTAACTGGGAAAGCCGTCCAAAGGAGAATCACAGTAATCCATTCTTGAGAAGACAAAAGCGCGCACAAGTGTCGTTTGACGTAGCAGAGGGACAAGGACGGATAGAGCTGATCCACGTCGGCAGACATTGGAAATGTGAGGCGGAAAGAACAGAGACTGGCCAAGAGTTGCACACCAAGACTGTGAACGGAAGAGAAAAAGAAAGTATTGTCAATCAGAATAGGATCAGGAAGAGAAGAATGTTACGTTTGTTTTTTGTTGTTGTTGTTTTTTTTTTTTTTTTTTTTTTTTGGGGGGGGGGGGGGGGAAGGATAGGCTAGCATAAGTCTAGTATTATTATAGTTAAGGTGCAGCGTAGTACGAGTCTTCCAGTCATCGAAGTTAGCAATGCACAAAACAAAAAAAAAAAAAGGGGGGGGGGGATAAGCACATAGGTGATCTGCATTTCTATTGCAAACAGCCCCAAATAACAGTTTCTTTGTCAAAAGAAGGAAACAGAGAAGGAAAGAGACTCCGAAAAAAAGGAACAAGACGCAAAGCATATAAACGTACCCCAGTAAGTTGTAGTACAACATAAAGAAAAATATATATATATATATATATATATATCACTATATATATATATATATATATATATATATATATATATCAGTCACTATAGCACTTTCTTCCGTTTTGGTGGTAGAAATTTTGCATGTAAGAGAAAATAAAGAAAAAAAAAAAAAACGCTCTCCCCGGCGGGGAAATAACTCCGGGTCTCCCGCGTGACAGGCGGAGGGGGGGGGGGGGGGATGGGGGGGGGGGGGGGGGGGCACTATCCACTATACTACCGAGGAGCTTACAAAATTCCATTACACTTCAGTTTATAAACCGTTCTTGCTTAAACTGTACATCACAAAATTATCATTTATAGCCATTAGTAACGGCTATTCTGGTTAAACTAAAACATCGGGCATCATCCGTGACCCATAATGAACATACCTACAAATTTTCAGAAAAGATCGGTCCAGCAGTTTTGTCTGGAGCGAGTGGAACACATTTTTGACCACGGACAGACACACAGACAGCATTCCTTCGTTCGCATTGTAAAGTACTCCCTGTTCTATAAGAACTGGGAGTACAAAAAGGAAAGGGAACTGAGAGAACTGACGAAGAGCAACTCATTGAGGGGCTTCGGACGGTTGTCCTCCAAGTGGCGAGTGGTCTGCAGTTGACATCCCCGTCCTGTGGACCAGGCCTCAGTCAGTGTAGATATGGGCAAACACTTCTCAGTCAGTGTAGATAGGGGCAGACACTTCTCGGTCAGTGTAGATATGGGCAGACACTTCTCAGTCAGTGTAGATATGGGCAGACACTTCTCAGTCAGTGTGGCTATGGGCAAACACTATGGGCAGACACTTCGCGGTCAGTGTAGATATGGGCAGACACTTCGCGGTCAGTGTAGATATGGGCAGACACTTCTCGGTCAGTGTAGATAGGGGCAGACACTTCTCAGTCAGTGTAGATAGGGGGATACACTTCTCAGTCAGTGTAGATAGTAGGGGCAGACACTTCTTGGTCAGTGTAGATAGGGCAAAAACACTTTGTAAAATTAGGCAAAGCGCTTTGTTAGTTTGGGCAAAACAGTTTGTGACACTAGGCAAAGCACTTTGTTAGTTTTGGAAAACACTTTGTGAGTCTAGCCTTTGAGGTTATTTGGGCGAAACACTTTGTGAGTCTAGCCCAAAACACTTTGTGAGTCTAGCCCAAACACTTTGTGAGTCTAGCCCAAACACTTTTGAGTCCGAAAAAAAACACACTCTGTGGACAAAACGCTTTGTTAGTAGCCACTAAATCTTACTTAGCGTGGACCTGTTTAAAAAAGAAACAAAACAAACAAAAACTGTTAGTCTGGTTGGAACACTTTGGGAGTATGGACAAAAACAAACAAACAAAGAAACAAACAGACTGGTGGTGACAGAACGGTGTTACTGTGGACGAATGCTTTGATGAATTTTGACAAAACACTTTGTGGTACGGACGAAAAGATTTCCTAGTATGGACACAAACACATGTCCGTTTGGACAAAACACTGTGTTATTATGTACAACACAGTTTGTTACTGTAGACAGAACACTTTATTAGTATGGACAAAACAAGTTGTTAACATGGACTACGCACTTTGTTAGTTAAGACAAAAACGCTGTGTAGGTGTAGAAAACCCTGTTGGTATGGACAAAAGACTGATACAGAGGAGAAAAAGACACTTTGTATGGACAAAACACTTATCACTATTGTCGAAATATTTTAGTAGAGTGGACAAAAACTCGTTATCGGTGTGGACACAAACACTTTTGTCAGTATGGACCAAAAAAAAAATGTTATTTGGACAACATACTTTGTGAGTCTGGGCGGAACACACTGCGGTTATGAACACAACCATTTGCGAGTGGATTAATTTTTTTTTTTAAGATAAGAAGAAGCACTGACCAACAAAGCACGTGCGTGATGGAGGTCGTGACGGTACGTTGGCAGTCCAAACAGGCTAATAATGAGGTGACGTGCGAAAGGCCGCTGACGTCACTTCAGTAGCAACGTGTAGGTACCCGGCAGACCGTTTGACAGAAAGGTCGATGGGGAGTCAGCTGTATGTTGGGAGGGAGGGGGGGAGGGGAGAGGGGGTAGAAGGGACTGAAGGAGGATGTGAAGGGAGTGAGAAGAGTATGTGGAGAGAGAGGGTGGTGGTAGTTGTGCGTGTACTCGTGTACTTTCAAAAAAAAAAAAAAAAAAAAAAAAAACTGTCCTCCCTCCCGCCCTCCACCTCCTTCTTCCGTTTCTTGCTTTTGTTTATACCAGTTTGATGTTAGTCTGACCGTGTGTATGCTTGCTTGCTTTTGTCAGTTTTGTTTTTATTTTTTAAAAAAAAAAAAGGAATAGTTCATTTGGGCTGTGGTTATACTCCAAGATTACAGGGCAACCAATTATTTCTTCTTTTTTTTTTCTTTTACATTTACCGTGTGTGTGTGTGTGTGTGTGTGTGTGTGTGTGTGTGTGTTCACCACCATCACCACCCCTCCAGTGACCAGTAAAATGTCGTCACTCATGCCAGATCAAAAATAAAGAATCCATAATGGCTCTTTCAGTCGTGTTCTATCTCGGGGGTGATCAGACGATGGTGATGAAGAGAGAGAGGGCGGCTCAGAACCAGTAGGCGCCTTATGCACACACGCCTGCTTACCGTCCGATGTGAATGTCGCCGTGCGTTTGAAAAATGATCCGTATCAGTGGATAGTGTTACTGTGTGCTGCGAGCTTCCTCAAGCCAGGGGGCAGGGGGGGGGTCCGGGGGCTCTCAAGCAAGCAGTTAGTTAAATAAAACAAACAAACAAACTAGCCAACCAAACAAGGCTGATCGAGCAGCCTCAAAACGGCCCGTGTGATCGGCTCAGCTGTAAACAACTTGACGCAGATCGAGGCTTTCGCATGAGAACACCAGCTATGATAAGGGCGTGGGGGAAAGGGGAGAGGGGGTGTGGCGGGGGGTGGAGGGAGGGGGGGGGGGGTGACGAGAGAGAGAAACTTATGTTGGTCTCGGTGCGAGTTATTCCCCTTCCAACGTCGGACCGCGATTCGACGACGGCTAAAATTCGAGGCTGACGGCTTATCTAGTCCAAGTATCCACCACGGCTTTTAAAGTCTGTCCAAGGAAATCGATCGTTTTCACCCTGACCTTTTGTCCAAGGTTGTAAAGTGCAAGAAGAAATGAGTAAAGAGCAATAGCAACAAAACAACAAAGTTCAAAACAAAACAAAACAAAAAAAACAAAAACAACAGAAAAAAGGAGCGAAAGGCGTCTGTGCTGATTTATCTGTTTGGCTGTTTCTGCTGTTTGGCTGATGATGGCTGAAATGGAGACCGTTTAGGAGAGAAAGGAAGAAAAAGAAGAAGAATCCAGGACACAGAGAGGGTCAAAATACCGATGCGTCTAGACATCATGAGCTCAAGGTGAAAAAGGTGTGTGTGTGTGTGTCTGTGTGTCTGTGTGTGTGTGTGTGTGTGTGTGTGTGTGTGCGTGCATGCATGCGTGCGTGCGTGCGTGTGCGTGTGGTATGATTCAGAGGGCGAAAGTCAACTCTCGACGGGCGGTGTTGAGTTTTTTTTTTTTTCTGGTTTCAAGACAGACTTGGATTATTTTCAAATGCTGCTCATGAAAGATTTGGTCCTGTTCATATTTCAACGCCCTCTTTTTTCATTTGCCTTTTTCTTTCTCCCGCTCCTCACTCCTCGCTCCTACCCAGCTTTTCTTTCTTCTGCCTTTTCAACAACAGCAAACAACAACACTCGGTGCAAAGTTGCCGTTTAGTAATGGAGAAATTGAGAGTCTGGACTTGTCGCCCCTACCCTACCCCCCCCCCCCCTCCCAGTATTATTTGTCATGTGTGTGTGTGTGTGTGCGTGTGCATGTGTGTGCATGCGCGCGTGTGTGCTTGTGCGTATGTGTGTGTATGCGTGCGTGCGTGCATGTGTGTGTGTGTGTGTGTGTGTGTGTGTGTGTGTGTGTGTGTGTGTGTGTGTGTGTTACGCGCAATCCATGTTCTTGCACAATTTCCGTACTGCACAAGATTCTGCGTAATGTATGAATTTGGCGACGCGTTTCCCCAGTGCGTGAAAATCATTTCAGTTGTTCGGTTGCTTGGTTGCGTTGTTGTTGTTGTTGTTGTTGTTGTTTTAATCCACGTCAATTTTTTTTTTTTTTTTTTTTTTTGTACATTTGGTTGTTTTTGTTTTTTAATTCACGGCGTTCTTGATGCAACAAGAAACACTTTGTCTCTAAGAGCTGTCGATCAGAAAGATTTTTTTTTTTTCTAATGGCACTGTGTTCTGTATTTTCCATCACACCGAAACCGCAACACGTAAGTCTTGTGGATGATGGACGCTTTTCACGAAATACCGTTGTGTTCTTGTGATGCACACTACGGTTTAACGTCCACAAAACAGCTGCTGCGGCAGACGGCAATCGCCATCCCATCCCAGACAAACCGAAACCGGAATGAAAAGTGGAATGGGGAGGGGGGAGGAGAGGGGGGCGGGGGGGGGGGAGGATGATTACACAAATGACTAAAACCACTGTGTCTGAGAGGGGACGCAAACTTTCATTTGTGTTGGGAGTGGTCCATATCCACAGAATTTGTTGGTGGTGGTGGTGGTGGTGGTGGTGGTGGGTTTTTGTTTTTGTTTTGTTTTTGTTTTGCTTTTTTTTTTTTTCGCTTGGTTGCTGTGTTCCTGTGTTCATTTTGCCCCCCCCCCCCCCCCCCACTCCCTTCTTCTTCCCCCTTTTGTGCATGTTTTGAGTGTAACAAGTGATTATTCAATTAACGTCCCATCCGCATGAAGTGACAGTAGGCTAATGAGCAAACAATAAGTATATAGGCCCACAACACTAGTAGGCTACTGACAGCAACAACACTAGTAGGCTACTGACAGCAACAACACTAGTAGGCTACTGACAGCAACAACACTAGTAGGCTACTGACAGCAACAACACTAGTAGGCTACTGACAGCAACAACACTAGTAGGCTACTGACAGCAACAACACTAGTAGGCTACTGACAGCAACAACACTAGTAGGCTACTGACAGCAACAACACTAGTAGGCTACTGACAGCAACAACACTAGTAGGCTACTGACAGCAACAACACTAGTAGGCTACTGACAGCAACAACACTAGTAGGCTACTGACAGCAACAACACTAGTAGGCTACTGACAGCAACAACACTAGTAGGCTACTGACAGCAACAACACTAGTAGGCTGCTGACAGCAACAACACTAGTAGGCTGCTGACAGCAACAACACTAGTAGGCTGCTGACAGCAACAACACTAGTAGGCTGCTGACAGCAACAACACTAGTAGGCTGCTGACAGCAACAACACTAGTAGGCTGCTGACAGCAACAACACTAGTAGGCTGCTGACAGCAACAACACTAGTAGGCTGCTGACAGCAACAACACTAGTAGGCTGCTGACAGCAACAACACTAGTAGGCTGCTGACAGCAACAAACACTAGTAGGCTGCTGACAGCAACAACACTAGTAGGCTGCTGACAGCAACAACACTAGTAGGCTGCTGACAGCAACAACACTAGTAGGCTGCTGACAGCAACAACACTAGTAGGCTGCTGACAGCAACAACACTAGTAGGCTGCTGACAGCAACAACACTAGTAGGCTGCTGACAGCAACAACACTAGTAGGCTGCTGACAGCAACAACACTAGTAGGCTGCTGACAGCAACAACACACTAGTAGGCTGCTGACAGCAACAACACACTAGTAGGCTACTGACAGCAACAACACTAGTAGGCTACTGACAGCAACAACACTAGTAGGCTACTGACAGCAACAACACTAGTAGGCTACTGACAGCAACGGTGAAGCGTCAAACTGCAAGCTAACCAAAAGCAATTAATCAAAGCGAAGAACGAAGAGAAACGGCTGAATATCGGTTCCTTACCACACACACACACACACACACACACACACACACACACACACACACACACACACACAGAGAGAGAGAGAGAGAGAAATGAGAGAAAACAAAAGAGGAAGCATTGGACTTTGATATTGTGAAACAGCAATTTTCCTTGTCGGCGGTAAACTATCAAGACCGGTTACAGAGCACAGTGAGGTAGACAAGTTTTTTAATCAGTTACAAATGATGAAAACAATGTGTGCGCATTTTCTTTTTTTTTTTTTTTTTTTTTTTTTTTTTTGCCACAATACATTTATGTAGATAAGTTTCTAATCAGTTACAATGATAAAACAATGTGCGCATGTTCTTTTTTTTTTTTTTTTTTTTTTTTTTTTTTTTTGCACATTCCATTTTTACTGAACTTATTCTAAGAAATTATAATCTGTGAGTGAGGTGAGCTGTGTTGGTAAAATGAATTAAATGTATCAATGTTTTTTTAACTGGTTTGTGTTAGTATCTAGAAAGTAGACAGAATTTTGAAAGTTTTTTTTCCGCTTGAAATATTTTTAGAGTGCATTTTAAACTGATCTGTATCCCTCATGGAGATAGACAAACAAATATCGATAGTCTTATTCGCTTGTTTTGATGTTGTTGTTGTTGTTGTTCTCGTTCTTGTTTTCCTACCCGTTCTGCTACTCCGGCGGGGGGCACTGGAGACTTTGTGGAGGATGTTACTGTTATTGTGTGTGTACATGCGTGGGGGGAGGGAGACTTTACGGGGGTGTTTAGGGTTGTTGTTGTTGTTGTTGTTGTTGTTTTCTTTGGCAATCAATTAAGGTAGGGTGAATGACGAAAAGCAGAGGGCATCTTTTGATTGTTTTTGAACTTGACATCTAAACGACGTTCCAACTGTGTTCGTTTTCTTTGTTCTTAGTTCGTTTCAAGGATAGGCTATCATTTCTATATTGATTTTTTAGAATAGAATAGCATAGTGTGTGTGTGTGTGTGTGTGTGTGTGTGTGTGTGTGTGTGTGTGTGTGTGTGTGTGTGTGTGTGTGTGTGTGTGAAACTAGAGCATGTCTATGTGTTATGCATTCACGTATGTTTTATAAAGTGGAATGGCAGAAAAAAAAAGTGAGATACACAATGGTTTGAGTTTTTTTTATGTTACCTGGTGGAGTGGGGAAGGGGTGAGCCAGAGAGAGAGAGAGAGAGAGAGAGAGAGAGTCTGGGGTGGAAGGGGAGACTTTAAAGCAGCTTCACTGTATGTGTTTCAGTGCGCGGGGGAGTCATGTTGTGTGCCTATGAGCACCTGTCCATCAAATTATAATGGTTCAATGGTACAGGCCCCAGGTTGTTTTTTTTAATAACAGTACAATAAGAAAGAAAGAGGAAGAAAAAAAAAAAACAGAGAAAATAATCAGAAAGTAGCTACCATGCTGAGTTCGATCAACGTCAAAGCATGGATTACAGGTACTATTGCTAATCAAGACTGTGACGCTTATAACCTCCGGCAGAGAGAGGGTGTCTGTTCACCAGCGTGTGTTGGTCTGTTTGCCTGTCTGTCAGCAAGGTTACACAAGAACCACCGTGCTTAGTTTAAGGAAACTTGGTGGGAAGACGGAATGTGACCGTTGGACAGATCCCACACGCGTGGGTGCGAATCCGGATCGATGGGTGTACTGAGCATAAAGTGATATCAGCGCTGACGTGTCGTATTTTCAGTGTCGTGTTTGAGGAATAAAATGTACGGGAAGTCACCCCTTTGGCTCATGGTGACTATTACTTCCCCTGGCGGAAAATGATGGCACATCCAGGTTCCGTTCGACCTTGGCGGAAGTCTCTGTGCTCTCCCGAGTACCCTCTTGTTGTTATTATTATCATTATTTGTAGTAGCTGTAGTATTGCTGTTCTTGTTGTTGTTGGGGGTGGTGGTGGTGGTGGTGCTGATGCAGTTTGAGCGGAATGATCGGATTTGTGCATGTCGTATTTCAAAAGTAATCGCAGCCTTTTGAAAAGTTCCCATATGTGTTTCATAAGCTATTCTGATGCCGTTCTGAAAGAGTCTGATTCAGTTCCAGAGTTCACATGTATCAGCTGTACCAGCTGTTGCAGCATCGGTCTGAAAAATACCTGCCTCAGCTCCATACTTCCGTGATGTCCTTCAGCGGATGATTCAGTAAAATTCTGAAAATATGTTCTGCAATCCCTTTTTCCGTTTCAACGGACGTTGTAACAACATTCTTTGCCATGTTTCATAACAAAAATTCCTTTTTAAGTGTCATCAAATGTTCTGATTACGTTTTGAGGATCTGTTTCAGTTCCAGAGTTTCCTTACGAGCTTCTATAGTGATGTCGCAGTGATATTTTGAAGGCATGCGCTTCCATCCCAGAACTGTAATGATAACTGGGAGGCCTCTGTTTCAATACAATAGTTTCCCTATGTGTTTCTAGTGATTTCATAATCCTAGTCTGAAGGCTTCAGTTCTAGAGGTCGATCATTTTCGTGTGTTGTTGAAGTGAGATTCTGGACCTATGCATCTTTCAATCCCAGAATTCCATAAGACGTTTATATTTCATGGTGTTCCTTTGTTAATCAGGAGGCATATAATTTCAATTCCAGACTTTCGAAAGGAGATTCGTGTGAGTCCTGTCGATATTCCGAAGACCTCTCTTTCAGCCCCAGAGTTCTCTTGTGCGTTGCGCTCGATATTCTAGTAATATACTGGAAATCGACTGCTTCCAACCCAGACTTCCTGTACCATTTTCATGTGACGTTTCTTTAGATATTCCGGGGGTCTATGCTTCATTGCAGATTTCTCTTTGGTGACAGAGAGACAGAGATGTGTGTAGGCATGAGTCTATGTGAGAGAGAGAGAGAGAGAGGGAGAGAGAGAGCAAGGAGAGAGGAGAGGGTGTGGTGTGTGTGTGGTGTGTGTGTGTGTGTGTGTGTGTGTGGGTGTGTGTGTGTGGTGTGTGGTCAAAATACATGAGTGTGTATTCAAAGCGTTTTGTTTGTTTGAAACAAGATAGTATCTGGGTTCAGTGTGTCTTTTCACGTGTAATCAATCATGTTATTCTGCAACGTACATGTGTTCCGTGGTATTCAAAGCGTTTTGTTTGTTTGAAACTTTTTTGATGTTTCTTTTTGTTCTGTCTTTTCACGGCTTTTCTCTTCTCTTGTTTTATTGCAAACGTTGCCAGATTCTTTTTGTTCCGTCTGTGTGTTTGCTTCTTGAACATCCTCTTGTTTCTTTTGGGTTGGCGTTAATTTGCTCTGTTGTGTTGCGAAATTTACAAGTTGTTGTTGTTGTTGTCGTACCCTGGCTAAAAGACTTCAGGGATCATCCGAACAGATGAAGCTCTTGAACACTATGTTACAAATGCATCAGCTGGGGATGAGAACATTACGTGTGTGACCCGTTTTTGATTACCCCGCCACAATGGGCAGCCACACTCCGACTTCGAGGGATTTTGGAGACTGATGGTGTTATGTTAGAGCTTGTCACGACTGAAGACAATCCCCGCATAACTATGCAGAGCATAACACACATTCTGATGTAAGCCTTGGTATTCTAGCCAATGTCAATTGGTCTGACACAGCCTAAGCCAAGGCGTGCAAAACAAGTGTTTCTGAGAATCTTCCAAAGATATGAACATGTTATGTACATACTATACGTGCGTTTATGTGTGCAAACGCTCGCGTACTTCTCTCTCTCTCTCTCTCTCTCTCTCTCTCTCTCTCTCTCTCTCTCTCTCTCTCCTCTCTCTGTGTGGGGGGGGGGGGGGGGGGGGGGGGGGGGGCACGCGTGCGTGCGCGCGCGTGTACCTGCGCCCCATATGCGCCTGGGTTGGCATGTTATTTATCAAAATTATGATAAGGCCCCCTTTTAATGAAAATGAATGTGGGATATTCTGATCAGCCTCTTCTTTCTTTCTTTCTACGTACGCAGGCTGATACTCGTGCGGACACTGCCTGTATAGACAGGCAGTGGCGTTTTTTGTGTGTGTATGACCGTTGTTTTTTTTTTTTTAATCCCGCCATTAAGGCAGCCGTACTCCATCTTCGCGGAAGATCAGCCTTTTCATTCAGGAGTCAGATCCTCGTGGCTGGCTGAGTAAGTGAACAAGGTGTGAGAGACTGTCTTAACACGGATGAACAGATAGAAAAATTGATCGTCATATACTCATCACGTCATTGTTATGTCGTTGTGAAGTTTCGGTGTCTCTGATCCGTTTTAAATAAAGGAAATCAATCTGGAACCATGTTTCTGCCTTGTCCGGTTCGGTGCGCAAACCTTTGCGTAATAAGCAAAGGCCTGGGAAAGGGAAGGATTAGCGGTCGACTGAGTTTCTCTCTAAAAGTTCGTTTTGTCCGCACTACCTGCTTTGTATGGAAGAGGAAGTGGATGTTAATCGGAAGAAAGCCGAATCAAAGACTTGGTTGCGTACACTTTGTCTTTCTCGAGTGTGTGTGTGTGTGTGTGTGTGTGTGTGTGTGTGTGGTGTGTGTGTGTGTGTGTGTGTGTGTGGACGTTGTGCAAAAAGTGGACTAGAACTACAATACAATACGGGATTAGAATTTAAAAAAGAAGAAGAGGAAAAAAAATTGCGGAGCGCTTAGAGAGAGAGAAGAGGAGAGAAGAGTAAGAGAGAGAGAGAATGAGAGTAGGCAATGAGGCACGTTGTGGGTGCGATAAGAGAGCATGTTAGAACACATCTGACAATCAAAAATTCCAAAGAGAAACAAGACAATCGATTTTGAAGCGGACGAGGGTGGGGGAGGGAGGGGGTGGGGGGTTATAGAAATTTAACAGCACAAACCAGGACGGGGAGGACCCCCCAATGCAATAATGATTTAGCCCAGCGCACAGCCAAGAGGGGAGGATAGTGAGGAGAGAGTGAGAGGTGGAGAGAGAGAGAGAGAGATGATGAGGAGTAGAGACGAGGGAGATGGATCTAAAAGGTAGATTTGGGGATGAATCTTGTGATGAATGAGGTCAAAATTTCTATATGAGCAATGGATAGCGGGTCAGGGAGGCTAATTTGACTATCATAATGGGGGAGACGATAGTTCGGAGAAAAAAAAAGATATTAAGGTAGATCTCTTCCGCCGTGGAGGAGATTCCATGGGCTATTAAAAAAAAAAAAAAAAAAAAATGTTTATTGATTTTCTTTTTTTTTTTTTTATAAAATCTCCTGTTCCCGATAGCTGCGGAAGCAAGCTAGACCCCTCGGATCGCTATAACCTTCGGCTTCTTCCCTGCCACCCCCTGGATCGATTGACCTTGAGATCGTGTTGCTCTGCCCTCCCTCCCGTCTTTTCCCTCGTCCTCAAATTCCTCGCGATCGATGGCTTCCTAAACGTCAGGACTGCATATACACTGAACCCCCCCCGCCCCTTTTTCCCTGACAATCCCCCCACCCCCCCCCACCCCCCCACTCCGCGCTATCCGTTCATGGGTCTCAGTTGAACGCCCACAGCCACAAACCCCCGGCTTGTCCCTTCACCACCCCGGTAGCCCCGGCTTATTTGTAACAGATCAGTGTCGAGCTTTTCGTGAGGTAAGGCCCGACGGCGGCCAGCTTAGATTTTCAAACGGGGGCTATCACTGGCGCTGGCTGGCTAACGTGTCCGCCTCGTGGTGTTCGGTGTTGCCTTGGGGGTTGTGACCTTCAGGTAACGCAGCTGCAAGCGCCTTTAGAAACATCTCTTTGCTTCTATTATACGGCTTTTTATTTATTTTGCCACCACCTTGTTTATTCCTCCGCCCGATTGCTGCTGCAATTTTTTTTTTCCCCTTATCACTCCTATAAATTTATAAAAAGTCATTGGCCATTAACCCCCCCCCCCCGTTCCCTCATCCCCCATTTTGTAACCCCCCACCCCCATCTTCATACTCCAAGCTCACCGAATGCGTGATGAGGAAGCGCTTGGTTGTAACGAGGAACGGGGGGGGGGGGGGGGGGGGGGTGGGGGGGGGGGGGGGGGGGGGGGGGGGGGGGGGGGGGGGGGGGGGGGGGGGGGGGGGGGGGGGGGGGGGGTTATCTTTTTGAGTGGCTCCGTTCTTGGTGCCGCAGTCGTAAAGTTTTTGTCACGTTGGACTCGTTGTAAAAACAAAAAAAAAAAAACAAAGCAAAACATAAAAAACGGCCCCTGCTGATGGAGGATCAAAAAATCAAAAAAAAACAAAAAAAAAGAAAAAAAAAAAAAGGGGGGGGGGGGAAGTGAGCGTTTCAAAAAAAAAAAAGTACCGGTTTACTCTTGAAAAAACCAAAAGAAAAAAACGAGGCTTGCGGAATATCAGGCCAACTCGACGGCGCCGAAAACGGATCCAGGCCAAGAAGCAATAGACCGGGATGTGAGAGAAAATTCGACGCTGAAGTCAACTGTGAGGAAGCTTTTTTTTTTTTTTTTTTTTTTTTCTTTAATTCCATTTGGTTATGTTGACCAAGGGGATAACCGAGGATGCAGATGGTTACTATGGACTGTGCAATCAATTCCGGTCCCCTGATACGGTACGTGGACAGAGTCACGGGGTGTTCCGACTGTTTCACCTACCCTGATGCAGTGCTTATGCTTTTTTTCCTAGTGTATCCCGCCGGCGTCATATCCAACCATGTTCTCCCGACGAGAAGGTACATAAAGACAACCTGCCACGTGTTGGTCAGGGGAAGTGTGGTGGGCCACAAGAAAACTGTGGTCAAATAGAATGCCTCTACCAGCATGATATGGAATGGAAAACTCCAACGTCCCCGACGGTCTGGCTGCAGCAGCCCACAGCACAGACAGACGATCCACGCTGGGTAAGAGCCGTCAACACGAGGACCACCCCCCCCACGGCTCCACCCTCCCACCACCGACCACCAAAAAAATAAAAAAAAAAAAAAAAAAAAAAAAAAAAAAAAAAAAAAAAAAAAAAAAAATCCCACAAAATCGAAAATCCAAGTACTGGACTCTGAGAAAACTGGAATCCACGACTACAATAAGTCACCCGGGTAATCCGCGTAGCGCATAATCATTGCTTACGTCCAATGGTCAGGCCCGCCGCGCCCATTGCTTGGCCTTGCTCATTTCTGGCCTAGTTTGTGTTTTCTCCCCCCCCCCCCCCCCCTAAACACCCCCCCCACATCGTCACCCCTTTAAAATTTCTTGTTTTCCTTTCTTGTCTTCTTCTCTATACATTTTTTTTTCCCCCGGGGTCTGCTGAGTGAATCATCTCCTTGTCCTCTTTATTTCGGAAAACTTTTTTTTTTTTTTTGGGGGGGGGGGTGTGAGGGCGAGGGGAGGTTCACAGTTTACGACATACCGCGGCTACTTATGTGTGTGTGTGTGTTGGTGTTGGGTGTGTGTTGTCGTGTGTGTGGGTGATGTGTGAGGTGGTGTGTGTGCGTGCGTGAGTGCGAGCGTGTGCGTGTCCCCTGTGTTTGTGCGTGTGCTGTGCACTGCGTGTGTGCGTGAGTGTGGTTTTTGACTGACGTGCGTGTCTGTGTGTGTGTGCGGTGCGGTGCGTGTGGATGTGAGTGCCTGCGTGCTGCTGTGTGTGGCCACGTGGGTGTGTGTGGTGTGTGTGTTGCCTGCGTGCGTGTGTTGTGGGTGTGTGCGTGTGTTGTGCGTGCGTGCGTGCGTGTGCGGTGCGTGCGTGCGTCGTGTGTGTGTGTGTGTGTTGCCTGTGCGTGCGTGCGTGCGTGCGTGTGTGTGTGTGTGTGTGTGTGTGTGTGTGTGTGTGTGTGTGTGTGTAATCTGGCGACTAGCTCGTGAAAATTGCACATACGGTCCCCGAGTGGGACAGTATCTGTTCATTCCGCGCTCTCTCTTGTCGCCCTGACGACCTTTTTTTTTAAAAACGTACTTTTTTGTTACATCGACATCTGTGTCTTAGTCGGTTTTCTCCTTTGTTGTGTCTACTCAGGGACCGAGAGATCAGGCGGAAAGGCTGGCGCCCCCAACACAGCCTGGTCTTGTCGGCCATAATTTGCCTACTACGTCCCATTGACCGTACATGCGGTCTCTTCTTTTTTTTTTTTTTTTTCTTTTTTTTTTTTCCCAATGCGACCTTGTTTCACAATGTGTGTTTGACAGTCCTTAAGAAGCTCTGAAGCGTCATCTAGTCTTTTACGGGTAATGATGAAAAAACACACACACACCTTTTTTCTTTTTTTTTTTTTAAGAATTTTAACGCAGAAATCCAATGACATTTCTAAAAGAAAGAAAAATCAGAACATAGTGTTAATAACATACATTTTGCTGTTCAGTGAGTGAAATGATGCTATATGATACAAAAACCGTAAAATTGATGATGAGAATAGTAATGTGAACTGTAATGATGATCTAATGATGATAATAATACTCCATAATAAAATAAAATAATAGTAATAATGATGATGATGATGATTGACGACGACGACAATAATGCTATAATGCTAGTAAGGATGATGTTGATGATGTTCAATACCTAGATGATAATGATGATGATGATGGTTACGTTTAATGATGATGATGGATGATTCAGCCGTATTCATTTCGATATTCTTTCGATGAAACGGTGTCAACTCCTCAGGGTGCATTCAGCACTGTTCGATGACGATTGTACAGTGTGGTGGACTAGCTGGTTGGCTTGCCTGGTGGACTGGCTGGTTGGCGTCGTGGTGGCTGGTTAGATGGACGGTTGGCAGTGGCGTTAGTTGCGTGTTTGTGTGGTTGTCTGATTGTCTGTGGTTTCTGGGTAGATGGGTCATTGGTTAGTTGGTTGTTGGACGATTGAGTTTGACTGACCTGGCTAGCCGGTGATTGGCTGGCTGGTTGGTTTTGGTTGGTGGTTGGTAGGCCACGTTAGTTGGATTACTAATGGTTCATTTGCGGTTTTGATTTGTTTCGTTTTGTTCACTATAGAAGTCGCCGAAATGTGAAAAGACGTTTTTTTACTTCCGTTGATTACTAGCTATCCCACGAAACATATATTTTTACTGTGTTTTAGTTTTTGTGTGTGGGTTTTTAGTGTGTTTGGGGTATCTTTCTTTTTAATAGATAATTTCTGAACAAACTTAAATTGAAAAGAAACTTACGGTTTGAACAGTATTAGATGAAAGAAAGAAAAGGGGCAGAGGGGGGTGGGGGACAGGTCAGTGAGACAACGATGAAAGAAAGGGTTTGTGTGTGTGGGGGGGGGGGGGGGGGGGGGGGGGGGGGGGGGGGGGGGGGGGGCCTGGAAGTGGGAGTTCAAAGCAAAATTCTGACTTTGTTATGATTGTCATGTGTCGACCATACCTGGACAAAGTGGCTTTTTTATGAACATCGGATCTGTAACCAAACTCGTCTATATTCGTTTGGTTCTGCGAGGCGGAATTGGTTGATCTGTTGCGTTCTTTCTAAATATTTAACTACACACACGCACGCAACCGAACGCACGACACGCCCGCACGCACGCACGCACGCACGCACGCACACACACACACACACACACACACACACACACACACGCTGCGCGCGCGCGCGCGCGCGCGCGCGCGCGCGCGCGTGCATCTCTCTCTGTTTGGTCTCTCTCTCCCTCTCTCTGTCTCTATGTAGATAGATAATATGTGTTAATAATATTTTTTGTTGTTTTGATGCACGCACGCACGCACACACACATGGACACCCACCACACGACACCCACACACACACTAGCGCGCCGCTGTGCCGCTCGCTGACGGACTGCGCGCGCGCGTCCGAATCGGGAGGGAGTTTGTCTCTCTCTCCCTCTCTCTGTCCGCTATGGGTGATGAGATAGATATGTGTTTTATAGATTTTTCTGTTGTTTTGAGAGTGAGAGAGAGAGAGAGAGAGAGAGAGAGAGAAGAGAGAGAGAGAAGAGACGGGGGAGTGCACACACCCAATTAAAACAATGCCCAAGATAGTAGCTAAACGTCCAACAATAAAACTAAAACGCCTGTGAACATGTACACGCATGCAGAAACACATCAATACACACACGAAACGCCCGACGATAAACCTATGTCCTTATCAAAGCTGTAAATGAATTGCTAGTAGAACAGCTTTGAATATGGATAACACGATGGCACACTGGATGCATAACTGAATGTTTGTATTGTTCCCCGTCGGTGTCGTTGTTTTCTAAGTGCTTTCCTCTATGAACGTGCGTGTGATCGTGTCTAGTAACAGGGTGTTTTGGGGTTGTTTTCGCTTTTTTCGTTGGTGTGTGGGTGTAGGTGGGGGTGTGGGGGGGGGGGGGGGGGGGGGGGGGGCGTGGGGGTGGGGAGGGTAGTTCTGTGTGTGGGGGGAGGGGGTGTGGTTGGTTGATTCTGCCTTCTTTTCTTCTTCTTATCTTTGCTTCCTTCTTCGTCTCTTCTTCGTCTTCTATTTGCCTCCCTCCCCGCCTCCTCCTCTTTTTTTTTTCCCTCTTTTTCATAAATCTATCTTCTTCTTCTTTCTTCTTCTTCTTTAGGTGTTTTGTTTTTGGTGTGTGTCGTGGGTGTGTGTGTTGGTGTTGTGTGGTGTTGTGGTGTGGTGTGTGTTGTGTGTCGTTGTGGTCGGTGACTGCTTGCAATACAGTTCTGAAACGTTTGAACCCTAAATCAGGTCCGTTGCTCATGACTTGTTCCTGTTCCTGGCTACACGTTTCTGTTTCGCGTCGCCTGCTGCCGTGCTGCTAGCTGCCCTGTCTTCATTGCCACCAAATGTCGTCATTTATCCTAGGACCGTTGTGTTTTTCCTCCTCCTTACTTCAATCTTCGTCTTTCCCTCTCCTTCCTTACCGTGTCTTGGGCCCCCCCCCCGCCCCGTCGCTTCTGCCTTCTTTTTGCTCCCTCTTTTTCTCCTCCGCTCCTCCGCTGCCTCCTCCTCCTTTGATTTAATCTTCTCGTGCTCTTTGTTTGTGTTTGTTTTGTTTTAAATATTTTTCTCATCGGTTCGTCCTGCTCGTTCTTTTCGTCCTAGTCACTTGTTTTGTTTTTTTTTTTTTTTTTTGTATTCTTTTTTTTGGGGGGGGGGGGGGGGAGGCAGGGGTCTTCGTAGCGTGCTCCCTACGTCTGCTGCCCGTCCCCACGGCCTTGTTTTTCTCCTAGGGACCGGGGAGCGGGTGGGGGGGGGTGGGGCCCCCCCCCCCCGGTGGGGGGGGCCCGTTTGCCTTCGTGCCCCGCAAGCCCTTCAAGCCGCTACTGGCGACGGGGGGGGGGGGGGAGGGGCGACCGGACCTGCCACACTGGCACATTTACTGAACCTGACCATTTAGAGTGTGCGGGCGGGGTAGGCAAGCTTGGGGCAGCCCCCCACAATTATGTTTTTACCTACGCCGTCACTCCTGACACGCCGCGCGCCCCCAACGAGCCCACTTGCCGGACCACACCCACCCAAACCTCTATCTACACAACACCACACTTACCCCTCCACCCACAAAACCCACAAACTCCCCCCCCCCCCCCCCCCCACCTCTCATACCCCACACAAAACAAAACACGAAGAAAACAACAAAAAAGGAAAAACCCAACCCAACAATACACAAACAAACTACAACAACCATAACCACAAAACCCCAACAACAAAAACCCAAAAAAAAACAAAATAAAAAAACAAAAAAACAACAAAATAAAAAAAACAATATCCAACACAAAAAAAAAAACACAAAAAAAAACACCCCAAATTTTCAACAAACACAAACAAAACACAACAACACCCACACAACCACAAAAAAAAAAAAACACAAAAACACAAACACAACAAAAACACCCCAAAACACACCAACAACACCAAGAACACAAACACATTCCAACAACACCCCACACAAACCAAAAAACTAACAACAACCACCACCCCAGAACCACAACACCCAAGGCACCGACCCCAGCACCTCCCCCCCCCTGGCCCCCCAATCACGGCCTTTTTTTTTTTTCTCGTTCTGAAATTTGTCAAAAATGTAGGTTTTTGAACAATTAAAAAGACAGCAGGACCCAAAACAACAAACACAAAAAACACGAATGAGGGGGCGAAGAATTATGAGCAAAAAAAAAGCGAGATAACTGATACCGCTGTGGATTTATCAAGAGAACGATACAGCGCATTCAAAGCGGTTTTTGTGAGTATACGAGCTAATTTTTAAACAAGGCAATCTTTTTCACACACAAGCGAGAGAGATGAGAGGGAAGGGAGAGGTTGGTGTGGGATCGAGGCCCACCCTCTTCCCTGATCGCTTCTTTTCCGATTTCCCCCGCCCCTCTCTGATCCGAGAGAAGACGCCCACCCCCTCTCGGCATTCAACCTATGGCGTTTTTACCCCCCGTGACGCACTTCTCCCCTGGGTCTACAGCCAGCCGATAACCAAATCAACAAACGACCAGAGGCCCCCTCCCAGATAACAAGTGTTATTACGGCAAATTACACCTAAAGGCAGTAGTATAGCGAGTACTTACAATTATAACATACCGTCTTTATAGCATTTTTTTTTCTCTCACATGAATGCTTTATAATTTTTGTAGAGAGACGAAAATTAGAGAAAGAACACACGCGCAACCCCCTTTAACTAAACAAGAGAACGGGGGGGGGGGGGGGGGGGAGGGAGGGAGGGGGGGGGACGGGGGGGGGGGAGGAAGGAGAGGGGGTGGTGGGGTGGGTGTTGGGAGTTTCTGGGGGGGGTGGAGCGAGAGAGAGAAACAGGATGATAACTAGGATGTAAACTGATAGATGGGGGGGGGGGTTACTCTGTTATGTAAATGAGTGGGAAATAGCAAAGAACGGGGGAGGGGGGGGGGGGGGGGGGATTCACACACAGACAAGACACACACACACATACACACACATAGAAGAGACACAAAACACGCGCGCGCGTGCGCGCGCGCAAGCCAGGATGAAAGTTTTAAAAAGCTGTAAAACTTATTCTTTAACCCTAAATAAAGATAATTTTGACTTCACAGAAGGAGACAGACAGACAGAGAGACAAACACAGAAAGAGACAGAGACAGAGAGAGAGAAAAAAGAGAGAGAGAGATCTATTTTTTCCCCACAAATATTCGTGGCCTAACGACAGCTGTTTACGTTGTGTTGTTTACGCTTAAAAAAATATCTATTACAATTCGAAATCCTTTCAAAACAATGGTGAACACTTCACTTTTTTTTTCTTTTAGTGACAGACAAACATAATGTGTAAGCCGATTGCGATAGATTTCAGATCTCCAAAACACACACACGCGCGCGCGCGCGGGCGCACTCACACATACAGTTTGTTTTCTTGTTGTGTTTGCGTGCTTGCTTTTTTTAATTAATGTATTGATATTTAGAGCTTATATTTTCGATTGCAGTGTGGTCTCATATTTTCTATGCTCGCGTTATCCCAAAATTACATATAGGATTGAATTTATGTTCTTTTGTTTTATTGTCGCTGTCTGATTGCTAATACGACTCTGTAAACCAAAATGTAAACAAACATGTATTGAGCAAAGAGATGGAAGGAACGAACGAACGAACGATTTTGTTGTTGTTCGTTTGCTTGCCTGCTTTGTTTGTGTTTGTTTCTTGGGCATCGGGTGTCTTTTTTTCGCCTCTGCCCCCCCCCCCCCCCCCCCTACCCCCAGGTAAATATCTTTGTTTTTAATTATACCTGTTGACATGAACGTGGAAATTGTAAAAAAAACGTGAAGGAAATTCGCCAGCGCACCAGTTGCGTAGGCGCAGTGGATAACATCATGGCTTGCAGGCTGGGAGCTCGTGGGTTCAATTCCCATCGTAACTATTTATTTATGAAAATCTTCGGTCACGACTGGCGTTGTGCCCAAAGTCAGGTTTTGCTGTGAGTTCAGATGGCAAGACTGGAATCACGCAGTCGACTTACATCCCTCCATGGGATGCGCCTCTCAGTGTAGTGCTTGCATTTCCTGACCAACACTGCAGGTGTCTGTATTTCACGGGCCTGGGTTGAGGCCAAGACATAATCTGAAAAGAAACGTGCTGTACAGCCCTGTCGAGTAGTCTTTAACCAGAATGGAACTCTATAACTTTATTTTCATCACCATCATCATCCTTCTTTATCATCAGTGAACAAAAAATAAGTCTCAAATGTTGTGGCCGTTCATTTCTGCTTTATTGTGACCTCCCCCATCGATTTGGTGAGTTCGTGTCATCGGTGTAGGTAACTTCAGGGGGATTGTCGATGGACGGTCGTTGTGGCACCCTTCGGAAGGACGCTCGTTCGCGCTGACTACGTGACGACGGGGGGGGGGGGGGGGGGGGGGGGGGGGGGGGGGGGGAAACGGTGTCCTGCCGTATGTTGGATCAGAACAGGCACCCACCGGATATCAACGAAGTGAATCGACTGCGGTGCGGTGTCTCCTCTGTTGGGTTGCCTCAGGGAGGACTTGGTGCTGACTGCTGGCTTTTTTGTTTGCTGGTGCCGAGGAGTGGGGATGGCTTTGCTGAAGGACAGACTGGGGTGTGGGTGGTGTGGGGAGTGGGGATGGCTTTGCTAAAGAACAGACTGGGGTGTGGGTGGTGTGGGGAGTGGGGATGGCTTGCTAAAGGAGAGACTGGGGTGTGGGTGGTGTGGGGAGTGGGGATGGCTTTGCTAAAGGACAGACTGGGGTGTGGGTGGGGGGAGTGGGGATGGCTTTGCTAAAGGACAGACTGGGGTGTGGGGTGTGGGGGGAGTGGGGATGGCTTTGCTAAAGGACAGACTGGGGTGTGGGTGGTGGGGGGGAGTGGGGATGGCTTTGCTAAAGGACAGACTGGGGTGTGGCTGGTGTCGGGGAGCTGGCCGAAGCGGCACGGATGTTGGGACAGCAAATAAACGAGTCAATAGATGAATAGATAAATACATGAATATGAATAGAAACAAAAAAATTTCAGAAAAAAAAAAAAAAAAAAATGTTAAGACAAAAAATTTTTTCCATTCGTCTGGACCAGGAAGCTATTGTATGCTCAGAGCAATTTTTGAAGAGAAAAAAAAGGAAAGATGTGAGAAATCAGCGTACGACAGAGACTTTGAAGGGGAGCGAGAGAGAGAGAGAGGGGGGGGGGGGGGGGAGAGAGAGAGAGAGAGAGAGAGAGACAGACAGACAGACAGACAGACAGACAGACAGAATACAAACTTTTTTAATAGGAAAGGAAGGGGGGGGGGAAGGATACGACACATAGTGACGTGATGATCTTTAAAAACCACTCTCGTTATAATGTACAGATAAAGAAATTGATAAAGAAATTGATACCACACAGGCTCATTCATACAAACAAAACCCATTGTCAAATGAAATACTGCCTCAGAATGCGTCGGAGTAAGGAACTATTTCTCTGAAGAGAGAGACAGACAGACAGACAGACAGAGACAGAGAGACACCGAGACACAGAGAGAGCCTGACAGACATACAGACATACAAATGGACGGACAGAGACACAGACTTCGTAAGAAATTTTATAATCTTATGTTATTATGAATTGACAAAGGTCATTTATATGCTATGCTATTATATATATATATATGCTATGCTCTTTTCAAATTATTTATAGTGGTGTATAAGAGAAGGGGGGGGGGGGGATACATGTGTGTGTGTGCGTGCGTGCGTGCGTGCGTGCGTGCGTGTGTGTGTGTGTGTGTGTGTGTGTGTGTGTGTGTGTGTGTGTGTGTGTGTGTGTGTGTGTGTGTGCTATTGTTTTCTGTGTTGTTGTTTTAGTTGTTGTTGTCTCTTGAAATTTATTTCAAATTTGACGTGAGAAGAGATCGTTAACCTGACTCGGTTGTTACTTTATCCGGGTATCTTTCTTTTTCTTTTTTCCTTGATTGTTTTGCTGGTATGTGAAGATGAAATTTGAATTAAACGCCATTGGAAATACAGTTCCAAACGGCCTATTGTCACGAAAGTGTAGAATTATTTCCGTAGAAATAACAGCGGCAAAAAACAACGAATGAAATAAAATTGAAATTAAGTTGAAACTGCATCGATAGAATATCGAAACGAAGATTTTTTTTTTTAATACCGAACTTTTTTTCCCTCACCGATAACAATATTAACTTGCTTTATGCATTTACATATTTACAATGCCTTTTGTTGTTGTTTGTGTTAAGTTTTGTTATTCCTTTATTCACTCATTCATTCCTTATCATCATCATCATATCATCGTTATTGTAATTATTGTTGTTGTTATTAGCATTATTATTGTTGTTATTATTATCATCATTATTATTATTACTATATTATTATTATTGTTGTTTTGATTTGTTTTGTTATTATTGTCGTTGTCAATACTTCTGTATAATGATATTCACCATTCTGTGTATTTTTGTAGAGAAGTCTGAAGAGCAAGACTGAATGGGCGAATAGTCAGTGCTTTAATCTTTATCCTTGAATAAAACATTTCTTAACTCACTCTCTCTCTCTCTCTCTCTCTCTCTCTCTCTCTCTCTCTCTCTCTCTCTCTCTCTCTCTCTCTCTCTCTCTCTCTAAAAAAAAAAAAGAAAAAAAAAAAGGGGGGGGGGGGGGGGGGGGGAAAAAGAGAAAATCCTTACCCCGAGACACTTTACAAAGTGTTGCTTGGAGAAAATCATAGTTTTAAACTTCCCGGTTTAGATGTTGTAAATGACGTGATTTTAGATAATTTCATGTAGTTTTTTTTTTTTTTTTATAACAATTTAGGCTGATGCAAAGCCATTTAGTCTTCACAGCTGACAAAGATATACTCATGACTTTCATGAACTAGAAGTGCAATACATTCCATCACACTTACGTTTTGATTTATTTATTTTTCATGATACAAAACAGAAGCAGTTTACATGGATAGTGTTAATTGTAGGGAAAAACATCTTTGGAAAATCAGTTTCAGGCATCATCATTTTGCATCTGTCAACTTTGCCTGATTGTGTTCTCACATATACTTGAAATACTGGTGTATTTGGTGTATTCGCAGTGTGTCCCTTGTCCTGTCCATGAAACAGAATGCCTTTTATTTTTCTCTCCATTTTCTTGCGAGCATGATTATTGTTAAGTTCCTTATGTAATAATTCAACAGACGCTGGACGTATTACAGTCTCAGGCAGAGAGAGAGAGAGAGAGAGAGAGAGAGAGAGAGAGAGAGAGAGGAGAGAGGGAGGGGAAGGAGTCTGGGAGAAAGGTCTGTCGTTGTTTTATATGACAAAATTTGAATCACGTGAACCCGCAGGTAAAAAAAATCTGTGAAACGCGTAAAGGAGGAGGAATAACTGCACGTAATTAACAAACTTGAGAACCGGGTAGGGTCCGTAGACACAGCGTCGCTCATTTTGTTTCAAGAGAAAAAGGGGAAAGAAAACACTTTACACTATTCCTCAGTGCTAAAAAATGAAAAGGGTTTTGTTTGCAGAATGTAAATGGTTCCGATAATCAAAGACAATTGTTTCTATGACGGGGAAAAAAAGAAAAAGGTTAAAGAAATGCATTTTTCTGTCTTGAAAGTTGATTACTAGAAACTGGAAAACGACACTTCATGTTTGATATGCAGTTGTAAAGCGCACTTTGCTACTGAATGATTGTGTCTGATGAGCCAGCTGTTGTTTGTTTTTGTTTGGTTTTTTTTTTTGTTTTGTTTTGTTTTGTTTTTGTTTTGTTTTGTTTTGTTTTAAACGAGTACAGCAGTCACTGCTTCAATTTTTTTTTTTAATTGTTGTGTATTTACGATGGGAAAGTCTTCTTATTCTTCCAAGAACATTCAAAACAACTCTCTCTCTCTCTCTCTCTCTCTCTCTCTCTCTCTCTCTCTCTCTCTCTCTCTCTCTCATACGATGCCAAAATTCAACGGGAAATAGTGCAAACAGTTCACGAAAACTGTACACCTATCTACACTCAACTGATCGATGATAACACGGTATCAGTAATAATACGTTATCAGTAATAACACAGTATCAGTCGTCCACGGATCCTTGGAAACAAGGACATTGAACATGAACCATGTAAGTGTCTTTCTCTCCTGAACATGAACCATGTAAGTGTCTTTCTTTCCTGAACATTAACCATGTAAGTGTCCGGGTTTTTTTTTTTTGTTTTTTTTTTTTATATATTATTTCTATTCCTTACCACTAAGCACTATTATCAATCCACCATAATCACTACCGTTAATAATATATCATATCATTAAACAATAATTATAAAACAGACATACAATACTGTTTCACACACACACACCCTTCCACCCCACCGCCCCTTTTCTCACAAAAAAAGGCAAACAAACAAAAAAAAAAAAAGCGTTTCCAGTATCCCTCCTCTTATTATAAACGTTTTCATCATCGCTACTATCATCACTATCATCACTATTATTACCATTATCATCACGGTCATCATTACTATTTCAACTCCCACGTTCCCCTCCTTGGCGGCTAACAGCCATTTTGCGCCGAATATGAGAAGATAAGTGGTTTCTCGTGCTTCGTTTTTATTGTCCTAAATGTTGTGGGATTGTTTGTTTGTTTGCTTGTTTTGCCTGAAGAAGACTCAAGAGGTCGAACTTGTCCTGTAATCGGTTTGTCTGTATCTGTGGCGGTAATTAACCCCTTTTCTGTTTAAATTTTGCTTTCTTTTTCCTGAACGTGAATCATGTAAGTGTCTTTTTTTTTTCCTGATACCTTAGGTTTGATGACCAACTCGACACCCAGAGGTCGGAAATGTTCATATAGATTATACATTATGATCAACTCAACACCAAGAGGTCGGAAATGTTCATATAGATTATACATTGATGACCAACTCGACACCAAGAGGTCGGAAATGTTTGTATAGATTATACATTGATGAATAACTCAATGCCAAGAGGTCGGAAATGTTCCTATAGATTATACACAGGCATCGGCGATATTGTTTAATATTACACAGCATTGAAAATACATTATGACGGTTTATGATAACCTTGTAACAATAATGTTGGTTTATTGCATGTTAGTGTAATCAAAGCACCATATTTCACGTATCTATCTGTGTGTGTGTGTGTGTGTGTGTGTGTGTGTGTGTGTGGTGTGTGTGTGTGTGTGTGTGTGTCAACAGTAAAACCCAGCTCAGACGGAGAGAATGAAATAGAAAGAAAGAGAGACAGACAAACATACTGACAGAGAGATCCTGCAGTTCAGAGACGACTTTTTTTTTTTTCGGTCAAGTAAAGCAAGAACTGAAACATCCCCATGTTGATATCCACTCTTAACATATTTATTTCAAAGCTTCAAAGTTTTCGGCAAAACTCAACCCTTCCCAGGAAACTGTTGCAAGTAACGAAACAAAATGTGCTTAGTGTTACCATCAAAGGCCAACGCGATATGCGACTGTTATAAATGTGCGTTCAGTGTGACGTACCGCTCACTGTATTTCACTGTAATCTATCTTTGTCATAGTGTTGAGACTAACACGGTGTGAGACGTAAACGCTTTACTGTCGACTCTGTGAGAACATTGTTCGGAGATGCCCCATCTGATGTGATTTTGGAGTGTCTGAAAGAGATCAAGATTTTTCATCTGATCTACGATTTTATGGGAGGGGGAAACAGGTGTTAATGAAATTCTGGCGTGCTTTTAGAAACTGTTTTAATGAGCTGTGTATATATATATATATATATATATATATATATATATATATGATTATTTTTATATATCCTATATAGAGGATTTGGTTTAACGAGGTCCTCGTAGAGGATTTGGTTCACGAGGTAACAGCCCGAATATGACCCATTGTTAACGAATGGACTATAAGCAACATTTATTGTATTAATTATTCGGTTCTTCCGCTGCCAAAATTGTACACGAACAAATATTTCATATACCAATTGAAACGGTGGATGCGTGTCTGTCTGTTCTTTTGCGAACGATCTGCTGTCTTGTTTCACGTTAAATCTGGACTGGTGATGTGCTTCAAGTAATGCCTGCTCTACGCGGAAATAACAGGTTATCATCCTATCCGAAAGAATTTTTTTTAATTAAAAAAAAAAAAAAAAAAGAAGTTTAAAAAAAAAGAAAAAAAGAAAAAGAAACGGAGTTCTCTCTCTTGTAAAGGGGACCCATTCGTGGTGTTAGACCGATGTTTGGCTTCGGGGCGACTTGTCGTCAATAATAATGATGATAATAATAATAATGATAATAATAATAACAATGATAATGATGATGGTAATAATAATGATGATAATAATAATAATATGATGATGATGATGGTCATAATAAATAATAATTATTATTATATATGATGATGATGATAAGAAGTGACAATAGAAAACAACTCACGAGAGCGCAGACTTCCGCCTTCGTCTAGCGGATCCTGGATCTGCTTTTCAGACAGGATCCCTACCAAAATGCAAGGCAAAGGCATGTTTACTACAACACGGGAGAGCAACAAAACAAACAAAGGTAGTAGGTCGGCTTTTGGAAAAAAAAAAAATTTTGTTGTTGTTTTTTTTTTTTTTTGCTTATAAGGCAGGTTACTACAACACGCGAGAACAAAAAAACAAAGGCGTTAGCTTGGCTTTTTGAATATATGATTATTTATTTCTTTATGTATTTTGTTTGTTCTTTTATTTATCTATCCATTTATTAACATAAAATTTAAATGTCTGAGGGCAAGTCAGTTCATGGTGAAACGAAAACGTATTATGTGCCAGGGAAAATAATAATAGATACGGACGGAAAAGATAACTTCGCATATACACTTTTTATGCATAGATGAAAAAACACGCGCACGCGCGCGCGCGCGCACACACACACACACACACACACACACACACACACACACACACACACACACACACACACACACAACTGAGTGTCAAAGTTGAGATGACTACAATGTTTTAGCACACCTGTTCCATGAAAATAAAATCCAAAGGTAATTGTCAGCTGGGATACATTCATCTCAGTGTCCATGCTGAGTGGGAATTGTATAATAATAATCTGGCTGAAGGGGTACTGATCTATCCTTTGATTGGAACCGCCCACAACGGGTGTGCACCCAGATCCGTGAGGTTGGCGTTAGAGCAGCATCTCACACTGCCCACCAAGCTTCGGTAAAATCGGTTCAGGAGTTATTTTTTTTTTTATTATTTTTATTTTCATCCTTGTTATTAACGTTGTTATCATCGTCCTCATTTTTGCAACAACGACAACTTTGATAGTAATAAGTAAGACCGTTAACAAAGAATGAGCAGCCTCCGATGTCAGTGAAATAATAATAATAATGAATACTTATATAGCGCCTATTCTCGGCTAGAGACCAAGCTCTAAGCGCTTTACAATTCACACTAATTTACACAACGGGCTGCCTACCTGGGTAGTGCCGACTGAAGAGTTGCCAGCTGGCGCTTCATTCAGTCGTTTCCCGTGCCATCCAGACAATATCGTCAGTATCGTTCACTCAGTATCCTTACTTCCTTCATCTTTTTTCATTTCTCAGGCAGGGTGCATGCTATGTGTAACGTGTCCATCCATACCAACGGCCAAACTGGCCTTCTCTTCCGAAAGTTGGTGATGGGATTTTACGTGTGTGCAAGATGTTGTGCGTGCATTCACACACGGAAGCTCGGTTTATAGTCTCATTCGAAGGACTGTGTGGAAATGGAGTCAGAACCAATGTTAACTCCGAGGGAAAAATCCCCCTGTACCGAAACGGAGATTCGAACCCGCGACCCCAGGATCACGAGTCCGGCGCTGTACCAACTGAGCTATTCCGATGCAGCCATGAAGCCACTCGGTGTCACCGTCATGATTTTATAGAAAGAACAACTAGATGTTAAGTCGGGAGAGCGCAGACCACCGTCATGGTCGAAATAAATCCTGGCTGTATCCTTTGATCGGGATCTGTAGGAAAACGTGCGCTTAAAAAGTTTGCATACAGGAACAGAGGAGTGGGAGCGGGGATAGGCTAGGTGGGAGGAGTTTTTATCATTCTATTATATTTCAGTTTCTGTCCGACAGACAGATCATGAAGGGGGAAAAAAAGAGAAAAAGAAAAAGGATTTTCCATCTGGAAAAGTAAGGTGTAGACTGACTGAGGACGTTACTGCCCGCGCACTCTTTGCTAACAGGGTATTGCACTCTTTGCTAACAGGGTATTGCACTCTTTGCTAACAGGGTATTGCACTCTTTGCTGACAGGGTATTGCACTCTTTGCTAACAACAGGTATTGCACTCTTTGCTAAGAGGGTATGGAAAATACCAAATGTCAGCGCTTTCATGCGAGAAAGTCTTAATTTTTTTGTAACAAATTCTATTCTTTCATAGATTGTACGCAGTAGGCTCAGAGTTGACGTTTACGTGTTATTACCGTGTTAGCCCAGCCGACCACACCGGGCCTTTTCGGGCTGTCACCGCTCAGAGTAAAAAGAAGCCCTGTCCTGCGTAAATCAATAAAAAAAAAAAAAACTGTGTGCATATTATGCATAGTAAATTCATAGTTATACCGAACATGATATCGAATCAACTCATCTCCTTGATTAAGGCTGCTGAAGCTTATCGCTCCTAGAAATGAGAAAATGAGTTTTAGGAAAGTAATGACGATGACGATGATGACAACAGTGATAAACGTAACAAAGCTAGGAAAACGGACCAAACGGTCACGCCGGCCAACAGATATCGCGGAATGGACAGCTGCTGCCCATTGTGGACAGTCTGTGCGACTTCACGGCAGAGTATCACAACGAAACTGGCAAGTTGTGAACAAGAGAAAAATGTGTACTGTGTTTCTCAAAGGATGCGGCCACCCTCCATTTATTTTGTTGTATTTTTCATTTTGTTTTGTTTTTTATTTTGTTGATTTTATTTGTTTGTACTTATTTATTTATTTTTTCTATTTATTAATCTCTGTATTTTTATTATTATTATTATTATCGTTATCATTTATTATTTTGTATTTAAAATTTTTTTCTTTCATCTTATTTTATTCAGATTGTTTTATTTCCGTATTATTATTTTCATTATTATCATTATTATTATTATTATCATCATCATCATCATCATCATCATTATCATTATGTACATATAAATGTATATTTTTTTTTTTTTCCTCTTTTTTTACTTCCTCTCCCATGATCCTCCCGTTTCCGTCTGGCGGCCATTTTTGACTGCAAGACGAACAGGAGAAGCAGCTAATAGCAGCTAAGTGGTTTCTCGTTCTTTGTCACTGTCCTAACCTGAAGAAGACCCAAGAGGTCGAAATGCATTGTGTCTAGTCCTGTACTCTGTTTAACTGTGTCCTTGGAGGTAACTAACCCCCTCTCTTTTCAATTTTATTTAAGAAAAAGGATTTTTAAAAAGAAGAAGAAGAATGGTTAATGGACCACAAGGCAGAAAAGACAAAGGACGACAGTCAGCAGCAGCAGCAGCAACAACATCAACAAAAGGGGAGAACAATTCACACACACACACACACACACACACACACACACACACACACACACACACACACACACACACACAAAAGAAAAAAGAACGAACAAAAAAAGGGTCAACGAGAGCGACAAAAAAGAAAAAAGATACAATAAAACCAGAAAGATACAAGCAGAGAAATGTTAGAAAACTGGGGGGGGAGGGGGGGGGGGGTGAACTTTGTACGGACAGAGCCTGTCTCCGGGGGCTCACGGTGTTTAAGTTCATGTGTATCGGAAAACCGAGGGCTCACGGTGTTTACGTTCATGTGTATCGGAAAACCGGGGGCTCACGGTGTTTAAGTTCATGTGTATCGGAAAATAGGTAATGATCTTGTTGAAGGGATCCTGGACCCCTCCCTTGCCCCCTGAATTCAGATCCGCATCATCAATCCTCGCCAAAGTTTTATGGGTGTGATCCTTCGGACAAATACAATTTTTCCTCCAAGTTTCGTTTAAAACAAAAAACAGACACAAATAAAAAAAAAAAAAAAAGAAAGAAAAAAAGAAGGTTCAGTTTTTGTTGTTGTTTGGGTTGTTTGTTTTCGTGATGTTGCTGACAAACAAACCCAAAATCGTGGTTGAAAATGTAACTTTCTTGGCGGAACAAAGTATGGTCAATAAAAGAAGACGAACAAGAAGAGAGAAGACAGCCTCCGAACCGACTGATACCTTCTCGATTTCTTCACCGTCATCATCATCATCATCATCATCGTTATCATCATTATCATCATCATCAGCGTCATTCTCGTCGTCGTCGGCGTCGTCTCGTCGTCGTCACCATCATCATCATAATGACAACACGAAAGTGAACAGCCTCCCATGTCAGTGACTGGAATTCACGCGGTGTGGCTGTAATGATGATAGCGATGATCAGCAGAATGACATTCAAGGGAACGCAGGTCTCCCCAAAAGCAAACCGATCTTGGATCCGCCCTTCGAGTCACTTTCGAATTAGTTCGTGAGTGAAACAAAATATTCTGTCGCCAGGGAAATAAAAATTTCGCGTAGACTGGAATGGTTACTTCTCGTGTGATTTTTTTTTTTTTTTTTTCTTTTTTTTTTTTTTCGATTGAGCATGCAAATGGAAAACGTCGACATTTATTTTATCAGAACGTTTTTAACATTCCATACAGATGTATTTGTAGGTAGCTATTAATTCCGACTTCACAGTTACAATCTAATCAATAATGTCACCAGAACCTGGATTTGGTGTTCGATCCGGATCCGCAGCAAAATCCAGTGGATTTCACTACCGGGCCACGTTTCATCTTTTCACCAGGTTTTGTCAAAAAAAAATCGGTGTCGTGCGTTTTTGCATGCATAAATTAGCAGTGATCTGGCTGAAGATCCTGGATCCGCCGTTCGAGCCAAAATGTATAGTGTTCATCCCCCTGGTCGACCACACGAAATGTTTTGAAGACGTTCGGCTAAAATATACGCTCTGTGGATTCCCCGTCTTCCAACTGGGAGACCTACAAACACACACGGACTGGAGTGAAAACGTCACTTCTGTGATGAAAGTATCGAGAAAGTTGGTGAAGAACCCCAAGAGAAAGAAAGGAAATAAACGTCTGTTAAGTTCAGTGATTAAAACTCTCAAGAGGTGTCAATGTAATAATGGTAATAGTAACTATAATACCATCCAAAAAAAAGAAAAACGCAAGCCGCCTGTGTGTGTCAGAGAATCAATCTCTTTCGACATCACTGAAATAATGAAAGCAATAAGAAAAAAATAATAAAAAAAAACAGAAAGTAGGCAGCCTCCTAAACAAGCAGTGGCACTCACTGGGCATAATAAAAGACAATAAAAAAAAAAAAAAAAAAAAAAAAAAAAAAAAAAAAAAAAAAGAAAAGAAAAGAAAGTAAGAAAGAAAGAAAGAAAAGAAAAAAAATTGTAACGACAAAAAATGTAAGCAGAAAAGAAAAAATTGTAACGACAAAAAATGTAAGCAGACTCCCAAATCAGCAGTTGGCACTCACT
>JADBJO010000608.1:495000-500000 GCA_016801955.1 Conus betulinus | reverse complement strand
GGGGGGGGTGGATAATGCAGGCAGGAGGCAGGCTGTAATCTGATTAGGAAGCAATGTTACTGGCGTTAAGTAGTGTTTTTTGTTTTCGCCATGCGGACTCACGTCATGGTCAATGATGATGATGATGGGTGATGATGATGATGATGATGATGATGATGATGACGATGGTGATGATGATGATGATGATGATGATGATGATATTAAGAAGTAGAAGGAGAAAGATGGTAATTCTATTGTGGTGGATGGAAGGATGGGTCCTTGAAGTTGAGTTTGGATGTTCTGAAAAGGATTGAACGCAGAGCGATGCAGTTCAGTGTCGTCCATGTGCGGGTAGCAGCAAGCCGGGCAGCGGGCTGGAGTGGAGTAGCTGTTGAGGTAAACTGTTGAATTAAGCCAACGATGTATGGAATTCTGAACTGAGCAGAAAAAAAAACAACAGTATATTGTTATTCAGACAAAAAAAAAAAACCTGCTTAACTTCGCTATTGGAAAAATAAGAGATGTTAGAGCGAAAGATCCTTAAAATCAGAGAGGGTGGGGGGAGAAAAGGAAAATGGGGGATGGGGGAGGGGGGGGGGGGGGGTGTTGGGGGGGGGAGTCTTAGCGTTGATCGACTTTAATTGTCCGAACTTCCTCCATTTGTCTTTGTCCTCTCCTCCTTCCCCACCCCACCCTACACCACACCACTCCACCCCACATCCCCTCCCCGCCCCTCGCAGACCCCCTACCCCCCCCCCCCCCCCCCCCACCACCACCACCCACCCACAGCACGCAGTCTGTGCTTACCCCATAGAGTAGCAATGCCAGTCATCAGAGACAGACTACAGTCGTTTATTTCGTGGAAGGTACCCGCGCTCTAGAAACTTAGAGAGTCATCGTTCTGGTTCTGGACTTGGCCAGTCGCTCCGCCATGCCACCCTTACTGTCATTTAGAGACACATGTTAGGGGGGTTCACGATTGGGTTTTTTAACTGACCGCCTTCTCTCTTCTCCGATTTGCAAGGAGGCAGGCTGCTGATCCGATGTTTGTTTCTTTGTTTGTTTGTTTCTTTGTTTGTTTGTTTGTTTGCTTGTTTGTTTTTTAAGAGACCGTTCAGTGTGAGTTCGAGTGGTGTCCTCTTCATCCTCATTCTTCTCTCGTTCCTTTTTTTTTTTTTTTTTTTTTTCTTTCTCTCTCTTCCTTCATGTCCTTCGTTTTCAACCAGTCTGCCTTTCTTCTGGTCTTCTTCCCTCCCTCCCTTTCTTTTTTCCCACCGCCCTGCTTGTCTTCCTCATTCTTCTATATCTCTCCCCCCCCCCCCCCCATCTTCTTTTTTGTTGTTGTTGTTGTTTGTTTATTTGTTTTGTTTTGTTTTTTGGTTTCTCCTCATTACTCGTCTCATGCTCCGTGTCTTCTTTCTCTTTGTTTTCCTCCACTTCGTTCCTTCATTCTCCTCTTTCTCTTCTCTCTTGCTCCCTCCCCCTGCTCCTTCTCTTTCCCCCTTTCTCCTTTCTCCTCCTCTCCTACTCGGATTCATTTCATCTTCATCGTCGTCGTTGATGTCTCCGTTGACGTCGTCGTCGTCATCGACATCGTCGTCTTTCATCTCCCTCCCCCGCACCTGCCTCTTTTTCCTGGTTCTCGCTGGACACAGCGTCAACATGGGAGACAAACGATCACTTTGAGCAGCAGTGTTACGATCCCCCCCCCCCTCCCCCCCCCCCCCCCCCCCCACCCTTCGGTTCGTGTTTGCCTCCAGACGACCTTGAAGTGAATCGAGCGGTCTCCAACGCAGCGTGTATCTTGGTGATCATGGATGGAACTCCTTACATATGTGTGTGTGTGTGTGTGTGTGTGTGTGTGTGTGTGTGTGTGTGTGTGTGTGTGTTTGGGGGGGGGGGGGGGGGGGGGGAACGGGGGGGATGGGGGGGAGAGAGCAGCTGCTTTCATCCGTTTGATTGTCCACTGTTGATTTCTCCGCGAGTTGTCTGCTTTTGCCCCGGGGAATGTCCTGTACTGGAGACCACTTTTACTCTGTTCTGACGGTCCAGACAGATCGCTGAACTAGAAAAGCCGTCCCAGTCCGCCAGCAAGTTACTGCTGCCCCCCCCCCCCCCCCCCCCCCCCCCCCCCCCCCACCCCCCCCCTCCCCGTGTCAATTCTTCATGTTCGGTGTACAGCCGCTTTAGTGTTAAGGAGCATGCAGACAGGCGTCAACATTTACGATTTGGGTGCACAGAATCATTCCCAGGGTGAGATTGTTGACGTGTCGCTCTCTCTCAGTGACAGGAATACGTCAACGGTGAACTATTTATGTCGTTGTGTGCGCTGGCGGTTTTTTTTTTTTCCCCCAGTCGGGATTCTCCTATTCACACGTCAGGATGCAAAGCTTGTGCGTGTCTCAGGCTAGACACCGCTGATCAGAAAAAAGTTAAATCTAAAAAATAAAAAAAAAAAATAAATAAATAAAATAAAGGGGAGGGGGGGGGGGGGGGGGGGCGGGACGCGCTACTCTCATAGCAAAGCAGCGGAGCAAGAGAAGATGGTGGACGGACACCATCGATATGAACAGGTTGTTCACGTTGGGCTTCCATACCTGTCATAGTATTGTTCATGGCGAACATTAGCAGGCCTCAGGAAGTGCATGCATACAGACGTAGTATGCTGCTGGGCACGGTTGTCGTTCCTGACGCTGCCCTCACGTCAGTGCTGGCCCTTTGGCCTTGGGAGAGGCGGGGGGGGGGGGGGAGTGACCAATGGCCATGCAGCCAAAATGGCAGAAGGAACCGAGGCGAGAGAGCGAGGGGAAAATGGGGAGGGAGAGGATGGGAGTGTTGGGGGGGGGGGGGGGGGGGTGTGTGTGTGTGTGGGTGTGGGGGGGGGGGGGGGGGGGGGGGGGGGGGGGGGGGGGGTCCAGTTGCCTTTCTGCAGCGCTCCCTGTTGTGTTGAATGTGTTGACAGCCAGTTCCTGCCGTTAGTTTGAAGTAGGATTACTGTCAGTATTATTGTTATCGTTGTTATTGTTATTATATAGAGTGTCTACATAATAAGAGAGCGCTCGCGCGTGTCGTGGGAAACTGGATGATATTTTGAGCTAGGCGCTCGTGAGGAATAAACAAAAAAAGACTATATACGGTTGTTGCCGTCGATTCTCTCTCTCTCTCTCTCTCTCTCTCTCTCTCTCTCTCTCTCTCTCTCTCTCTAAGAAAACAGAATTGAATGTCCACGTCTCCCCCCCTCCTCTCTCTCTCTCTCTCTCTCTAAGAAGAAGATAGAATTTAATATCCACGTCTCCCCCCCCCCTCCCCCCTCTCTCTCTCTCTCTCTCTCCCTCCCTCCCTCCCTCCTCTCTCTCTCTCTCTCTCTCTCTCCCTCCTCCTCCCTCTCCTCTCCTCTCTCTCTCTCTCTCTCTCTCTCCTCCCTCTCTCTCTCTCTCTCTCTCTCCTCTCTCTCTCTCTCTCTCTCTCTCTCTCTGTATACTGGTGTTTTAATGTGTGAGTGAATGTTCGTGATTGGAGCGACAGTGGGAGATGGATCAGTTCGTTTGGGACTGGGGCCAAGCGGCGAAGGCCTTTTATTTTTTTTTTTTTTTTTATAGTGGCACTGTCTGTGCACCGTCAGGTGGGGAATAATACCAATTTTGCTCATAAATTGTGCTCGATGTTAAGCAACACCCACCAGGTGCTGAAATGTCTTTGTTGTTGTTGTAGTTGTCGTTGTCCCTCTACCTCTTGCTCACAGTGGGACTTTCTATCAAATTTCACGGGTTAACGGTTCAGCTGGAAACGAAATTTGATGGCGTATGTTTAGATTTTCGTTCCGTAGTATTAATCTAATGAAAGTAGTTATTGCCGAAAGATGTGATGATATTGCAAATGTCAGAATCGCTAGCTCAGAATACTTTTCTAGTCTTTCTGATGCAAATTTTAGCGAACATGAGAAGTGAAGGGGTTTTCTCGTTCTTCGTTTTAACTGTCCTAAATGTTATTTGTTTTCGCCTGAAGAAGACCCAAGAGGTCGAAATGCGTTGTGTCTTGTCCTGTACTTTATTTGTCTATGTCCTTTGCGGTAACTAAGCCCCCATCTTTCTAAATTTTGCTTCATTTTCAGCCCTCAGTCACTCCGTTTTGAAACTTATTAGCTAAGGTTTGAATCTGCTACAAGTAGTTAATGCCCACAAGATGTAATTACACATCAAAAATGAGAATTGTTACCTCGGAACAGTTTTTTTTTTTTTTTTTTTTAGTGTGTTTGTTCTGAGATTCTTAGATTTCTGCACCCCCTGTTCTGAAGCTATTCTTATGTCGTTTTCGTGGACACGACGTTCATAGGTCACTTTGAAGTTAATTTTGAGTCGCTTATTACGTTTATGAGACTCACCAAACATTACAAATACTATCAAAAACAGAATTGAAAACACCCGAAACAGGGTGTTCGTAACGGTCTTCGGCCCGTTCGAAAAGGTGAAACATTTTATTCAGATAGTAAAATGTTTCATCGTCTGACTTTTTTTTTTTAATTGGAAGAAACGTTTTTCTTCGTGCAAGAAAGTTGCAATGCTCTTAGATTTTTTTAATGGACTTTCATCACTTCCTGTATGGACGGACCTGTGTATGTACTTGTTTGTGTATGTGTGTGTGTGTGTGTGTGTGTGTGTGTGTGTGTGTGTGTGTGTGTGTGTGTGTGTGTAGTGTGCCCAGCTTCTAAATAAATTACATTACTTTAAAATGCAGTGTCAATAAAATGGCTGGCTTTCTTCAAATTACAGCACTTTTAAACGCTGCGTCTGTAAAATTGGCTTTCTTCAAATTACAGCACTTTTAAATGCAGTGTTGGTAAATTGGCTTTCTTCAAATGCTAACATGACGAGGTAATGCCTCAGACGTTGTAGCGTTGAATGGCACGATGTATTAATAGTTGAAAATCGTGTGGAAGATCGGTTGTCTTGTGGTGTCGGCCGCGAGTTTTGTGAAAATGTTACTAACCTGTGGCACAGGCAATCTCAGATCCCCAGACATTT
>JADBJO010000608.1:465000-485000 GCA_016801955.1 Conus betulinus | reverse complement strand
ATCCTAATCCCTCCAGCCCAATCGCCTGATAACAGGACACCCATGACCTACACGCCTTTCCAGATGATGATGATGATGATGGTGGTGGTGATGATGGTGATGCTGCTGATGATGATAAAGACATTAAAGGATTGCTGCGAATTGCTGATAGCTGAAGCATCCCCTTACGAATGCATGCATTTGTCGAAATAACGATTAGGAAAAATAAAAAAGGAAATGATCAGCAACCAAAGCGAAAACAGAGAAACGTTTAGCTTAAGTTCTGAGCTGGAACAGAGAGGGTAAGGAATTTTTCATACCAGAACTGTTTAGGAATTATTTATTTCAATGGTGGGAAATAAAAAAAATTTTAAAAAGACATTAAATGAATTTAACGACAGCAATTTTTTTTTTGTTAAGCGGAATGAAAGTGTATTTTTAAAAATCTCTCTCTCTCTCTCTCCTCTCCTCTCTCTCTCTCTCTCTCTCTCTCTCTCTCTCTCTGCCGTTCTTCTGTACCTTGTCAGAGACATTTTTTTCCCAGCGTTTGCATCCCCAGTCCCATCGGTCGGTGCCTGTCATCATCATTCCAGCGCAAGGAGCAGTCATGAAGCTATGAGGAGGATACCATCTGGTCGCCTGCAGGTCACTCACCAAAGTAGAAACTGCATTGTTTGGGGTTTGGTTTTGTTGTTTTCTTTCTGACGATGTGGTGGGACACTGCTGTACGCTGTGTTTTTGCAACATGCATTTGCATCAACACGGTCTGAACATTGTGAAGCTTCTTCTTCTTCTTCTTCTTCTTCTTCTTCGTCTTCTTCTTCTTCTTCTTCTTCTTCAGCGTTCCAGTATCTGGTAGCATGTGAACTCGTTTTACCCAGCTGGGATACTCACACTATACTCGAGAGTATTGTCAGTTCTCTCCGACTTCCTCGAGTGCAGAAATTTGCGGGAAGAGGCTGTGGAAAAAGATAGATAAAAGATATGGTAGACAGAAAGGACAGTAGACGATAGCACAGCAAAAGAAGGAGACCGAGTTACTGAGAGCGAAAGGAAAAGTGGACGATTCTAGCACAGAATATCCAGGAGGGATATTTCTACAACAGACCCCCCCCCCCCCCCCCCCCCCCCCCCCCCCCCCCCCCCCCCCCCCCCCCCCCCGGTATCCCCACGGGAGAAACTGTTAAGCAACACTCTCAGACCTTTATGTGTGACTGTATAATTGACTAAACATTCCATTCGAATGCAGTGAAATGCTAAATGGCAGAGGGGGGGGGGGGGGGGGGGGAAGGGGGGGGGATGCTTAATTCCTTCAAAACAACCGTGAAATTTTTGACAACGAATAGAAAAGCAGCAAAGAAAGAAGTTGGGGAGGGGGGGGGGGGGGGGGGGGGGGGGGGCAGAGATTTTAGCGCGCTATGAGCGCGGTGAGTGGATGCGGGGGGGGGGGGGTGGAAAGCGTGCAGAATCGCTATGAATTCTTTTGAACAGAAGAAAAAAAAATGTATAGAAAGATATATAGATCGACCGACTGATCGACCGACAGACAGACATCTTTGTCGCAAAAAACAAAAGCAGAACTGGAAAATTAGGGTGAAGCGCTATGATATTCTTCAGAGCAATAAATATATGAACAGAGAGATCAATAAACAAATAAACGAATAGGTAAATAAATAAACAAAGAAATGAATAGATGAATAAACAAAGAAATGGATCAGCAAAAGAGGGGGCAGAAGGGGCATTCGCGCGCATGCGCACATGTATGTTTGTGTCTGAAAAACAAAACACAGAAAGAAAGAGAGAGAGAGAGAGAGAGAGAGAGAGAGAGATCTTGAAAACAAACAATTGAGAAAAAAATCTTCAAAACAAAATTGAAATCTAAAAAGTGCACGAACGCGTGCACACACACACACACACACACACACACACACACACACACACACACACACACACACACACAAGTTCGCACGCACGCACGCACGCATGCACACACAAAGACAAGTTCAAAGGGCAAAACAAGTGTGTTTTAAAATAAACAGGTAAATGAACGAAACGAAGGTTTTGAAAAATTAGGCAGGCTGTGAAATTGTTGAGAACAGAAAGAAGTGTAGAGGCGTACCGAAGTTGCTCAGAGTATATGAAAAAAAAAAAAAAGGAAACGTTGAGAATCACTGTGACATTCTTGAATGAAGACTAATATTGTTTTACAGAAAAGTACACAGAAGCTTGAGAACTAAACTCACACGAAAACAGAAGAAAAGAAGAGAGAGTGAAAAAGGCAGATGCGCAGTAGAATGCGTGAGAGAGCTAGTAGAATAAATAATGTGAACTTTTTTTAAGAGCAAGAAAACCATGGACACTCTAGACTTGTCCTGAAGAGGGAAGCGCTAAAACATTCTCTCTTTTAACTTTTGCAATTTTTTTCCGAATTTTTTTCCCGAAAAAAAAAATATAATCAAAGAACATTCCAGGCAGCAGAAAGACGTATATTTCAACTCTTGTTCGGAGAATAACGAATGCTCAGAAGAGTATGCAGGTAGTAGACAGAAGTGCAGTAGAATCTTTGTCAACAGAAATAAAGAAAACAGACGTCGTGCCGTAGAATCTTTGTCAACAGAAATAAAGTAAACAAAGGCGTGTAGTGGAACCTTTGTCAACAGAAATGGAGAAAAACAAAGTCGTGCAGTAGACTGTCAGCAGAGATAAAGAAAACAAAGTCGTGTGCAGTAGAATCTTTGTCAACAGAAATAAAGAAAACAAAGGCGTGCAGCAGAATCTTTGTCAACAGAAATAAAGAAAACAAAGGCGTGCAGTAGACTGTCAGCAGAAATAAAGAAAAACAAAGTTGTGCAGTAGGATCTTTGCCATCAGAAATAAAGAAAACAAAGTCGTGCAGTAGAATCTTTGTCAACAGAAATAAAGAAAACAAAGGCGTGCAGTAGAATCTTTGTCAACAGAAATAAAGAAAACAAAGTCGTGCAGTAGACTGTCAGCAGAAATAAAGAAAACAAAGTCGTGCAGTAGACTCTTTGTCATCAGAAATAAAGAAAACAAAGTTGTGCAGTAGAATCTTTGCCAACAGAAATAAAAGAAAACAAAGTCGTGCCGTAGAATCTTTGTCAACAGAAGTAAAGAAAGCAAAGTCGTGCCGTAGAATCTTTGTCAACAGAAATTAAACACACACACACACACACACACACACACACACACACACACACACACACACACACACACACACACACACACAAAAGTCATGCAGTAGAATCTTTGTCAACAGAAATTAAAACAAAAACAAAAAAAAAAACCGTGCTTCAGAATCGTTATCAACAGAAAAAAAAAAAAAACACCAAAGTCGTGCCCAGGGAGCAGAAAAGAAGCGTGGTCAAATTCATGTGAACAGAAAGAAGGGGGGGAAATCGTGCATGCAACAGAGAAAAAGTGCTGTAAACTTCTTCCACTATGAAATGTAAAGCACAAAGGTTGCAAGACAGCGAGGAAAAATAAACAACTCGGTGACATTCGTGCTGCCAGAGAAATTTGAAAGAAAAGAAGAAAGACAGAAAAAGATCGCACAGGCAGCGGAATAAAACATCAGTTGATTTTTTTTTTTCATTTAGAGAGAGAGCAAAAAAAAATGTGTATGCAGCATAAAGAAGTGCCGTGAAAGTCGTGTTAAGATATTGCATGCAGCGTAGAGAGAAGTGCCGTGATAGTCGCGTTCAGATAATGCATGCAGCATAGAGAAGTGCCGTGATAGTCGCGTTCAGATAATGCATGCAGCATAGAGAAGTGCCGTGACAGTCGCGTTCAGATAATGCATGCAGCATAGAGAGAAGTGCCGAGAAAGTCGTGTTCAGATAATGCATGCAGCGTAGAGAGAAGTGCCGTGAAAGTCGTGTTCAGATAATGCATGCAGCACAGAGAAGTGCCGTGATAGTCGTGTTCAGATAATGCATGCAGCATAGAGAAGTGCCGTGATAGTCGTGTTAGAGAGAAGTGCCGTGAAATGCGTTTTAGTAGAAAAGAAAATATTAAGATGAAAAAAAACAAAGCCTCAAAACATCCCCCACTAGAGGTATCATTTCGGTTTGTTTTAAACTTTTTATTTAAGTTTTGCATGTGGCCAACCGACAAAGCTTGCCCCACAAAAGCTGGAATTTTTTTTTTTTTTTAAATCTATATCACAAGAACATCCTGCCGTCATTCTGAGCGATTTCATTTACCCTAAAATTGATTTGATAGTAAAACATGCAACATACAAAATGATCATCCTGTGAATTTGCTTGTGTACAGTCGTTTAATGATTCCATACTTTTCCAAAACGTGTTTTAAAAGAAAAAAAGATGTACTGTTCTCATGCGAACACTGCGAAATGGTTTTTTTTTTCCCCCTTGTGGAGATGTAACAAGAGCACATATCCAATTTAAGTATATTGTTTCTGCATCAGAAATTCGTTATTATGGTATTACTTTCACCACAAAACTCGTCGTATGTTAGAAAAATGTCTGTTGAGAATTTCGGTTTTTCTGACACTGACAGAGATGGTCCACATACGTCGTCCAGACAAGACGCCATGCAGACCATGAAATGTGCACAGTTCCATTTTGTGGCTGGAAGACTGGAACTAGCAATTTGCGTGTCTTTATAAGCTCCAATCCAAAAAGGAATTTCTCATACCCGCAAAATTCAAACATTAAGATAAACCCTCTGCTGTTGTTATTGTTGTTATTTGTTGTTGTTGTTGTTGTTGTTAGTATGTGGTGGGACAGTGTCATGCTAAACATCCAAAAATTGAAGGAAAAAGAGTATACACACACACACACACACACACACACACACACACACACACACACACACACATAGGGCCATTATTCGTAAAATAGATAAGTAACTGAAGAAAAAATAAAATCCCACGCGCCCATGGCAACAAGAGGGGGCTTCAAAATTCATCGACTGTGACAGCCTCACAATATACGCAGACAGCAAAAAAAAAAAAAAAAAAAAAAAAAAAAAAAAAAAAAAAAGGGGGGGGGGGGGCTGTACCGTGGCGACGGGCTCTGACCGTAAAGAGCGGCCCGAATTTCATCAATGCGGAATGTGTTGTGACGATATGCAGTACATATGTTATGATGTTTGCTGTGATAAAGCGAAATTTGCTAATAAAAAGAAGTGCAGCCGATGTTCATTGACTATTGATCACACTGATCAGGGAGAAACAAGTGGTGTTGAATTATTGATCACACTGATGAGGGAGAAACAAGTGGTGTTTAATTATTGATCACACACTGATGAGGGAGAAAAACAAGTGGTGTTACATTATTGATCACACTGATGAGGGAGAAACAAGTGGTGTTATATTATTGATCACACTGATCAGTGAGAAACAAGTGGTGTTATATTATTGATCACACTGATCAGTGAGAAACAAGTGGTGTTATATTATTGATCACACTGATCATTGAGAAACAAGTGGTGTTATATTATTGATCACACTGATGAGGGGAGAAACAAGTGGTGTTATATTATTGATCACACTGATCAGTGAGAAACAAGTGGTGTTATATTATTGATCACACACTGATCATTGAGAAACAAGTGGTGTTATATTATTGATCACACTGATGAGGGAGAAACAGTGGTGTTATATTATTGATCACACTGATCAGTGAGAAACAAGTGGTGTTATATTATTGATCACACTGATCATTGAGAAACAAGTGGTGTTATATTATTGATCACACTGATGAGGGAGAAACAAGTGGTGTTATATTATTGATCACACTGATCAGTGAGAAACAAGTGGTGTTATATTATTGATCACACTGATCAGTGAGAGACAAGTGGTGTTATATTATTGATCACACTGATCATTGAGAAACAAGTGGTGTTATATTTATTGATCACACTGATGAGGAGAAAAAACAAGTGGTGTTATATTATTGATCACACACTGATCAGTGAGAAACAAGTGGTGTTATATTATTGATCACACTGATCAGTGAGAAACAAGTGGTGTTATATTATTGATCACATTAATCAGGGAGAAACAAGTGGTGTTATATTATTGATCACACTGATCAGGGAGAAACAAGTGGTGTTATATTATTGATCACATTGATCATTGAGAAACAAGTGGTGTTATATTATTGATCACATTGATGAGGGAGAAACAAGTGGTGTTATATTATTGATCACATTAATCAGGGAGAAACAAGTGGTGTTATATTATTGATCACACTGATCAGGGAGAAACAAGTGGTTTTATATTATTGACCACACTGATGAGAGAAACACAAGTGGTGTTATGTCATTGATCACACTGATGAGGGAGAACAAGTGGTGTTATATTATTGATCACACTGATCAGTGAGAAACAAGTGGTGTTATATTATTGATCACACTGATCAGTGAGAAACAAGTGGTGTTATATTATTGATCACACTGATCAGTGAGAAACAAGTGGTGTTATATATTATTGATCACACTGATCAGGGAGAAACAAGTGATGTTTAATTATTGACCATGCTGATCAGTCAGAAACAAGTGGTTTCTAATCACTGACCAGTCTCAACAGTACGCAAAAGAAAAAAAAAAAAAAAAAAAAAGCGTGACATGACTGGTGACACGGGGTCAGACCAGGCACGACTGAGCACTACAAGGGGGCCCGGCAACAGTTCAGCCTGCCCTCCAGTGGCTTGGACGAGCTACTGACTGCTCCGTGTGGGTTGCCGGAGCCGAGGCTGTGACCTGACGAACGTGCGTGTGGCTATGTATGGAGGAGCCGGAATAAGTAGCCTCGGGGTAATGCTACTGAAAGAAACCAGAAGGACCGGACAACTGTCAATTAATAATAGTTATAAGAAAAATCTGAAAAATCTCCAAACGAATGAAACCAGTCAGATTCTTAAAGCACCGTCAGATTTTTGTTACCATACTCGCATTGTCTCTGGTCCACAATAGTAACTTTGTTCTAGGTTCTTCTTCTTCTTCTTCTTCTTCTTCTTCTTGACATTGTTGTATGCAACAGGGATCAGAATCATCAGGAGCAGTTTCGTCATACACACTTCCCTTAATCAGACGTTGCGTAAAATCAATGTAAAATCATTTTGCTAATGATACACAGTAGCCAAAGTCGCCTGATCCTGACCAGATTAATGATCAGGTCCAGTCCACGCAAGAAACCCTTCTCGAAGTGGAAGTCGTGGATGACCTTCAACAAGCTGCCGCTGAATGATGATGATACTACGACAGAGGCAGTCATTATCTCCACACCTAGATCCATAGCCGTTCCATTTCCTGACTCGTCACGTGTCGGTGACGCTATGGTTCTGCTCTGTCAATCGGCAAAGGCTCATGGGAGTTTTGCCTGGGTTCTATTATTCATACTGATGTTGTGAATCTCGTTCATTGTGTAAACTTTGAACCGCGCCGTATCAGAGCCGTTAGTCACTTTTTTTTTCAACACTTCAGACCCTTGTCTCCGCATTTGTACCATCACGCCTCGATTATAATAATTGTTATAACACATTATATGTAGGCTGTCATTACAACAAATTGTGTAAAAAATCCAAAAGTCCAAGAACCGTTCAGCTTATCGAACCCTGAGAAAATCCTTGAATCTGCCGTATTTTACTCCCCGCTTTCGTATTGTGCACTGGCTTCACATTAAAGCAAGACCCAAACATACATAAAAGGTCTCTGCTTTGACGCAGTCAATTATTCTGATAGATCGTACGCTCTGTATTCCGTATGTATGCACTAAAACAATTTTGTGGCCGCTTTTTTTTTTTTTTTTTTTTTTTTTTTTTTTTTTTTTTTGTACCGCTTCTTTTCGAAATTCTCTTCCATATCATAAACTCGGTTGGTCTGAATATCTGGTCCTTCCCGCCGAGCAGCTCTAAGGACACATCTTTTTGTACGGGTGCCGGAATAGCTCAGTTGGTAGAGCGCCGGACCCGTGATCCTGGGGTTGCTGGTTTGAATTTCGGTACAGGGGGATTTTTTCCCTCGGAGTTCACATTGGTTCTGACTCCATTCCCCATACAGTCCTTCGAATGAGGCTATAAACCGAGGTTCCGTGTATGAACGCACGCACAACATCTTGCACACACGTAAAATCCCATCACCAACTTTCGGAAGAGAAGGCCAGTTTGGCCGTTGGTATGGATGACACGTTACACATAGCATGCACCTTCCCCGAAGATGGAGTATGGCTGCCTTAATGGCGGGATAAAAAAAACAAAACGGTCATACACACACAACTCCACTGCCTGTCTATACAGGCAGTGTCCGCAGGAGTATCAGCCTGCGTGCGCAGAAAGAAAAAAAGGAAAAAGAAACTCGGTTGGTCTGAATATCTCCTCCTTCCTCCCGAGCAGTTCTAAGGACACATGTGTTTGTTCTGCAGTGTCTCGGATTGCCTTGCAGGTGTCTGTTCAGGGTACGCAGTAGCGCTTTGTTAACATGGTCTTGCCCCCCATCCTCCCTCTCCCCCTTTAGACGTTTCTCAGTAGGGATGGTTACATGCGTGCGCGCTTTGGGTGCGTCTGTCCGTTTGAAGTTGGTGATAGTGATACATGCGTGCGCGCTTTGTGTGCGTCTGTCCGTTTGAAGTTGGTGATACGTTTATAGCTGTGTAGTGCAGGCTTGTGCGTTTATGTAAAATGCTGTGAGCTCATAGAAGAAGGCGCGCTATTAATTAAAAAAAAAATACAAAAAATCATGATCACGATGATGATAAACCGAAATTTCCCAGCGCAGGGAAGCACTGTAAAGTCATTGAGCGTGTATGCAAGCGTAGCGACATTCTTGATGCATAGTGATACAAATATTAACATCTCATGAGTTCTGCTAATGATGTTACTTCTGCCATTAATAACAATAAGAATAATAATGATGTAATGATATTTAAAAAAAAAAAGAAGAAAAGAAAGAAAAAGAGAAGCGTTCCACCAAAACAGATTGCGCGTTAAAAATTCTGATTCCACGTGTAAGTGCTGTCTTTCTTCTTCTTCTTCTTCTTTCTTCTTCTTTTCTTTTTTTTTTTTTTTTCTTTTTTTTTTTATACAGTCAACCTGTTTTTATGAAGTATCATAAATAAACAGAATTTTCCAAGAGGGAGCAGCAGCACGGGGAAATCATTATAACCGCTGATGTAAGCGTCACCGTGTTAACTAATGCTGGATTCTTCCGTGGGGATGCCGGGTGGTGTTTTCAGTATCGATGGAACCCCTGGGGGGGCCGGAATAGCTCAGCTGGTAGAGCGCCGGACTCGTAATCCGAGGGTTGCGGGTTCGAATCTCCGCCGGGCCGTTTCGGCACAGGGGGGATTTTTTTCCCTCGGACTTAACATTAGTTCTGACTCCATTTCCCATACAGTCCTTCGAATGAGACTATAAACCGAGGCTCCGTGTGTGAACGCACGCATAACATCTTGCACACACGTTAAATCCCATTACCAACTTTCGGTAGAGAAGGCCAGTTTGGCCGTTGATATGGATGGCACGTTACACATAGCATGCACCTTCCCCGTAGATGGAGTATGGCTGCCTTAATGGTGGGATAGAAAAAAAAAAACGGTCGTACACACAAACCTCCACTCCCTTTGTAGGGTAGATGGGATTGATATTGCCTGTCCATATAGTGCTTAAAATGTCAGCACTGTCCGGAGTCCATACTTGCTGTCCGTTCTGTCATGTCCGTCATTCTGGCCTTTTGAAATATTCTGGTGGCAACTGTTTGTTAGTTTGTTAGTTTGTTTGTTTGTTTCAGGTTTTGGTATTGTTTTGTATGTTTGTTTATTTGTTTCGTTTTTTTGGGCGAGAGGTCTTTTTGTTTTCTTTTTGAAGCGCGCTTGTGTGTGTGTGTGTGTGTGTGTGTGTGTGTGTGCGTGTGCGTGTGTGTGTGTTTGGCGTTTATAATGTAGACAATTGATGTAAATGTTTTGCGTACTGTTCTGTTATGTTAGTTTTTTTTTTTTTCCCCTCCAAGAATAAAACTGTTTGTCTCTATGTCGTGACAACCCATAAACGGCCCTTCGTGGTCGGCGGGAAAATAAATGAACCTGAGTCTACCTCTGATAATGCTATACTACCGATAACGGTGTTTTCTGATAAATACTATACTACTGATAACACTGTCAATACTGTCAGTAACATTATCATTAATGCTAATAGTAACAGAGAAAGTTCCCAGTGGAATAATGAAGCACACTGATCACTACCTTCACGTAGTCTCATTCAAATATCGTTCTTATGAGTATCATTATCTTCATACCAACAGCCGGGTGCAACCACCGTGAAATGGTCGTCCGATCAGGCAACTCTCAATCTGAGGGTGGTGGGTTCGAGTCCCCCGGCAGCGCCTGTGGATGCCGTGCGGGGCTGGACTTTCCCATCCCTCAGCATTATTGTGCTCACTTGTAAATGTGTGTGTGTGTGTGTGTGTGTGTGTGTGTGTGTGTGTGTGTGTGTGTGTGTGTGTGTGTGTGTACAAGATCAGATACTCACCTCATATAGACTGTATTCCAAGTCAACATTCGAAGGGTTATTCAAAAAAAAGAAAAAGAAAAAAAAAAATTAAGAAAGAAAAAAAAAGTCAAACAGCACTGATCATGCAAGAGCAGCAGGAAACCAGGAGGAGAGGGGGGGTAACGCCAAGCGTTGCTTGCTCACCACTGAGATGCCGCGGTGGAACACTTGTATAACACCAACACGCCGTTGTTCATTTGTCCCTAGCAACACTCCTGCGAGCCGCTTGTGATTATTATCATCATTATTATAATTATGATCATTATCATTATTATCAATTTATTATTGTTATTGTTGTCATTACTATCATCGATTTATTATTATATTATTGTTATTTTGACAACAAGTACAACAACAAAAAAAAAGAACTTTTTTTTGCCGGTGGAAGCACATAAATATACAACAGTACCACCCCCCCCCCCCCCCCCCCCCCACCCCCCCCCCAAAAAAAAAAAAAATGTGGATCATGTGTCCGTCATTCTCTGGAAACGGGAAATTGAGTTGACGCGACACACACTCCTTCACAGCTGAGGGGGTGATGACTGGACGGTGAACCTGGAGTGGCGTCCAGTGTGCCGCACCATGTCTCGTCGTTGAAGGAGAGCCGCCCCCCCGCTCCTCGGGATCTGGGTGGTGTGTGTGTTTGTTTGTGTGTTGTTTTGTGCGGTCACGGCCCGGGAAACTTTCGGAGTAACGTGTATCGAACAACACGGAATCTGATGCCGTTGGGTGGCACGCTGTCAGATTAGCCAAATGCAAGAGGGCGGCGGTATGTGGCGAAAAGATAATGATCATGATGCTGATGTTAACAATAACGATGATAATTATGATCTTTTTACAAAGAATTATGATAATTTAGTAACAACAGAAGCAGCCGTAGCAGTGACATCAATATGATAAAGGTGATAATGCTAATAGTAAAAAGATTATACATCAATAATGATAAAGGTGATAATGCTAATAGTAAAAGATTATACTCAGAATGGTGCTAGTGGCGATAATAATAATAATGATAATAGTAACAATAATAATAACAATAATACTGATGATGTTGATGATGATTCTAATTTTAACGATGATGATGATGATATTAACAATAGTATTGATGATGATGATGATGATAGTAATAATAATAATAATAGTAATAATAACGATAGTAATAATAATAACAATGTGCTCTGGCTTTATATGTTCAACAAACACACAAGTACACAATCAAAGCGAAAGGCGGTGCGTCACATCTGTCTGCACGGAAACAAAAAGGATCATGTGTGGACAGCTGTCATCCCTCACACCTAGCTCGCTGACCCCGAACCCAACCCCCCACCCCCTAAAGCTGTATTTTGTTTATGTACACGGAAACACAAACTTCGTATTTGCAGCGGTGCAAGGGGAGGGGGGGTATAGATGGGGGGAGGGGGGGACGTAGGAGGGCAAACTGTCTTCCAACGCTGCATACCAAAGTGGCCACACCTACAAACGACAGGCAGCTGTGCAGACACAAGCAAGGTCGAGTGGAGAAGACAAAAACTCGCTGCTCTCGTGACACGGCAGTCGTTAAATCAGGAGTGGAGAGAGTTATCAGACAACTGAATTCCTGAGTATTGCCATGGCAGAGTCAGTGCGTTTTTAGTTGTGCATTTCATTTTAGTCATAGGAAATGAAACCTTAAATTGAGGCGAGCAGGCGTGTGTATTAAATAACAAACTAGGATGGTAAAGTTTGGTCCCGTGGTGAAAAACAGTGTTATGCCCGTAACCCCGCCCTTATTTGTTTTACAGTGTGTACATAGAACACGAACCCACCCACCAACCTCCCCGATACTTAAAATTTTCAAGGGTTAAAAGAAAAAGAAAGAAAGAAACAGCTGGAACTTTCTCTTTGTAAGGGAAGTTTCCTTCTACGCTGCGTGTCTCGCGTTTGTATGTGGGCCAGGTGGAAGGGTACCACAAGTTGCGTTAGTTTAGAGTTACAGGCCTTTGTTTCACGATGAAAGCGAAATCTTTTCAGCTTATTCATCATTTACTTGAGAGAGAGATATCGCAGAGGATTCCAAGAGTTGATAGGGGTGGTAGTAGGGTGTCTGTTATTGTTGTTGTTGTTTTTTTTTTCTCCTGCCTTACAATCCCTGAAATCACCGTTACCAACAAGTTTAACACGATGAAAAAACGTTTTCCTGGAATGTTGGGACTTTGCATGATGTCAGACGCAAACACTTTACAGAAAATTCCTTGAAAACCTTATTCAGAGACGTTTCACCCGTTGTTATTATTATTTTTTTTTTAATTTGAAAGAGATCAACACATTCTTCACCAGATGTAAGAGTTAACGGTAGAAAAATTTTAAGGAAATTTCCGGTGCGTTTTTTAGAGGGTATGTTTCAAATGAGTTGTATGGATGCGTCTTTTTTTCTTTTTTTTTTTTTTTTTAATGATTTAACTAGAGAGTTGATTTCAACGCGATGACAGCCCTGATATGGCCCTTTACGGTCGGCTGGGCTGTAAGCATCACTATCTCTCCGACACGAACTTACCTCGGGTATGAATGTGGAAAGGACATCTACACTGTTGTCACCTCCAGAGCAGCGCGTCATGGGAGATAATCTAAAATTTTGTTGGTGGTGGTGGTGTTTTTTTTTGTTTGTTTTTTTGTTTGTTTGTTTTTTTTGTTTGTTTGTTTGTTTTTTTTAAGACAAAGATGAAGACCGTATTGTTTGCCTTTTTTTCTCAGATTTGAACAGATTTTTTTAAGCATCGCTTTCGTGTGTTTTTCTCCCCTTATTTTAGTTTATTTCAAATAAGTACAGGTAACAAAAGAGCGAATATGTAAACGTACAAACACAAGCACACACACAAAAGAAAAAAGTAATGCGCTAGTAAGAGGAGCAAGGTTTTAAAAGAAAATGAGTGAGGAATATCAACATACAAATGAAATATCCTTTTTTAAAAAAAATGAATTAAAAAAGGGGGAGGGGGGGGGGGGGGGGGGGGTGAGGATCAGATACAGTACTGAAAGCACAATGCTTTACAGTTTCTGTTCTTGTCTGAAACTACATGGTGGAAATGTACTCTGTGCTTCCTTTCACGATAGACCCCGATGTCAGCCAGACCCATGCCATGTTCCTGAGTGTGTTGTCCGTCCGACTTAAAAGACAGGATGAAAAGAGATGAATTCTTTATAGTGCCAGTGAGAAGAGTGAAAGTTACGTCCCTTACGTGTAAGCGAGAGGAGTTAAAGTTACGTCCCTTGCGGACCGGCTTTGATTCTCATTCTGCTGTGTGACTTTTATGAATCGAGTCACTTCGTGGTTGAAGGTCTCGGCCAGACAAAAACGGCATTTTGTCTAGGTCACTGTAGATTCGACTTCAGTCTGTTCTTAATGCGAGTGTGTTTTTGTTTTTGTTTTTCTCCCAACAACTGCGTTTTTCTCTTTTTATTCTACAGTAACTGAATTGTAAATCTACTGTTTTGCGCACAGTGGATTATTTGTTTTTTTTAAAAGAAGAGACTAAGGTATAGTGTTTATACATAAAATCTTGAGACTTTGTCGATTAGAATAAAGAAAATGTTTTAGCGACATTTTTATAATGATTTAGAAAGAGGTAGGTAATCTGGTGCAGTATTTGGATGGCACCAAAAATTAAAACATTTTAACCGATTAAAAAAAAAAAAAAAAAAAAAAAAAAAAAAACAACAAACATAGTAGTGTTGTTTCTCTCACCCTCCCCCCCCCCCCGTCTTTAAAGACAAAACAAATGCAACTACTGCCAGTAATTTAGTAAATTTGGGGTATGCTGCCTACCACCAGAGACGAGGGAGTGTGTGTGTGTGTGTGTGTGTGTGTGTGTGTGTGTGTGGAGAACTCAACCGTTGCCGATAGCTCAAAAATCATTTTAAAAATTTAAAAAGAAAAAAAAAAACTTTGTCATATGGGATTCATCATCTTTATCATATCTTGGAAATTTGAAGAATGATTTTAGGGACAAGTTTTTTTTGTATCTGCCACTAAAATGAATTTAACTGTATCTCCATCTCGCGGTTCTATTCAGAGTTCCGTCTCTGCTATCGAGTGTTCGTGGTCTCGTGTGGGGAAGGAAGGGGGTATTACGAACGCATATTTCAGAAATAAGTGGAAAATAATCCTGAACAAAAGGAAACCTTAGAGCCCACACTCAGTTTTGAGACGGATGCAAAAAAAAAAAAAAAAAAAAAAAAAAAAAAAAAAAAAAAATCGGTCAAAAGGTAGAATGGTCACCTCTAGTGTATATTTCAGAAATAAGTGGAAAATAATCGTGAACAAAAGGAAACCTTAGAGCCCACACTCAGTAGTTTGAGACGGATGCATGAAAAGTTAAAAAAAAAAAAACAACAACAACAAAAATCGGTCAAAAGGTAGAATGGTCACCTCTAGTGTATAACAAACCCAAGCTTAACTGGTCACGGCGAAGAATTCTATCGATTATCGCGTTCAAAAATTTACAGCATCAATGTTAACAGGCAAATCGTAAATCTTAGGCGGATAAAAGTAGGCCATGTTGAGTTCGTGAACTATTCTATTTATTCTATTTGTTGTTGGTGGTGGTGGTGGGGGGGGGGGGGGGGGGGGGGGGGGGCGGGATGGATACAATCCTTTTTGAAAACATGAAAATAATTAGAAAATTTTTCAGTGATATACAGATAAATGTTATAGACATGGCAAATGAATAATGGGGATAAATGAATGAATGCTAGCAAATATTTCCTCTATCACTGATCGCAGTAACTTTGGGAAAAAAAAAAGAAGAAGAAGAAAGAAATGACAGAAATGTCGCAACTGTAAGAAGAAAGTACCTTAAGAAAATACGTTGCAAAAGAAATAAACGAAAAAAAAAAAAAAAAAAAACTTTCGGGCTATGCTTAAGGATCGCGCACACACACACACACACACACACACACACACACACACACACACACACACACACACACACATACACACACACACACACGCGTGCGCGCGCGCGCGCTGAGAGAGAGAGAGAGAGAGAGAGAGAGAGAGAGAGAGAGAGAGAGAGAGAGAGAGAGAGAAAACGAGAGTTCGCGCATTCACGTTACCCCTGCACGTGAACAGTAATATAACGTGGAACACACGTGACCCTAAAGAAATGTACAAGCATCGTCAAGAGATGGCAAGTCGCTGAGATTTCGACGAACCGTCTTCTGCTCCTTCATCAGTCCCGGTCTAGAACTCCGTGATTCACACGGTGCGGAGGTTGTTGCAGAGTTCGTCGTTGCTAATCCCTCTTTTAAGGTAGGCACATTCCGTTTTTCCGGCAAAATACCGAAACTTGACACCATTGTGAAAGTTGTGGTGGTGGTGGTGGTGGTGGTGGTGGTGGTGTGTGTGTGTGTGTGTGTGTGCGTGTGTGTGTGTGTGTGTGTGTGCGTGTGTGCGTGTGTGTGAGACAGTTACAGCCCCACTCACACCAGGGCAAAGAGCGGTTTACGATCAGATAATGATCGAACCCTCAAGAAAGTCACTAAATGTTCTTCAATTTCATAAAAAGGAGGAGGGGGGGGGGGTGGGGGGGGGGGGGGGGGGGAGACTAAAGTCCTTCAACTCATGGCTTTTAATTGTGATCGTCTTCATTCCCTCGGCAGGTGAAAAATCGGTCCTAGTTAAACGAACATGCACAATAATCGGCGTAAGACCCGGCCGAGTAAAAGTCGTCGGCAAAAAGTTGCCATACTCGTAGCAGGCAAGTCGTGAGGTGGATGTGTGATCAGTACGCGAATGCTGTGCGAGTGTCGTGGGCGGAGTCGTCGTGGAGACCGTATGTGTCGGCGGGAACTCTTGACTCGCTAGTGAAGAAGGTCGTACAACATTCTCACAGGCCGGGGAGAAGTTGCCGCCGTCTTACTCCGCTCGGAAACTTGGCTCGTGTGTGGCAGCTCTGTAGTTTTAGGGCCGTGTGGCCGTAAAAGACCTGTCCGCTACGAGTATCATGACCGAGAGGTCGGGACAGGTCGGCATTGTCGTTTTAAAAGTCGCGCTTCAGGTGTGACTGGGGCATGTGAACTGTCGACATCCGTAGGGCAGATACGGACAGGCAATGCGGGGGGCGCCAGATGTTCCGCGTGATCCATCACACGCATTTGAAAAACATTAGTGAAATGATGATAGTGATAAGAAGGATAGCAATGATAATAAAAATAATTATAATAATAATGATGATGATGATGATAATGATTATGATAATGATAATTATAACGGTGCCTCTAGAAAAAAAATACACCAAAAGGACAAACGGGCTGATAGACAATGGCAGAATAAAGAGCAAGTACCCATTCTAAAAGTGTTCAGTCTTGTTACCTTGTTGCCAGTTTATGACAGAAAAACTGGTATGATTTAAAAAAAAAAAAAAAAAAAAAAAAAAAACAAAAGAAGATGAAGGAAAAGAAAAAAAACAACAACACCGGCGTGGGAGATAGGAGGGAGAGGGGGTTAGGTTAAAATGAAGACTGTCTAAAAACAGAGACGGATGCGTGGGTCGCAGATTCAGATAGAGAATGACAGTAATGAATGACAGAAATAAAGCAGAGAGAGAGAGAGTAAAGGAGGGGGAGACGGCAAAGGGATTTATACAACAACATCAAAAAAAAAAAAAAAAGAAGCTCGGCACACCGACAGATACAAATCCCACAGCGATGGACAGAAAGGTGACAGCATTGGAGCATGTGGTTTATTACGCAGCTCGACACCTACATTCATGAATCTTGGTTTGATTAAAAAAAAAAAAAAAAAAAAAAAAAAAAAAAAAGAAGAAGGAGAAAAAATGAAAAAGAACAAGAAAAAAAACACAGAGAGAAAAGATAAAAAAAATCGAAGGGTTAGAGAAAGTTCAAATAACCCATGTCGGATTCAGCTTTTATCCGTTTCATGATCCGCTCATCTTCGATGCGAGCACGATAAATGTGGTCTGTAACCTAAAAAACTTGAGGTCAGAACAGCTTTTTTTTTCCAGGCTATGCCCCCCTCCCCGCCCCCCCCCTCTCTCTCTCTCTCTCTCTCTCTCTCTCTCCAATACAATATAATTCATAACGTGTTCGAATCAGAAGGCAATCTCGGCGGAATTGTCACTCTCCTTGCGATGCCATTTCACTCCGTCGCTTCGTACAGCCCATGTCACACGACCATGCTGGTGAATAGTTTGAAGCAACGCGCGTTTCTACGCTGTATCGTTTGAAGGCAGTTCCCGTGGTGAAAATGGCACGGTTTGGAGCTGTTGGTCTGCACTGTCAACTGGGACGCCCAGTGAAGTGTCAGCGAGAGCGAACTCCTATGGGTTTGGGAGCATGTTTCCCCGATTCCTTGGCTGGCACTGTCGCGCCCGTGAGATCGAGGCCTTGAAATGAATCCGACCCAAAACTAAGCTTTCCTCGTGTTCAACAATTTGAGGTGGGCCTGTCTAGTTCTCGTCTACCGTTTGACTTTCAAACGAGACGTAGTCACGTATTTGCTAGCAGGGTTGTTCTTTGGCTCACGAGGCCAAATCCAGGATACGTATTCCGCCAAACCAGGGCAAGCCATGAAATCAGAATGCGGAGCAAAACGCCTGATAACCTGTTCCTTACAAAAGTATGTCAGACAGGAAACGCCGGAAACATCGTGACTTTTTGTTGTTGTTGTTTCAGTGTCGCTTCAAACACACGTCTCATGCCCTCTACACTTTCTCCCTTTACGGCCAGTAGCTTTGGAGTGCTGTCCCTTTTCATGGTACGCAATGCCCGTGTCTCCTTCCACTAAAGCCCTGCAGTTTCAAGGGTGCTGCGAACTATATCTACCCCTTGTCCAACTTCCTGATTTTTAAAGCCAATACATTGAATATTGTGGCCGCTACTACTACAGATCGCTATATTGAATATTGTGGCCGCTACTACAGATCGCTATATTGAATATTGTGGCCGCTACTACAGAGCGCTACACTGAATATTGTGGCCGCTACTACAGAGCGCTACACTGAATATTGTGGCCGCTACTACAGAGCGCTACACTGAATATTGCTGCCGCTACTACAGAGCGCTACACTGAATATTGCTGCCGCTACTACAGAGCGCTACACCGAATATTGCTGCCGCTACTACAGAGCGCTACACCGAATATTGCTGCCGCTACAACAGATCGCTACACCGAATATTGCTGCCGCTACAACAGATCGCTACACCGAATATTGCTGCGCTACAACAGATCGCTACACCGAATATTGCTGCCGCTACAACAGATCGCTACACTGAATATTGCTGCCGCTACAACAGATCGCTACACTGAATATTGCTGCCGCTACTACAAATCGCTACACTGAATATTGCTGCCGCTACTACAGTTCGCTACACTGAATATTGCTGCCGCTACTACAGTTCGCTGCGCCACACTGAATATTGCTGCCGCTACTACAGTTCGCTACGCCACACTGAATATTGCTGCCGCTACTACAGTTCGCTACACTGAACATTGCTGCCGCTACAACAGATCGCTACACTGAATATTTCTGCCGCTACTACAGTTCGCTACACTGAACATTGCTGCCGCTACAACAGATCGCTACACTGAATATTGCTGCCGCTACTACAGTTCGCTACACTGAATATTGCTGCCGCTACTACAAATCGCTACACTGAACATTGCTGCCGCTACTACAGTTCGCTACACTGAATATTGCTGCCGCTATAACAGATCGCTACACTGAATATTGCTGCCGCTACTACAGTTCGCTACACTGAACATTGCTGCCGCTACTACAGATCGCTACACTGAATATTGCTGCCGCTACAACAGTTCGCTACACTGAATATTGCTGCCGCTACAACAGATCGCTACACTGAATATTGCTGCCGCTACTACAAATCGCTACACTGAATATTGCTGCCGCTACTACAGTTCGCTACACTGAATATTGCTGCCGCTACTACAGTTCGCTACGCCACACTGAATATTGCTGCCGCTACTACAGTTCGCTACACTGAACATTGCTGCCGCTACAACAGATCGCTACACTGAATATTGCTGCCGCTACTACAGTTCGCTACACTGAACATTGCTGCCGCTACTACAAATCGCTACACTGAATATTGCTGCCGCTACTACAGTTCGCTACACTGAATATTGCTGCCGCTACAACAGATCGCTACACTGAATATTGCTGCCGCTACTACAGTTCACTACACTGAATATTGCTGCCGCTACAACAGATCGCTACACTGAATATTGCTGCCGCTACTACAGTTCGCTACACTGAATATTGCTGCCGCTACTACAGTTCGCTACGCCACACTGAATATTGCTGCCGTATGCTACTGCTGCTGAGTCTTTTTTTTTCCCCTGTTCACAGAGATCAGTAGGCTACATTGAATATTGTTGCTGCCGCTCCTAAAGTAAAAATAAAATAACAACAACAAACATCGATTGTTTTTGCTGTCCGCAAAGATCAAAACATTGAAAAGGTCTGCTGTTGTTGC
>JADBJO010000608.1:452500-460000 GCA_016801955.1 Conus betulinus | reverse complement strand
CCCGTCTGTCTGCCTGTCAGTCCGTCCTCTCTCTCTCTCTCTCTCTCTCTCTCTCTCTCTCTCTCTCTCTCTCTCTCTCTCCTTCCTCTCTCTCGCTCTTCCCCCCTCTCTCTCACTTTTAGACATATACACAGGAACCTGCACACGCACATGTATGCTCGCATGCATTTACGCATGCATGCAGATTCATACGCGTGCGCACGTGTATGTGCGCATGCGCGCGCGCGCGCGCACACACACACACACACACACACACTCTCTCTCTCTCTCTCTCTCTCTCTCTCTCTCTCTCTCTCACACACACACACACACACACACACACACACAAGCACTAAGCATGACACCCATTAGATAACTGCACAGCACATCCAGGACAGTTTTTGGTATATATATTCCATATTCAAATCATGCGCAATTGTCATGGAGATAACTTGACAACCTGGCCAGTGTAGCTCCCAAAGTGTTCACCAGACAGACAACATTGGCACCATACTTTATCGGCGTGCATGCAGGTAAGAAAAAAAGGTTTCTTAAATACAGAGAAAATGACTGTGAATATATCACAACACACTTTGTTGTCGTGAGCGTGGAGCATTGGAAAGCAGTGAAATATTCAGTGCCATTCCACATCTTCACTTCAGAAACACATTTTCCCAGCATATTGAATGTGGGATTTAATATCATCTCCGTTTTACTGGCCATGAGGTTGATTGTTGGTGGTGTCAGCAAAATTCTAGCCTTGGTCACCGATTTCTTGGGCTAAGTTAGATACAGGCAGGAGACCCGGAGGTTTGCTTTGAGCTGTTCGTTTTGCAGCGCAGTATTAGCTGGGAATTGTCTTCAGTGGTGATAAGTACCTATAGTCCTGGCATCACCATCTTCATTTTCAGCAGAATCGACACAGTTTCTCCGAAGGTATAACACGGCTGCCTATACCTTGGCAAGGGACCAAAAAACACGACCCCATCACCCTATAAAAGAACTTGACGACCCGACATTTGCTTGTAACGGCACACGTACACCAAGCTTACACAATCTCCATCTCCTCCACTTCCTCTCCCCCCCCCCCCCCCCCCCCCCCCTTCTCTTCCCACTTCCTTCCGCTTCGGTTCATCACGGGAATGCAAACTAAGAAAAGAGCAAACATCAGAAGATTGCCTGGCTTGTCTCCCCCCCCCTCTCTCTCTCTCTTTCTCTCTCTGCGCATCCGTGCTGTAAAAGCAAGCTTCACAGTCATTCCTTTTTTTTAACTCGAGAGACGGATTCAGGAAAATGAACGAAGAACGCCGTGCTGGACTGAACGGACTGATGAATTCCTTTGTGTGTTGGTGCAGATGCTGATCGACACGGCGCGGGACGTGCTGATGGGCTGGTTGGACAAGAAGTACGGCTCCGGGGTCACCGACAACAGCATCTTCTCCGAGCTGCCCAAGCACTGGGAGCAGGAGTTCCACACAGACATGGACAGTCTGCAGGTGTGCTGAACGGGGGGGGGGGGGGGGGGGGGGGGGGGGGGGGGGGGGGCTCTGGTCATACCTTTTGGAGTAGGACTTTTAATTGATTTGGCATCGTGGCTGTATGTGCAGGGGGTGAATAGCATATTTTTTTTTATTATCAAGGAAGGAAAGGAAGCTGCAAATCTTTTGAGATAGCCTAGGTAAAAAGTAAAAAAAAACCAAAAGCAAATCAAGGCAACAAACAATGTTGATAAGATAGCAATATTGATCAAACCTAGTAAAGATTGTGTGTGTAATGTTAGAATTTGAAATGCGCAGTCTGTGAACAAATCTGAAGCAAAATAATGATAGAAACAAAACAGCACCCATTTATATCTATGTATAAGGTGTGTGTGTGTGTGTGTGTGTGTGTGTGTGTGTGTGTGTGTGTGTGATTTTGTATTTTGTAATGTGGGAATATTATTTGGGGATCCCTAATCTAAACAATAGTGCTACTACTAGTACTAGATATTGATTGTAATTATAATAATGATAGTAATATGATAATAATAGTATTGTAATTATAATAACAATGATAATAATAGTAAAAGTAGTAGTAGTAATAAGAAGAAGAATTACAATTATGATGATTTTTTAAAAAACCTCATAACAACAACAAAAACAGCAACAACAATAAAGAAAATAGATTGTGGCAATTTAATAAGGGTGAAAGATGAGGGCATTCCTTAAAACAAATTTTTCTGTCTGTATCTCAGTCTGTGCCTGTCAATCTGTCAGTCTAGTTATATCTGTTTGTCTGTCTGTCTGACTGCCTCTCTGTCTTCTAGAGGTTTCTAAATTAAGTGTTGAAATTACATATATGTATATGTGCTTTATTCAGTACTATTCTAAAAAATGAAGGTAAGGATGACTGAAAACTTTGCAAACAAAACTGAAATATCTCCATCATATTTTTAGCAGTCCTAAAGGTTTCTAAAATACTGAAATATCTCCATCACATTTTTAGCTGTCCTAAAGGTTTCTAAAATACTGAAATATCTCCATCATATTTTTAGCAGTCCTAAAGGTTCCTAAAATTAACACCCTTAATTTTCTATAATGCGCTTTTGTATCTAATGTCTTAAAGTTATTGTGATGTTTTGAAAACTTTTTTTTTTTTTAATTTTCATTCGACAACCAAAGCAAACAAAACTGGGGTTGGGATACTTGAAATTATTCTTATTATTTAATCACACAGGAAGATTTCCAAGGAAATCTATACCATTTCTCAATCAGTCATGAATTATATCACCTGTGTGACGCATACGTTGAAATGTTCCAGCTGTGTTACACAGACCAAGTGCACCTTCATTTCTTTAATAAGCTGAGTTTTCTTCACTAATGCAAACACATGCATCCACCGATTTGAAGGGATCTTGAACCTGTTCCAGCAAATCACGTTTATGGGATGTATGTAAACACAATTTAATTACACGTTTCACTTGAAAACAAAACAAAAGAAAAAAATGGTGACTTTTTTTTTTTTTTTATATCTTCAGCCAATATTGTTCTAGCATGAGGTTGCTGATAACAATGTGGTTAGTGAAGAAAATAACAATACACTGGAACAATGAACAGTAATAAGGAAGATGATGCTACTGCCTCTGTTGTTATTACTACAATTATTACTAATGATGATAATCGATTAATGATGATGATGGTAGTCATACTATAGACAATGTAACACTTATTCAAAGCAAAAAAAAAAGGGAAACTGATTTGTCTTCTCTTTAGGGAAGTGTGTTCACACACATGTGTGCACATGCATGCCTGTACACCCACAGTTGTGTGTTCCATGTGTGTGTGTGTGTGTGTGTGTGTGTGTGTGTGTGTGTGTGTGTGTGAATGTGTATGTGTGTATGTGTGTGTGTGTGTGTGTGTGTGTGTGTGTGTGTGTGTGCATATGCATGTGTGTGTGTGAATAACGCGCTGCTCTATAGAAGAGTTGCCATTCTTCCTCAGTTTATACACTAAAAAAGAATAAGTTCTTCCACAGTTTATACACTTAAAAAAGAAATAAGTACTTCCATTCCTTGTGAGTGGGAGGTGACATGCTATGAAACTTGTTTAAGCGTTATTTGAAATCTCAGAATCTTTCAGAATAGATTAATCTGAAAGGCGTATAAACATTCATTATTACAAAATACACCGTAAATTTATTGTATAATACCGCTGCGTTGCATTACACTATGAAACAAAACATTAAAGGATTTAAATAAGCCATTGTATTATGATTAATTTTTATAAGTGTTAACTGTAAGGAAGTTCTGAAAAATATAAATAGGTCTGCAAAACACAAAACAAAAATGTTAGAATTATAGGCTGGCATGCAGAGAAACGTGGAATATAGAACAGAAGACCAGTATATGCTTTTTTTTCTCTGACTGTTTTTGTTGTTTGGTTTTTTTTTATTTAATATTAACAGGTGAATGGCAGACAATGGAAGATGAGATCAATTGTTTCGTTGTTTAAAACTCCAACGCTTTATGAGTCATCTGATCTTCCTAGAATCTCGTCAGTCTTCACCTTCTGTCAGCGTCAAATTCCCATCAGATTTTTTTTTTTTTCAGTCCACCAATCAGATCAGCGCGCTTTGAACATGTCCACAGACTGACAAACATGCACCAGATCGGTACCGGATGAAAGAGCGCAATTTCGGTGTCGATTAATTGAGAATAGAAATTCACAAGTTCAGTTCGTGCAGTGGAAACCTTTATTTGGAAGACCGCGATTTGATTGGACGACGGGGAGAGTGAGGTGATTTTTCACGCTGCGGCGTGATTGGTCGGCAGCTGTGGGCAGGACGGCTGGTGTCAAAAAACTATTTCCATCTCTATGATCAGGGGCGGTGTACCCGTTGCCCTGAACGACCTCCAGTCCCCCCTGCTTTCACCCTCGGATGAAAGGCATGCATTTCCGATAAATTTTGCATGTTGTGGAGGCTGAGCCGCGCGCTTATTACCGGGCAGGGAACTCTCAGACAGCGAGGATGAAAGCTTTGGACCGAGACTTTGAAGAGGCGTATGCAGGAATTAATCTTGACCGCCCTGCCAAGAATGACACCGTCCTCCTTATGTTCCTCCCCACTGACCCAGTTGGGTCGGCGCTGCCTGGCTGCAAGATTCCACTGCTCTGGGAGAAATGGAGGACTGTCCCAGGAAAAGGGAATTTTGAACAGCGTCTCCTCATCAGCAGGAAAGAGCTGGAGTGCCAGAAAATGTCTTCCTCTTGCTGTCTCCTCCTCCTCATTGTCCCGTGCATTGGCTTCCTTTTTTTTTTTAATCTTAATTTTTTTTTTCACTTTCCCAGTCTCATTTATATTACATTCTCACTATCTTTCTTCATTTTGGGTCACATAAAAGGATTGAATAAATCAAAAAAAAAAAAAAAGAAAATGAAAAAAAAAAACCTTTGTCTTGCATCTTTGTTTTTATATATCAGAGTACCCCAGTATTTTCTTTTTTATCCACTTGAATGCATACTGCATATTTTTATGCGAGAAACCATAACATTTTATTTGAGGCAGGCAGTGGGTGGTTCTCCACTTGCTGTGAATACCAACTGTGTATTCAATCAATACTGACCACATACTTTTTTCCCTTCCAGGAAGGGCAGAGAATTTAAGTCGTCGTTGTTGTTGTTTTTTGGTTTGTTTGCTTGTGTTTGTTTTTTTGGGTTTTTTTTTTTTTTTTACATGTTGGAAATCAATTTGGGACAATCGATCTGTTACGCTGATGACTAACCTCGTCAATATACTTCCCTCAGGTTGCTGTTACCATGGTGATCAAATTTGGGAGAATGTGATGACATTTATAACCAAGATAATATGACAGCTGAGTGTCAGAATATTCCTTAGTAGGAGACTGAATACAAAGGAAACAAACGACAAACAAAAAAATAGCAATGATAATATATAAATTCATGATAATATTGTAGATATGATGAAGATGAAAGATAACCACTGACCACACAAGAAGTCAGTGTTTTGTTTTGTTATTGTCATTGTTGCTGTTATTGTTGTTAGTGCTGTTGTTGTTGTAATTGGTATATAGGTTAACTGTTTTGAAAATAGAATATTTTAACTTTTAATCAGCTTTTTAGAAAACTGAGTGCAGTGCCATTATCCATACTGTGTATATTATGCTGCTCTTTGCATGTGCGTGTTTGTGTGTGTGTATGTGTGTGTGCGCGTGTGTATGTGTGTTTTTTGTGTGTGTAAACATGTGTGTGTGCATGTGTGTTTTTTGTGTGTGTGTGTGTGTGTGTGTGTGTGTGTGTGTGTGTGTGTGTGAGTACAGTGTGAGCCAGCTTAAGGATAGAACAGCTCTGTATTTATCTATACCTCTGCTATTTCAGATTATTTATGTGATCACATCTACATTCATTTACAGTAGGAAGTTATTCTACATAATGGGAAGTGAATAATTTCAGGAAACAACCCTAAGATGCCCACCCACCCCTCCTCTTCGCTTCCCCCCTCTTCCCTCTCCTTCCCTTCTCTATGACTGGCTGGGCTATAAACAAAAAACTGAATTTATCACCAGAAAATCATCCTTTTATTTGAAAATATGTATGAACTGAATTTATCACCAGAAAATCATCCTTTTATTTGCTTAAATATGTATTCAACACTGCTGTCTTTGTCTTTGTTTTGTTGTTGTTTTTTTGTACTGTGGCTGATCTCACTCTAAACTGTATTTCTTACTGTTGAACTAAAGTGAAGGACATTTTTAATCAACAGCACTTGTTTTCTGTTTTAAATTTTTTTTTTTTTTTTAATTTCTTCTGACCTGTTTTTTGTTTGATTTGGCTGACAAAGTTGAAAGAGATAGAGAGAGAGAGAGAGAGAGAGAGAGAGTGTGTGTGTGTGTGTGTGTGTGTGTGTGTGTGTGTGTGTGTGTGTGTGTGTGTGTGTGTGTGTGTGCGCGCGCGCTTCAGTATGTTTCCTTTTTTTTTTTTAATTAAGAAGACATCGGTTTTTTTTTCCCTAGATCTTAATTATGTATTTGCAAGGGAAAAAGGTACCTGTTTATGTTTAATGCATATTTTTAAGAATAATTATGAATCCCTGTGGATGTTCTGCTCAGGTCCACTCCATTTATCTGGAGTACCAAGTGAAATGGAGAAAAGAAAGAAGAGTTTGTAATGCACGAACAGTGGATTGACATATATGATCAAATGAATGTGACACTATAAAGAAAAAAAAAAAGATGAAATTACTGATGTTTTTTATTTTAATTCATAAAATTTTGAGTGTTCATCTTTTATTATCTTTTTTTTTTTTAGTTTGTTTTTGTGGGTGTTTTCATTTTTCCTGTGTGTGTGTGTGTGTGTGTGTGTGTGTGTGTGTGTGTGTGTGTGTGTGTGTTGCTGTTGTTAGTTTTGTCTGTCTAATATCTATCATTTTCACTATTGTTCCCCAGCAACTGTAGTTTGGTGGTTCAGACATAACCACCAACTTGCATTAATACTGGTCCTGACAAAGAAAAAACTTGAAGAGCCCTTTTCAGACAGATTTCAGTCATGCTAACTTTATATGTGGGAATGTCTTTTTTCTTTCCTTTGCTGGATTTATTGCACTTTATGTAGTATGGGTGGGGTTTTTTTGGTGGTTTTTTTGTGTTTTGGTGGTGGTGGTTTTTTTTGTTGTTCTCAACTTGATGATGACAGCTGTCATTTGCATGCAAGCAGTCTTATATTTCAAGCGTTTGATGAAATATTTCTGTTTTGTGTGTTTCTGCTTGTTGTTTGTGAGTAGGTGTTGGTTGTCAATGCTGGCTGTTTGTTAACATATTTATTTATCTGTTTATTTGTTCATTGTAAATATATATTTTGCCAATTATCACTGGAAGGGGGCAGGTTTGGGGGGGAGGGTGGAGGGCCACAGTGCGCTGCATTTATTCAGTCATTTATTTTTTTTATATTTATTTTGATGTTTTGTTTGTTTGTGTTGTTGTTGTTTATTTGCTATATTTTTATGTCCTCTCTTAAATGTGTCACATGT
>JADBJO010000608.1:435000-442500 GCA_016801955.1 Conus betulinus | reverse complement strand
CACCCCACTCCATGCCCCCCACCCTCCCCCACACCAACCTATCCTCTTCCCAACCCCCGCCCCACCCCCTCCCCTAAAAAGACGGACAGACAATGGCGATGACAAGAAATCTCTTTCAGGTAGCCACACCCCTGTTCACAGTACTGCCACACCATGTTGCAGGGTCGACCAGGGTGGCACATCGAGTGCTCCGCCATGGCCAGTTGCATTCTGGGAGAGTCGATGGACATCCATTCTGGTGGTTTTGACCTCAAGTTCCCGCACCACGACAATGAGCTGGCTCAGGCAGAGGTATGTACTGCAGCCAGTGTTTCCATTGCATTTCTAGTGCTTGGGGGGAAAAAAGACGTTCTTGCTTCATTTTCCATGCCTTCTCATTGGCTTGATACCAGAAGTTTGGTCCATGTGAGTGAACAAAAAGGAACTGTGTTGCTCATGCAGAATCCTTCATACATAGCTGCATCTGGAATCGACTGTTACAATCCTGCTGCCAGCAACTGGTAGAGATCCATTCATATTAGACTGCCATGAGGCCACCAACCAGAGCAGACTCCTTGCTGTTGTTGAAATGTTTGGGGAAGTTCAATGGTACCTGTTGGTATATGGCATACACAAGACGCCACCGAATAAATCCACCTTCTGATGACAGCAGTTGCTCAGCCTATTTCAAAATCTCAGCTGGGTCCAGCTTTTCTCTTCTGTTCCCTGTGTGGCTGGCAGAAAGTAGTCTCCCAAGATGATGTTTGTGGCTGATAAGATTGGTGAGGTAGGCTGTAGAAATGCTTATATATTTTTTCTTCTGTTGTTTGTTGCCAATGTTGAAATGCATGGTTCCTTGTTCTTTAGATTCAGTGCCATTAGTTTCACAGCTGTCTTGCTGCTGTGTAGTTTAGTGCTTTCTGTACCTGTGTCGTTGAGTCATGAGGTCATGTTGTTGAGTGTGACATTATGTTTTCTCTTTGTGTGTGTGTGTGTGTGTGTGCGTGCGTGTGTGTGTGCATGCGTGCGTGCGTGCGCGTGCGTGTGTGTGTGTGAATTGAACAGATGCTGCTTCTATCTGTTCTTCCTCAAATTTGATTTTGATTGCCGTCTCTTCTTTTTTTATCTGTTGCTGATGAGGGCTATCAGTTTTCCTTTCTGGGGAGATGGTGGAGGGGGATGTGGGGGGAAGAAGAGTTTTTTTTTGCTGCTTTTTTTTTTTCATTTGTCTAAAGAATTCCCAGCAAAGCTTACATTATGTCCCAGCAAACTGAACTGCAGAGATGTGTGCAGGTATATTTACATAATTATCATTAGAAGATGGACCATTTTGTCCCCATAATCATCCTCATAAAATTGAGTACTAGTACTATACTTATCATACATTATTATTCAAACTATGAAGATCAAGTTGATAAATTCATCCATCTTTGGTATGTCAGATAGTCCAAGGGAGGCAATTCTTTTATCTGCAATCACTTTAAATAGGAAAATCTGCCATTTTTTGTTGGATCGTACCATTTTAGGGGGTTGGGGTGCAGATGTGCGCATTCATGCGTGTAGATGTGTCGTGCATGCTCTTACACATACCTGTCCCACCGTGTCTGATTGTGTGTATGGATTACTGCCAGCTTTCCCAGTTTTAGATTTTTTTTTTTTTTTAATTAATTTGTCTGATTTCTTTAAGTAGAAGGAAGAGAGATGGAAGGGCCCTCAAAGATCAAGTTATTGATTGTTTAAATGAGTGTCATGATTGTACAAACCTTATCAAGCAAAAATATTTTGGTTCTAATGATTCTTGAAATTGGACTTTTTTTTTTTTTCAGGTGGGGGGGGGGGGTGGGGGGGGTTAGCGTATTTAGATTCATGGTTAGCTCAGCTCCTATTGGAGCAAACTGTTTGCTAGCGTAAAACAAACAAAAAAAATTTTGCTTGGCCAGGCCCACTTTGAAAACGACCACTGGGTGCGCTACTTCTTGCACACCGGCCACCTGAAGATCGAGGGCTGCAAGATGTCCAAGTCGCTGAAGAACTTTGTCACCATCAAGGACGCCCTGACCCGCTATACCGCCCGCCAGATCCGCCTCCTCTTCCTCCTGCACTCCTGGAAGGACACCCTGGACTACGGGGACAAAACCATGGAGATTGCGCTGGAATATGAAAAACATCTCATGGTGAGGTGGGAGTGGGGAAACGTGTCTGATGGAAAGGGAAAATGTGAAAAATGTCTGATGGAAAGGGAGAAATTGTGAAAAATGTCTGATGGAAATTGTGAAAAATGTCTGATGGAAAGGGAGAAAAATTGTGAAAAATGTCTGATGGGTAAGGGAGAAATTGTGAAAAATGTCTGATGGTAAGGGGAAGAGGTGAAAAATGTCTGATGGTAACAAGGAAGTGGTGAAAAATGTCTGATGGTAATGGGAAGAGGTGAAAAAATGTCTGATGGTAACATGAAGTGGTGAAAAAATGTCGGATGGTAAGGGGGGAGTGTGTGTGAAAAATATCTGGTGAAAGGGGAGGGGTGAAAAATATCTGGTGAAAGGGGAGGGTGAAAAATGTCTGATGGTTGGGGAAAGTGGTCAAAAAAGGTAAGGGGGGAGTGGTGAAAAAAATGTCTGGTGAAAGGGAGGGGTGAAAAATGTCTGATGGTAAAGGGAAAGTGGTGAAAAATGTCTGATGGTAAAGGGGAAAGTGGTGAAAAATGTCTGATGGTAAAGGGGAAAGTGGTGAAAATGTTATTGGGTAAGGGGGAGTTGTGAAAATGTCTGGTGAAAGGGGAGGGGTGAAAAATGTCTGATGGTAAAGGGGAAAGTGGTGAAAAATGTCTGATGGTAAAGGGGAAAGTGGTGAAAAAATGTGATGGTAAGTGGGGAGTTGTGAAAAAAATGTTGAAAGGGGGGGGGTGGTGAAAAATGTCTGATGGTAAAGGGGAAAGTGGTGAAAAATGTCTGATGGTAAAGGGGAAGTGAGGGGAACAAAACACTGTTATTTTACGTTCACTTCAGTGTCTGATAAGAACATGACTGTTAAATTCATTGCTTTCTCAGTGGTAGTTTCTTGTTCTTTTTCATGTTTTTCATATGGGTCATTCATAAGTTTGCAATATCTGTGGGTGCATGTGCTTCTGTGCCGGATAAAGTTCAAGGTTTTGCATTAGCTTATCTCATTTTTTCATTGCTCTTTGTTTTTATTTTCACGGTCATACCAAAGTTCTTTTCTATTGCCCATTTTTACCACTACCCCTCTGTTCCCCCTGTTAGGGTCATCATTCTGCTTATCTGTTGTCAGTTCTTTCTGTCTGTCACATTGTGAGGATCATTCTGCCCTGCTGTTTCCAGTTCTACCTGACCATCACATTGCCATGATTATTCTGCCCTTCTGTTTTCAGGAGGTCTACCTGTCCATCAAGTTGTGGTGACCATTTTCCCCTTATGTTTTCAAGAGTTCTTCCAGACTTGTCATGTTGTGATCTTTCTGCTTAACAAAAGTTCTCCCTACCCATGACACTATGATGATCATTCTGTGGTTCTGTTTGCAGGATTCTGTCTGTCCGTTACAGACGGTGATCCTTCTGTCCTCCTCCTTTTTAAGAAGTTCTTGTCCATCATGTTGCAGTGATCATTCTCTCCTCCTTTTTTTTTCCAGGAGTTCTTTCTGACAGTCAGGGACATACTGAGGACCTCACCAGCATCAGGCATCGAGGCCTGGGAGAAGTGGACTCCAGAGGAGGTTTCCCTCAACAACAAGTAAGACAACCGTACACTCTGCCAGAAACTGCTGCTGCTTTGAGTGCCTTGGCTTTAGTGGCAGTCTAATTGTCTATTGTTTTCTTAAGCATGCTGGATTCCATGACCAGCGTTGGACAGTTCGTTGCAATGCTGTGCTGTGTTATATCATTTTCAGCCACGGTAAGCTCCTGGCATCAAGAATTTTTGTTTCCCTGGATAGAGTTAACTCCTCTTAAGGTGAATTGTTTCTTTTGTGATGAGATTATCCAAAATGAAAAAGAAAAAAATGGGGTGAGGGGAGGGGTGGGGGAGGAGGAGACAGTGCAAAATCTGTCCATTGTGTGCGGTATTTGCTGATAACATGTTTTTATGATTGAGGCTGGGATTTTTTAATTTTTTTTTTTCTAGAATGTACTCTTTATGGTGCATTCAAGTGTTTTGTTTTCAGAGTTAGACCATGAGGAGAAGACTGGGGATGGGGGGGGGAGCAAGGAGGAGGAGGGAGGGAGGGGGTTCTACATATCTCATATCCTGCTTCAATCCCACGCTTGTATTTAACCCTTTGTCAGCCATTTGTCGCCCTGCCTCGACGGGATTAAAACCATTTCCAACATGTTATGCAATTGCTGTCAAATGTGAAATAGTTCTGACCAGAGCTTCTGCAAATCGTGAATTAAAAAATCAAAGAAATTCTATCTATGAATAATTTGAAATTTCAAACAGCTCATTGAGATGTTTTTCATTGCAGAGACTAGTCTGTTTCGGTTTTGTTGCTTTTTTTTTTTTTTTTTTTTGGGGGGGGGGGTAGGGATAGGGTTATATTGATGGTGGTTGGGGGGGTTGTTTTTTTTTTTTTTTAAATTTTTTTTTTTTTTTAGTGTTCAAGCATCTTATAATTGTTTTCAAGTATATTTAATGGATTAGCGTTTATTTTCAGCTGATGTGTGGTGTACATTTTTGTGTGTGAGTATGTGTTGACAATATGAAAAGGTAACTCTGTTAATTTCTGTTTGCCAGGTACCTTCAGAAGAGACAAGGAGTCCACGAAGCTCTGTGTGGTAAGGTCCCCCTGTCTCACCTGAGGAAATTATTATTTATTATTGACAATAATGATATGCATGACAATGATAATAAAGAGAGAAAAATTATTGTGGTTATCATTATTATCATCATTGTTGTTATTATTTTTATTACTGTTGTGCATAATCAAAAGAGAAAAATCATTGTTATTATTGTTGTTATTATTAGTGTCATTATCATTATCATTATTATGTTTTTGTTACTGTTGTGCCTGATCAAAAGAGAAAAACATTGTTCATCATTGTTATATAATAATTGTTGCTGTTCTTAATGTTGCGTTGTTGTTATGACAGTTGAATATGTTTTAAAACCTAAACAAATTCATGAAGGGATAAAAAGTTTGAAGGTGACTATCTAATTTTGATAACCCCCCAGTCACCAACTCTGAAGCACAAACTGTTAGCTTTCAAAGTTGAATGCTCAGAAGATCTGTGTCGAATTAAATGAGGGGGCATACCGTACAGTGTTGATTTATTTCAGACATTAATGGTTACACGCTTTATTAAACCTCAAATGTTAAAAGGAAGTGAGAATAGCAATTTCTCCTGTCATCAAAGTTTTCAAAACATCAATTTCATACTGACGTACACAGCCTGTCCTGACAAGCAGATGCACAGAAAAACCTATACTACCCGTTTCAACTGGTTTTTCCTGTTCAGTGTCACGTTGTGCTTGGTTTGGTCTTGTTCACCGACAGAGTCTGTAGACAGCCTTAGAATGTGTCAGATTCTTGATGATTTTGTGTTATTTAATGACAGATTGTTGATGGTTTTGTGTTATTCAGTGACAGATTGTTGATAGTTTTTTGTTATTCAGTGACAGATTGTTGATAGTTTTGTGTTGTTCAGTGACAGATTGTTAATAGTTTTGTGTTATTCAGTGACAGATTGTTAATAGTTTTGTGTTATTCAGTGACAGATTGTTAATAGTTTTGTGTTATTCAGTGACAGATTGTTAAGTTTTTTTGTTATTATTCAGTGATAGATTCTAGAGATACTTTATGAACCCTGGAAGACATCAGATTGTTCATGGTTTTGTGTTGTTCAATAACGGATTGTTCATGGGTTGGTTTTTTTTTTTCAATAACAGATCGTTCATGGTTTTGTGTTGTTCAATGACAGATCGTTCATGGGTTGTTGTTTTTTTTTTTTTCATAACAGATCGTTGTTCATTGTGTTGCTCAATAACAGATTGCGCATGGTTTTGTGTTGTTCAAGATGACAGATTTGTGTTGTTCAATCATGGTTTTGTGTTGTTCAGTGACAGATTGTCATGGTTTTGTGTTTGTTCAGTGACAGATTTGTTCATGGTTTTGTGTTGTTCAGTGGCAGATTGTTCATGGTTTTGTGTTGTTCAGTGACAGATGTTAAAGACATAGGGGCAGCTCTAGAACATATCTGGTTGTTCATGGTTTTGTTTATATAATGACAGTTTGTTCATGGCTTGTGGTTTATAAGTGACAGATTCTGTAGGCACATGAGAAGCCATAGAACACATCAGATTATTCATGGTTTGGTTTTGTTCAAAGACAGATTGTTCATGTTTTGGTGTTGTTATTGTTCAATGACAGATTATTCTGTAGACACATCAGATTGTTGATGATTTGTTTGGTTCAGTGACAGATTGTTCCAGGTTTTGTATTTTTCAGTGACAGATTGTTCATGGTTTTGTTTGTTCAGTGACAGATTGTTCATGGTTTTGTGTTGTTCAGTGACAGATTTTATGGTTTTGTGTTCTTCAGTGACAGATTGTTCATGGTTTTATGTTGCTCAGTAGCAGATTGTTCATGGTTTTGTGTTGTTCAGTAGCAGATTGTTCATGGTTTTGCGTTGTTCAGTAGCAGATTGTTCATGTTTTTGTGTGGTTCAGTGACAGATTGTTCATTGGTTTTGTGTGGTTCAACAACAGATTCTATCGACACACGGACCGCCCTAGAACACATCAGAGAACTTGTGACGTCGGGTAACTCCTACATCGCCCAGGCCCGGGCCGGCAAACGACGACCCAACCGACGACTTCTGGAAAATGTGGCCGCCTATATCACTGACCTTTTCAGGGTAACAGAGAGAGAAAGATGCAGGTGTCTTCCTGTCTGTATGGGTCTGGGTTTTCAGTGATATAATAATGATCAGTTCTTTGATAAAGCATCTGACTGTAGGCTTAAGGCATATATATGCACTCATGGAAAAGCATTTGATTAACATATGCCCTTTGCATATTATCACAGATTTATAGCTTATTATACTGATACATACATACAGAGATATCAGAAATTCCATGCAGCATACTTACAGCATCTATATTCATGAGGATACACAGTTACATAAGGAACATTGTTTTAGTGCAGTATAGTCCTGATATTGACGACACACATGATGAGCAACGACTTTTTTCACAAGAACCTACCCATAGCTGCCATAATTCCCATTTTCGAAGTGAATTTGCGCTAATCTCAGATGTCATCACAAATTTATTGTTTTCTTTACCTTCTTCGCCACAAGCGGTGAGAATCCTAGCGGCAGGTGACTCAGCCACATGGGGGCGCTCTGCAGTAATACTAGTGTTAGGCTGTTGGTTAGACAGAACTGTGGCAAGAATGATAGTGAAGGTCATTCTTAAAACAAAACATGGTTTCAAATTACATGTTAATGGGGATAGATCACACTCTGAAATAAAAAAAAAAGTCATGTTCGGGGAAAAAGCAAGAGGGAAT
>JADBJO010000608.1:417500-430000 GCA_016801955.1 Conus betulinus | reverse complement strand
GTTAGTGTTGTTTAATCGGTTGAAAAAACTGTGCGACCATGTGCGACATTCATAGTAAGACAGGACCAGTCATGAGGTGCTTCAGGAGCAAGACATCAGTCAGCATGCCGACTCCTGCGAGATTGGAAAGGCCAGTGGTGTGCTGCTTTTTCATTCCAGTTGTATTCTGCCCATACACAGGTACTTGTTGTGCTGTGTTGAGTCACTCTGTACCAATGGGGGCAGCAAGACAGAGAAAGAGAAGAGAGATGGCTGAAAGTGAAGGTGGGGATGTGAAGGGGAGGAAGGGGGAGGGCAAATAGTCTGTGGATGCGGGTGTAAGGGAGGCAGTACTGCTGCTGCTGCTGTGGTGTTGTGGATGGAGACAGATGTGAGGTAGGGGGAGGAGGGAGGGATACAACGAGGGGATGTGGTTGTTTCACTTTCATCCAGGAGGTGTCACTGTGTGTGAACTAGTCCATAAATGCTACACCACATCCACTAAGTTCCACGACCACATGCGCACAGTTCATAGCTCATGGATGGATGGATGAATTAATGACTGAATGAGAAGATTTAAGATGAGGGTCTCATGGATATGACTAGGAGATGTCTGACCTGCGCATTAGTTCAGCACACAGGTCAGACCTTGGACTTAACAAAACCAGGGTTTTAAGAAAAGAATAACACACACTGACACACACACACACACACACACACACACACACACACACACACCACAAACATCTATATAGAGAGAGAGACAGAGACACACACACATATATAATATGTGCCAGTGTGCGTATGTTGTGTGTGTGTGTGTGTGTGTGTGTGTGTGTGTGTGTGTGTGTGATCATGTGTCAGTGTGGGGACGATGCGCACATGTATGTGCGTCTGTGTTTGATTTGTATGTGCATGCCTATATACCCCATTGTCTTCACACATGCATGCGTCGTCATATCCGTTCATCAAGACAATGCCTGCGCACAACCAACGGTCACTTGATTCAGACCTCCACACACACAATTCCTTCAACAACAAAAGAAGTAGCACTTGAAAAAAAAAACCCTCCCCTGATTCGCTGAAAGCCCAGTTTCCTGTGTGCAGGGCATGCCGACCCACGATGCCGAGGGTAAGGAGCTGACCAAGTCGGCGCTGAAGAAACTGACTAAGCAGTACGAGGCACAGGAGAAGAAGTACAAAGACTACCTCAGCTCTCTGGAGGGGCAGGGAGACTCCTGAGCACCTGCCACAGCCCCTGGCACTGCCTCACATCTAGTGTCTGCTGCTTGTGTCATACACAGCATTGTCCTAATTTTATTGTGTCCAGGTTTCGTATGTTTTCGTTACTGTTTCGTTGGAGAGTTTTGAGTGAGCTGCGTCACGTCAGTGTTGTGGTAGGTGCAAGAGAATGTCTTAGTTGTTGTGGATGTTTTGTTTTTGGTTGGCGGGGGTTTTTTTTTTTCTCTTTATTTTTGTAGATATTAGCTTTTCATGGAGTTTTTTTCAGTTAAAATCATATGTGTTTGGGATTAAGTTGATGATTTTTTTTTTTTTTTTTTTTGTGAGATAGGTTTCTGTTTCACTATGACATATTACCAGTATTTCCTTTTCTTGCCCTTTTTTCAGAAAAAAAAAAAGATATAGATCATGTATTATTGGTATATAGATTTTTTTTTTTTTTGAAATTTTTATCACAGGTGCTCTCTTGTAGACATGTAAATGATAGGTGGTTGTTTGCTGATTTGGAAAATTAATGCAGTCAGATTTCTGTCATTAAAAGTTTGGAATATTCTCTATTTTAAGCTAATTGTTTGACTGCTTATTCGTGTTTATCTTAGGTATGCCTTATTCATGGATGATTTAAATACTTATTCAGTGCTTAAGAAGAGCTTAGGTTCAAACATTTGCTGAATTTCTACCAAGGATCCTTTTCCCCCTCACTTCAGGGAGAGGGTTTTTTTTCTCTCCATCATGAAGACCCCGCAAAAATCAAACTTGGCCATCTTTGCTTTACTGATGGTTTCCAGATGTCTGGTTAGAGAGTAGTCTCCCTTCACACACAGACCATGTTGGGGTGATTCAGTTAGGTGTGCTTTGCGCGTTTTGATTGCCAAACCAAGTCAGATCTTTTGTTAGGGTGCAGTAAGGAGGAGGTTGTTGGGGGGGGGGGGGGGGGGGTGCAGGAGAACAGGATGGGTAGGGGTCACACACCAAAACAATGAACACCAGCATTAGAGGCATGTAATCATATACAGTGGAAATGAGACAGGTTTTGTAAAATGATGTTGTGAAATACCAAGCAGTTTATTAACTGAAAAAAGGGAAAGAAATTGACCCCTATTAATTGAAAAAAAGGGGGGGGGGAAATGAACCCTGTAAACTGAAAAAAAAAAGGGGGGGTGGGGGAGAAAATGAAATAGGGTTCATACCTAGGCAAAACTAACACTGCTCATATTCAAGGGACTATGAAAAATAATGCCCTCATGTGGTATACTTTGTCAGATGAATAGACAAAAGAAAGTACTGTATTGTTTTAACTGCAAAAATAAAAATGCTGTATGTATAGTGGTTCAGGCATGGCCTATCTGAACATCTTAGGGCAGTTGGAGCTCATGTCATTCCCAGTGAGGCTTGTAGGAGTCTTTCTTACTCTTGGTGCCTGGTGTGTTTGCAATTCCTGGATAATGTAGTTATGGTGGATGTGATTTTCATCAAGTTGCTGAACATAGTTCATTTGGTCAGTCTGAATATCAGTGATGTCAATGTGTTTGATGTTTCTTGGATGATTCGATTTATGTTGGGTTGATCAGCGTAAGGTTGATAAAAGAGTTCATGAAGTAACCCAGACTATTTGTGATGATTGATCGATGTGCTCATGTGTGCTTGTTTGATGATTGATTTAAGGATAATGTTATGTTTGATTGTAAGGTAATGCAACAGTTGATAAGGATAATGTTATGTTTGATTGTAAGGTAATGCAAGTTGATAAGGATAATGTTATGTTTGATTGTAAGGTAATGCAACAGTTGATAAGGATAATGTTATGTTTGATTGTAAGGTAATGCAACAGTTGATAAAATAAGTCTTACAGTTAATGGCACATACCATTCAGACAAAGTCATTCATATGCTTGTATGTGTTCAAGGTGTTTTCTGATCAAAGATTTACCTGGAGCTTTACTTAACAAGCCAGTCATCACTTACCTGTAGTTTTGACCACGCTTTGCTTGGTAGAAAGGCCCGACTTTATGTTTTGGGGGGAGTTGTCTTTCCTGATATTGGCCCATGTGAATGATCCATAATAGTTCTGCTCAGAGCATTGAGATATTGAAGAAAAATTATTTACAAAATTCTCATGTCCATGTAGATGATATAAGAATATTAGTTCTGTTGCTTTCCTGCATAAGAAAGATCTGCCGGTCTTTGTGATCAGTTTACACGGAAGAAACTCAGAAAGTGTATTTGCAGCATGATTCATTCTACTGTTTGTTAAATGACATTAAAGAACTGCAAACAAGGAAACTGATATTTTGTTCATGGAAAGTACAAGCAAAACGGTCATTCTCAGACAGTATTTGTTATTCCTGTGTTGCTAAAGACAGCAGATTCTTAGATCCAATGCCAGGTCTGGGCGTTATTTTGGAAGGAACATATCTGTCATTTGAAAAAAAAAAACACACATACAACACGATAGCAGTAAGAGGATATGTACTTGCTGACTACCTTTTCAGCTCAGTTGCAGATGTTTGTGTATGTGGTATGTTGTCATGTTTCAAACTTTGGAGCCGGCCAGTCTCAGAACTTAATAATCATTGTCTTTGCAGTTTCTTTTCCATGATCTTTAGAATCATGGCTTTACCATGTTCAGAATGTGTGCTTTGTTTTCAGAGAAATATAGGTTTTCTGCCCTTAATTCATTGTTCAGGTTCATTTGTGACTGTTGTACAATATGTATGCACCATGACCACGTTTTGTCTCTTGTTCAGTTGATTCTTTCAAGCTTTAAACAGATTATTGTTGGATTGATATAAATGAAATATTCATTTTTTTCAAAATCAGTCAGTGACCTCTCACTCACATTTGGCCTTGAAAAGATCTGTGAAAACTGTGGTCAGAAATTCATCATTCCCATGACATACATACTTGCACAACGTTAAACACCCTTTTGCTATTGTTTGGGGGAACCTGATTATGTATCATGTAAGCAATAAATGTTGTACAATGTAATCATTTCACAACAGTGACATTTCTCATGATGCTGTTCACAGCTGTTTTCAAAAGCTGTAATTTTACCCTTTTTTTTTCTCCCCAAACCACCCCCCTTCCCAATGAAAAGATATATGGCATTTTTTTTTTTTCCAGCACCTACAATAAAAACATGAAGGATACTGCAAGCTTGACCCATCTTGTGTGAAGGGTCAGGGGAAGGAGTGAACAAATACTATTTGTATTGAAGAGTTGAACTCTGGGAATACTGAAGCTGTGGCACAAACTGTAGGGCAACCGACTGGTTTGTTGAGTTCAGGTTATTCTGACTCCTTTCCTTGTCTCAGTGGCAATTGAAGTGCAGCCCATCATTGGCCTCCGTCGTCGGCTGAACTGTAAACAACATAACTTTACTCGGGGCGGAGCTAGGGGTTGTTTTTCGCTTCTTTTTCCTCTTGTTTTCACCTTAATCTCTTTTCGTTTTGTTCATTGCCAGGGTGATTTACAAGATGCTGAGATTGCCTGGAGTATCTGTGCGTATTGTCCATGCCGGCTGTGGCAGTGAAGGGCTGTCATGATTTTGCTTGAGCTGTGTCAGTGTCATGCCCGTTTTGGAGCATCAGGGAGAGAATTGTACAGCTGATTCTGGCTTCTGTTTGGACTTGTTTGCTGAGGCGTTTAGCGTTTAAATCTGTGCACATTTCTGGATCATTGAAATTTATGACTTTGGGTCATTTGTAGGCCTATTTCCCTAAACATCAGGAAGCTGAAAATTGTCAGATAATCATTGTTTGGTGTCACACAAATGAGAAACGAATCATCCTGGAACAAAATCAAAACCTGCTACTTCTGTTCAGAGCTGACTTATTCTTTCTCTCTCTCTCTCTCTCTCTCTCTCTCTCTCTCTCTCTCTCTCTCTCTCTCTCTCTCTCTACTACTTTCAGTTTGGGTTTACTGATTCATGAAAATGATATTTTCTCTAAAGCTGAATTAATATTCATTAGTCATAGACAAATGTTAGGATGGGTTTTGTTTTGTTTGCTTATTTTCTTATTTCTGTACCTGTTGCTGCTGCATACAGTCTGGTATAACTTATCAGATGTTTGTTTCGTTTAAACGGTTGAGTGAGCATGTATGTTGTTTGTTTGTTTTAAGTGTTTTTGGTTTTTGGATTGGCAGTTGAACTGTGAAGAATGAACTAAATGGAAAACTAATGTAGGGAGCTTATTCTGTGAAATTCTTTTAGATTGCATGAATGGTTGCTGCTGCTGCTCTCAAATTGACTGAACCTTTCTGTATTTGCCCATTCACACAGACAAAAGCAGATCTGGTTTCTAATGTTGTTTGTTTGTTCCGCATTTAGTATTTGTGCATTTGGCGTATCATTTGATCATCAGACATGGATAGGTCATTAGAGATCATCTCATTTTCAGTATGGATTAGATGTTCTCAGGTCTGGACAGAAAATACTTCACATAATGCCTGCATAGGCACATGGAACATACTTTAGATGCAGTGATCTCTCGTCCTCTGCTAGCATGCAATGGAAAGATGAAGAATGTCTAAGACATTTGTTTAAACATTCTAATTTTTTTTTTTTTTTTTTTTTTTTTTTTTTGCTTGTAGGCGAAAGAGTTTCCCTCAGTGGTCTGAAATTCAGTTCCTATGATGAACATGAGTGTTTTATACTTACTGCTCCAGAACTTGGAAAAATTCTTGAAAAATTATCTACAGCACAACCTTTCAGAAGACACAAAACCCCAATATCCGCACTTGCATCAGCAGTTTAGAGGAATGAAGAGCGTGCCCCCACAGTGGAGAAACTGTTTCCTTTTTCTTTGGTGTTTTCTTCTCTTTTTGTGTGTGTATTATTTTCTATACTGTATTGCTCACATAGCTTACGCTTTCCATAGAAATAGCCTTAAACTGCTCATTTGAAAATAGAAATGTCTTACTCTTTGTTTTTCATCTTTTTTTTTTCCAATACAGGGTTTATTGCTTCAACCATTCTTTCTTGAAAGGATTATCTTTGTTTAAGTATCAATTGTGTGTGCTAGCTTTTCTCTGTCCATTAAAACATGTATATTCAATGTGTGTGTGTGCTAGGCTTTTCTCTGTTTGACATTAAAACATTGCACATCAATCCGGCACATACATCCAAGACACATGCACACAATTTAAGCTGTAATTTGGGCTTTTATGGCGAATTAATATGCTTGTTTGAGCCAGATTTGACAGAAAACAGTTCATTTTACATACATTTGCAGGAAATTTTGAGGCCAATTTGCCTATTTCAAACAGACGGAATTATTTTCAAGGCGGTCATCGTCTTTAACCAGGAAATATACAAAAATGATTTGATTCATCTTCAATTTGACATGATCACCCTGTAGCACTGTGGATTCACTGGAAGCCGAAATCAACAAGTACAAAAAGAAAAGGTTTGGCGTCCCACTAGGCCTCACTCAATTGCACTTTACTGCTGCCAAATTGCCTTTGAAATCAATCGTCAAAGAGTTCAAAGTAGGGACAGCAAGATTACTAACCATGCTCCCATGAAGTCGGAGTGTGGCTGCCCATGTGGCGGGGTAATCAAAAACGGTCACACACGTATGTTCTCATCCCCAGCTGATGCATTTGTACCATAGTGTTCAAGTACTTTGGCTGTTTGGATGATAACTGGAGTCTTTTAGCCAGGGTACGACAACAACAACAACTAACCATGCTTCGTACTCGGAAGCATGTAAAGTCAATCACAAGTCAAGCTGAAAACACTAACAGAAAATGGAATTTTTGAGAGAAAGCGGACATGGCAAAAGAGGTCTGCAAGAGCGAGGAAGTAAGTGAACACACACTGCGCAATAAGCACGGTCTGGAATCACCATGAATGAAGTGGAAATCAAAAGCGAAGGGGAAATCAAAGACAGATTTGATAACACTGGTGGTGAAGACAGAGGAGGATGGCACAAGAACCGGTTAAGGCCAATAGGAGCAGTGCTCTGCGTTGGAAGACAGAACTTAAAAGAAGTCTCAGCTGGAATCATACATGGCACTCGACTCTTCGTAGGATCAGATTCAAGCTTAGGTTTGTTCAGAACCTCTTTGCCTTGAATCAGATTCAAGCTCAGGTTTGTTTATAACCCTTGAAGCAGATTCAACCTCAGGTTTGTTTGTAACCTCTTCGCCCTGAACCAGATTCAACGTCAGGTTTGTTTAGAACCTCTTCGCCTTGAATCGGATTCAAGCTCACGTTTGTTTAGAACCTCTTTGCCATGAATCGGATTCAAGTTCACGTTTGTTTACAACCTCTTTGCCATGAACCAGATTCAACCTCAGGTTTGTTGAGAACCTCTTCTTTACCTTGAACAGATTCAACCTCAGGTTTGTTGAGAACCTCTTCGCCATGAACAGAGAGCTGGTGACATGGGAGACTACAGAGGACCTTGCTTTCCGCTCTGCTAGGGCGCAACTAACAGTGGAGCATGTGCAGAACAACTGCAAGTGTTCTTCACTTTGTAAACGATGAAACGTTTCGTCATTCCGTCATCCTGCAAACAGTCAGAGAATCCTTGACTTTAAAAAAGACATTGGAACTCCCCCCACCCTCACACATTCTGTCCTCTTCTGGACAATATGATCCTTGCCAGAACTGTGTTCTGCCTAAACTAAGGGGGGATGGGGTGGGGGATGGGGGTGGGGGCGCTTCATGAATCTTAATTTTGTTCAGCGGTATTTGCGATCTTCCCTTTGTTATGTCGTGTGGTGTTTGGGCCAAAGTTTGGGTACGTTACAGTACCTTCCATTAAGCTTTGTGACTGGAACCGTCATGTTAAGGAAGTTCGCGATTTCTTCTTTTTTTCTGTGTGGTCTTTCGTGTGGTCAGTGTAGACAGGAAAGTTTCATATGGGCTTTCCTGTCTACACTGTCCTCTTCTCTTCACTTTGACAACGGGCCTATGGCTTGAAACGTCAGGTCTACCCTCCAAAGGGTTCGACTACCACCAAAAGGTTTTTATAAACTTTATTATTATTTCATTTTCATCATAGATATTAGCAAACGATCTATATAGGTTGGTAATTCTATTGTTCCCATACGTCTGTTGAAATGCAGACGTTCCTCACTTCACGCTCTGTTTAAGATAACAAACAAACAAAAAAAACCCACACAAAACACACACACACATGCACATGCACACACACACCCCACACACACACCCACACGTTAGTGGGTCAAATGCATTTCAAAACCTTTAAAACTTCCGATTGTTCAAGAAACTTCTTGTTCATAGCATCTCCAGTTCGCATAAGATATAGCTGAATCGGTGCCGATTGAAATATTGAATTGGAGGTATGTGAATGAACCAAATTTTTCACGGGTTTCACAGTTGCTTTGCATTTCCAAACTCAAAGGGATTGATACAGACTTTGCATTACATTAATAGTAATCATGATAAATTTTCATGGATTTTGTTGATTTATACGTAAAAGCTGAAGGGCATGGAAGTAAACGCATAACAACAATCCTCTTGGCTCTGACAATGTTTCAAACAAGCCTTATGCAGTCAGCCTGGATTTCTCCATGAGAGATGATACAATGTTTGATCTCCATGTACTGTTAATGTTCAACTAGCTCACACACAAAAAATGATTCTCCAGGTGTCTGTTGACGGGCTGCGATGAAGGAAAAGGCAGGCAGGCAGGCACACGCACGTGTGTGTCGGTGCCAGATATGTACCCTCTGCGTACTGGATCAGGCCCGTGTTGCTGGTTTGTGTACATCAGTGGAACTGAGCAACGAGGTAATTACATCTTAATCTCAGTGAACTGTGTAATCTGGATCCAGATTGCGCAGAAGGTGTTGAGAGTGGTTACCTACTGCCAGTTCAGTTGGATTTAATCGGCTTAGCAGGGGAACTGGTCAATAGCCGGCAGTTCGAATACATGGGTCACTTCGTTGAAATGACTTTCTGGGGAAGTAAGCCAATGCATTTTCGTCTTCCTGTGCCATTTTATATGGTGCATGTTGCGCGTGTGTGTGTGCGTATACGTTTATGATCAAGCTTATAATTGTGTCTTGTATGTTGTTGCTGGTGCTGGCGAGCCAGTGTCATTAGCCCTGGGTGTGGTGGGAGGGAGGAGAGGGAGGAGGGGGGGTGAGAAGGGCGGAGAGCGTGGAGGAGGAGGAGGCGGCATTGTGACGCTTCGAACAACTAATAGGTACTATCCCGCGCTGTTGAGAGTTACGTGAAACATTTTACGACTGTGCCGGGGGGGGGGGGGGGGGGGGGGGGGACGTCGTCATATGAAGGGAGACAGGATGGGCATGCCAGCCTAGTTTGTCGTTTCTTCGCTCTCTGGTGCCTGTTATCCAAGAGATTGGGTTTCCGTTTCTCAGCAACATATCATGATGGTCAGCGCAAATACACGCATTCCCTGTGCCGATCATGCGGATTAAATGATAGAGCGTACATTCCGAAATTGATTTATTGTTTCATAACAGCTGAACTTGTCATGATTAGCTGTTTTGGGTTTCAATATTGTTTCATTGAATCCACTTATATCGCAGACCAAGGACTGTCTGTTGTTGTTGTTGTTGTTGTTTGTGTTGTTTGTTTGTTTTTTTTGCGGTCCCAACCTCTGCGCCACCTCAGTGGCATTGCACCCACGCCGCTCATTCCGACACTCTGTCCACAGCCACAGCCCGGTCGATCCTGCCGCAGCCCCGGCACCGGCAATCCACAGGTCGTCCACAGTCGTCAAGAGGCAACACATCGGAGGAGACACTGCACTGCAGCCGAGTCACTTCGGTGGTGTTCAGTGGTGCCTGTTCTGATCTAACATACGCAGGACACCACCTATTAAATAAGCCCCCTACTGACGACAATAATTGCTTAGTCGCGGAACCGGCGTGAGTGAGCTCTCCCTCCATGGACTCGCCGATACCGGTGACCCCGACGGAACCAAACCAAGGCCACAGACGTAGAGAGGACATCGAAATTGAGGTCACTATGAGAGCAGGGCATGAAGGGCCACAGAATTTGAGACTTTTTTAATGCTGATCGATGAGATTGAGGATGATTAAGATGATGCTACGGATTTCCATTTCGGTCTGAGACTACATGACATGGCTGTACTCTACGCTTCCTTTCATAATATATCCTGGTATCAACCAGGCCCGAGAAATATAGGCACCTGCAGTATTGGTCACGACATTTTGAGCAAGACTCGCAGAGACGCATCCATTAAGTGGATGAAACTTGACTGTGTGGTCCCAGTCTTTCCAACTGAGTCCGCAGCAAACTCAACTCTGGGTAGGAGTCGGTCGGGGCAGAAAAATCCCACATGACTCTGATGGGATTCGAACCCGCAACCTCCCAGCCGGGAGTCCGCGACGCTAACCATTTCGCCACGGCGGCTGGTCGACTGCATGTTTTGTTATACTACTGATCTACAAATATTTCCAGAACTTCGCTTACTGTTAATGAGTGCAGGTTACTTTTTTCAATCACGTGTTGCACTGAGACGCCTGAAGTATGTCTTGCATGACGAAGAAGACATTTGTACTTTTGTAACATTGAGTTGTACATTTTCATTTCAGCAGTTGTTTCGTATATATAATATAAATATTCATTGCTCCCAGACCCCTAACCAGAAAGAAAGGCTCCCCACCAACACAGTCTTTCTGACAGACTGTGAATCCATCCTAAAGAGCCTCCAGACACCAGGAGGGGAAGAGATGGTCAGAGTCATCAGAGAGGAACTCGGCCCTCCAACAGAGAACTGTTGTAGTCCTGCAGTGGATCCGTCCAAGATCGGCAGCAGGCAGGAACAGCCAGGGCATCCAATGTTCTGCAATGAAGCTGAAACCATCCTGAAGATCAACTTCAGACCAGCATAGCGTCACGCCTGGACTTTGGGACCGAAGAGGACAGCATCCACCAGCTCAACAGAGCAGTTCAAGTTACCATCTTCAGGCCTCGAACAGGACACTGCCAGCTCCTCCCCCATCTCACACGTCTCAAACTCTCTCATACTGACCAGTGCCCTTGTGGCACAGACTCCTTACTCCCACCCACATCTTACAGTCCTGCTCCTCCTTTGAAGCCTCGAGACGCCAGACGTGGCCCAGTCCGGCTGAGGTCCAGGAAAAGCTGTGGGGACCGGTGGGGTCACTGCGGGAGACTGCTGCCTTCGTCAAACTGACCGGATTGAGGATCTAGCGTGGCCGGGAACGCGGAAGAATGAGAGAATGTATTCACATAGAGGCACCGCAATGACTCCTAGACTCGATAACTAAGAAACAGGGACCAAAAGTTGAATCATGACCTTGGCAGTCAAGGGAAAAATGTGTAGTGGGCCTGTACACCTGTCTTGCGCCATGATAGACGCAGGAATGTCGCAAACTGAAACATGACACTTAAAAATGACAGTTCGAATTCTGTTGCCTTCCTGTGAACCATTTTGGCATCTAGTGGCTTAGGGTCGGGTTACTTCATCAAGAAAACGACCCTGTTGTTTCCATTTAGTGAGCAAAATGTTGAAGCTTGTTGAGCAGGAGAGAAGGAGGAGGTGTAAAGAAAGGTGTAGGGGAAGTGCGTTGGTGTGGGTGTGCATAATCTGCACATCGTCCATGACATTTGTTCATCTGTTGACGACATACTTTGATCACCTGTGACCATTGGTTGTCTTGATGTCCTTGATTTTCTTCTGACCCTCATTTTCTCTTCTTTTCTTTTCACTTCTTTATATTAGTAAGCTGCGAATGAGAGAATTCTCTCTCTCTCTCTCTCTCTCTCTCTCTCTCTCTCTCTCTCTCTCATCAGAACTGGAGCGAGGAAGATGAATTTGCTGAAAGGAGAGGAGGGCTGGGAATGCACACAGACCTTCCAAAATGAACACCAAAAAAAAAAAAAAAATTGTCGGCAAGAATGGTACAAGGCCGAACATAATATTTAACCTATTCTAACTGAACCCATAGTGTTGTATGAATGCACAATGGAGGCAGTACACATCTACCGGGTTTGGGGGCATGCCAGTCTGTTACCTGCTGGAGGGAATCTGGATTCCAACCAAAATCCTCGCCATAGAGTTCGGAGCAAGGGGGGGGGGGGGGGGGGGCGAGGGGGGGCGGGGGGGGCTCCTCAGCCTTTGATCTGATGAAACAGCTCGCGTTTTCAGGGAAGGAGAGAAAAGAGAGCCCTAAAGACAATGGCAGAAACAGTCGAGAAGACCCCCAGCTTGATGTGGTTGAGGAGGAACAGAAGCAGTCTTCCTTAGGCCTTCAGTTTCCCACTTCGCAGCCTCTGTCCTGTCA
>JADBJO010000608.1:405000-407500 GCA_016801955.1 Conus betulinus | reverse complement strand
GCATGTTCGTGAAATTTGCGCTTGGCGGCGTGTGTTAGACTTGAAGCCCATGTTATGTTATAATGCCGTCTTTGTGTGTTTTGAAGTCCATGTTATGTTATAATGCCATCTTTGTGTTTTGAAGTTCATGTTATGTTATAGTGCCGTCTTTGTGTGCTTTGAAGTCCATGTTATGTTATAATGCCGTCTTTGTGTGCTTTGAAGTCCATGTTATGTTATGATGCCATCTTTGTGTGACTTGAAGTCCATGTTATGTTATAATGCCATCTTTGTGTGACTTGAAGTCCATGTTATGTTATAATGCCGTCTTTGTGTGACTTGAAGTCCATGCTATGTTATAATGCCATCTTTGTGTGACTTGAAGTCCATGTTATGTTATAATGCCATCTTTGTGTGACTTGAAGTCCATGTTATGTTATATTGCCATCGCTGAGTCGGAAGAAGAGAAGCGAATTTTCTTTTTAGCCTACCTATAAAGAAGTCTGTTACAATCGATATGCTAAAGATGTTACCCAGCCAGCACCCTTACGTCAGCGAAAGTGGACAGTGTCCGTCTCTGCAGTCATCGGTCGCATCCCTGGGCTGTGTGGCTGGGCTACACCACGACCTGCGCTCCAAGTTGTGTTATGGACCAGCAGCTGGTGACTTTTGCCCTGTGAGAGGTCGGTGTCCACGCCAACAGCGATTACATCCAAGCAAGGAAAGACTGAGCCAGCAATCAAGAGCAGGTCTCCCACATTCCCTGTCCAAGCTGCCACCGCACATTCCGTGCACACATCGCCTTGATCAGCCACCCTGCGTATTCACAACTCATCTCACCCACCTCCCCCCCCCCCCCCTCCCTCCTCAACCCCAAGATGATTGAAGGGGTCCTCGTCGACTCGATGGGCGAACAACACACAGCTGGCGTGAGTGACCGCACAATGAGAAGATGGACAACAGTTACTGCGGAAGCGGTCGCTCTACGAGCGATAAGAACTGGGCTAGAAGTGCTAGCAGAGCGAGACAATGGGTGTTGTTAACATAGTCGCCACTGTATGCTACAACCACAACTCAATGCAGCTGTCGGTTGTGGTGTGTGTTTGCTGTTACACTTACAGTAACTGACGTCATCCCTTTCATCACGCAGTTACAGCACACTACCGTAAGGTGGATCGGAATGTGGATCATAATGTGGATCGTAACGTGGCCGCAGCCCAAGGATTAGGGTTGGGGTTGATGTACACCAATTTACATAACATTTCGTAATGAACTTGTGGCTCCTTCTTCAACATTCATCGGTTTACTGATCGCTGGCATTCCCCCCCCCCCCCCCCCCCCACCCCCTTTATTGAACACTTTCGTGAACGACGTGCAGACATGGTGAAGCGAGCTTACGATATCTGCCCTGGTCGGTCGACCCACCTCTGATTTTGGTGAATCTGAGTTCTTGGAGACCTCTCCGAGCTCGTCGTTCCGGTTGTGTCATGTTTAGAAAATGGTCTCACCAGCTTCAGTGTTGAACGATTTTTTTTGGAGGGAGAAGGGGGAGGGGGGTTCTCGTTGGGAATTGATTTATAGGTGGCAAAAAAAGCGATTATCATTACTTCTTTTTAACTGTCCAGGATATCAAATCCTAATTAAACTTTATCGTTTGGACTGCATGCCAGTGTGTGTGTTTTTTCGAGCCAGATTGTCATTCTCATTCTTTCATTCATTCACTGTTTATTCTTCCTTTCTTTTTATTTTTTGTCTTTGGAGGGGAGGGGAGTGTGCTTCTGATTCCGTTTTAAAGTCACGTGATGAATGTTTATGTCGTAATGAATCTTTCATTTGCTTTATGTATAGGGAAAATAAAAAAGCTGCCAACTTACTGCAGCGTCATCTATCGAGGCCACAGAAATCTAGAGTCCGTCCACAAAGGGCCTTCCAGGAAGACCTGCTTCCAGGAAGACCTGCTTCCAGGAAGACCTGCTTCCAGGAAGACCTGGAGATGACAGTTGCTGGGCCACCAGTCTGTGCTGAAGTGCGTGTTGTGTGTGGGTGGCCTTATCTGTCATCTGGCATGGCACCTGCAGACCGTTCCTGAAGGGAGCTCCTTACCAGCCTGGAAACGATAGCTGCTGGATCTGAAGAGTGTGTCAAGACGTTTGGTGTGTAAATGTCTGAGAGTGCTTTTTTTTGTATATGTACATACGCAGACCTACTAAGACATTTCAAGGGCAACGTGTGTTCAAGGGATTAATTCTTGTCTCTGAGTCCCTGTTGTTGTTTTAGTGTGTGTGTGTGTGTGTGTGTGTGTGTGTGTGTGTGTGTGTGTGTGTGTGTGTGTGTGTGTGTGTGTGTGTCCTTTATCTTTTTTTTAAATTCTTGTCTTCCTGTTTTGTTTTTGTTTTCATCATACTTTCCTTTTTCCCTCATCGCTTCAGTCGTTCACTCGTTCTCTTAACTTTGGGCTGTCTACGCACGCACACACAAACGTACACACCCAAGAATATGCCTGTGTACGTACAGACACTGC
>JADBJO010000608.1:332500-397500 GCA_016801955.1 Conus betulinus | reverse complement strand
TCTCTCCTCTCTCTCTCTCTCTCTCCCTCTCTCTCTCTCTCTCTCTCTCCTCAAGCAGCTCCTCAAACTCCTCTCTCTCCAGGATTCTCTGGTACCTGTCTGTCGATCGGTGGTCTGTGCAAAACATCTCTCTCTCCTCTCTCTCCAATCTCTCTCTCTCCCTACCAAACAGTCGTCTCTCTCTGTCTCCTCCTCTCTCTCTCTCCTCTCTGACCTCGCTCTCTCTCTCATCTCCTTCTCTCTCTCTCTCTCTCTCTCTCTCGTCTCTCTCTGTGGAAGCAGCAAAATCAAACAAAATCCAGTTCTATCGGTGTCTGTGCAAACAGTGCACCCTGATTGTTTTACAGGCTGGCACCACAGCGTGTCTGTTAGGAAGTCATGCTGACACGGCGCATACTCTCATGTGGTTTGTCTCGTACACTTTTTTCCCTTTATGAGTACAAAGGTACGGTTAAAATGTACCGAAACCCACCGTGTGTGTGTGTGTGTGTGTGTGTGTGTGTGTGTGCGTGCGTGGTTGCGTGCATGTATGCGTGCGTGCGCGCGTGTGTGTGTGTGTGTGTGTGTGTGTGAATGTGAGTGTGTGTGTGTGTTGTGTGTGTGTGTGTGTGTGTGTGTGTGTGTGTGTGTGTGTGTGTGTGTGTAATATTGGTGGGAAATATCACAAAATAAATGATGAGGTTGTTTCTTTTCAGTCTCTTCTCTCTCTCTCTCTCTCTCTCTCTCTCTCTCTCTCTCTCTCTCTCTCTCTCTCTCTCTCTCTCTCTCTCTCTCTCTCTCTCGATACGGAGACGGAAAACAAAACACAAAAAACAAAACAAAAAAAACACAGCAATAATAACAATAGCAACAACAACGGTTTTGCACCAGCATCCGCTGAAACTAAAATTAACGACTGCGTTGATAGCGCTCTGTTCTCATATGCAGATGTTACTGCACCAAAATAAGCATGGTAATCATCCGAACAGCCAGAGTACGTACTTGAACACTACGGGTGCAAATGCATCAGCTGGGGATGAGAACATTACGCGTGTGACCGTTTTTGATTACCCCGCCATGTGGGCAGCCACACTCCGACTTCGGGGGATTTTGGAGACTGATAATCTTATGCTAGGAGCTTGTCATTACTGAAGACAATCCCCGCATAACTATGCAGAGCATAACAACATTTGAGGCAGTCAAGGCGCTCCACTGTGCACGGTCCTCAGCCAGTCTGCTGGTGTCACTCCATCCTCTGTCAACGAGTCTGAGGTCTCTCTCCACTGTCTGTCGCCAGCTCATCCTGGGTCGTCCTCTTTTTCTCTGGCCTGCTGGGGTCCATTTAATGGCCTGGTTTGCAGGTCTTGAAGAGGGTAATCTTAAGACATCACCCAGCCGGTGGAGGCGCCGTCTGCGGACGATGGTTGACACGGGGAGCTGTTTGGACCTCTCCCTGACGTCTTCATTTGGTATAAAGTCTGACCATTTGATGCCCAAGATCTTACGAAGGCACTTAGTATCAAAAGCGTCGAGTTTCTGTCAAAGCTGATCCCAAGGTAACGCAGGAAGTCGTATCAGAGTTTACCTGAGAGGCCACACTAAAGGTGACCCCAAAGGCCAATCAGAGATGATTCTAGAGCCCACATCGGAGATGATCCCAGAGATTATATCAGAGATGATCCCAGATGCTGCATCAGAGACGATCCTAGATGTTACATCAGAGATGATCCCCACGAGCCGTATTAGAGATAATCCAAGATGTCATATCAGAGGTGATCCCAAAGGCTATATCAGAGACAATCCCATAGGCCGTACCGGAGATGATCCCAGAGACTGTATCAGAGATGATCTCAGAGGTCATATCAGAGATGATCCTAGGGTCCCTATCAGAAGTAATCCCACAGGCCACATCAGAGGTATTCCAAGAAGCCACTCCACAGAGCTATGTCAGTTCAAATCACGTAAAGCACATGGGTATCGAGACATACGGTGATAAATAAGCCCTATCAGATAAATACGAAACAAGAAAAACGATTCGAATAACCGAATGAACCAGACCCGAAGTGTGTGTGGCTGATGCGCCAAGGTATGTGGCAGTGGCGACACTCTGAATGACTAACTATCCCTTCTTGTGGACAAATACGGCATCACCGCCAAAGCCTGTTGCAGTCCATCCCTCAAGGCGAGAACAGACCTCCTTTCACCTGTCCCCCCCCCCCCCCCCCCCCCCCCCTGCAGCTGAAGATTTTGCTTTTCCTTCAAGAGGAACTGAAGTTTTAGTCCTCAACACGGAACTTTCCCAAATGCAAACAAAACAAAGCAAACTCTCAAGCTCACGCCACGCGTTTAAATCCCTCTTAGCCGCCAAACACCCCTCAACCTTTGAACTTTTTTTTTTTTTTTTTTTTTTGGTTGTTTTCACTGTTTAGTTGTTTGTTCTATTTCATTTTTATTGCATATTTTGTTATGTCATGTTGTGTGTGTGTGTGTGTGTGTGTGTATGTGTGTGCGGCGAGCACACCACCCATGTGTGTGTGTGTGTGTGTGTGTATGTATGTGTGTGACAGAGAGAGAGAGAGAGAGACTTTGAGTGCGGGGGAGGGGGAGGGAAGACAAAGAGACAATGAGTCTCGGACTTCATAGCTATTTGAAGTATATTCTTAGGGCGGGTTTTGTCTGGTCGTGTGTGTTGTCCTTGTTGTTGTTGTTTCAAACCAGGACTGCTCATGATGAAACTCAAAGAAGCTGCAAACAGACAAACCGCCAAGTTGAGCAGATGTAGTTAAACTAGCTTTAGCAAGTGCATCTGTCAAGGAACATGCACTGCCACGTGGCATTCCCTGGAAACGACATGCATAACAGAAGTCACGACATGCATTATTCAGCGGTAAGAATGCAGTGATGGCCCTTGTCTTGGTCGATCATGAGTATGATCTGCAGTTCAGGCTCACAGCGGCACACGGAAATGCAGACACCCTGTCACTGTTGCCTCTGCCTGGACACACCACAGCTGTGGAAGAAGATGTGTTCAGCATCGTCACACAGCAGGACCTGCCAATCGCTTCACACACACAAAAAAAAAAATCGCAGCAGTGACCAAGAAGGATCCTATCCTCTCAAGGGTCAGGTCCAGTATCATCAACTGGTGGTCAAACTATGTCAAAAGATGCAGAACTCCTCCAACCTTTAAAAGAAGACAGTAGCTTTCAACTGAGGGAGGTGTGGTTCTGTAGAGTCATCGCATGGTCATCCCCACGCCGCTCTGACTTTGGATCATGGGCGAGTTACTTGAAGAACTCATAGAAATGTTCCAGATGAAGACTGTCGCCCAGGACTATGTCTGACAGCCTGGCATCGAGCAAGACACAGAAGAAAACAGTCGAATCATGACATGACTGCACAAGTGGCAGAAATATCAGGTGGACCAAGTTACTGGAAGTTCAACAATAGCTATTTGAAATTAAAAAAAAAAAAAAAGATTTTGTACAATAAATGAATAGCATATTGGATAAACAGCTTGACGATTATATTAAGACAATTTGTCTAGTATTACTAAGCAAGACATGCTGAAAACTGAAATAAGAAATTTTTGTGGCGAGTCTGGGAGAAGGGGGGAGAAGGGGGGGGGGGGGGGGGGGGGGGGGGAGGGGAGGGTCATGCCAAGGGAAAAACAAAACGATTCTTTAAATTTAAAACTACACACTTAAGAATTTTTGTTTTAAGTCTATATAAGATCCTACAAATTAAGATACGCAAATATGTATTTAAGCGTAAGTTAGAATTAAAAAACACACACACACACACACACACACACACACACACACACACACACACACACACACACATTTGTGTATCTTTTTATAGGTGTTGTAGTCTTTGCTTTTTTTTTTTTTTTTTAAATTATTATTGTTTCATTTTGTATGAGTGGCAAATGCAACAGAGCGAAAGTGTCAGCACACTAAGCATTAGAACATAAATAAACCAGGCGCAATGTATCATACACGCACAGAAGAAGAAGGAAAAAAAAAAGTTGAAAACAGCAAACGAATGTCCGTCGGTACTGAAACATACAGATTATGCATGGTGTCTGTGTGAAAAAGTTGGGAAAAGCTGGGGGAGAGGAGGATGGAACCTTCACTTATTTCAAGAAGAAGAAGAAGAAAAAAAGGAAGAAGAAGAAGAACTCCCTGTAAGATCACTTATTTAATCCAGTAGACGAAAGAAACGGTCGCATTATCGCGTCTCACGCTAACCTCGACTTGACCCCGCAGAGGTCACACTCTGGATCTCGACTCGAAGGTCAAAGGCCGCAGGAAGATTGTCCATGCGCAAGCAGTACATCCGCTTTCCGTGTAGCAGCTGACGCACACACTGGCTGCGAGACGGAGCCAACGAGTGCTGATGACACACTGAATAGGTGAAAAACAAACCTCGTAAAACTCATGCTGTCACTCATTTTGACACATTTTAAGCGAGTTTTGTAATTGATTTAGTACAAATGACGGAATTCCGACTGAAAAACTTCGGCCAAGCAATGGGTTTGGAGTCTACTCTGAAAATCCTGAGCGAAAGTCAGCTAAAGAGATTGTCTGAGCACAAATACAGCGCTGGAGGTGTCTCCCTCTTGGAGCCGTTCCTGCAGCCGTTTTGGCGATGGCTGGTAGAACAGATGCCTTTGTGGGTTGCTCCCAACTTGCTGACGATTGCAGGACTGATTCTGAACATTGTGACGACCTTTCTGTTGATCTACTACAATCCAGATGCCAGGTCTGAGGTGAGTGGGTGTGAGACCGGGGAAGCAGCAGAAGGGTAGGAGGGAGTTCTCAGAGGGGACCGCAAGGGGTATCGTTCCCGAAGTGGTCCAGCAGGGTTGGAAATTGAGAAAGATAACAGCTGTTGCATATAACTTTTGTTTAAATCCACCAGAAAAGACTCGATAAATGCCTACACCACCAACAAGACGACTGTGAACAATAGGCCAGAGAAATGTGGGGTGGGTTTGTTGTTGTTTGTTTATTCATATATATTTGTTTTCCCTGTAAGACTGAGACTTGGCTGGGGAAGGGGAGCAGGGACTCTATTTCAATATTCATAAAAAGTATGTGCTTGAAATGTCCCCATTTGTTTTTCTCTTTGAGGATGTTGGTAGGAATGACCAGTAAGGCATTGGATCAGCTATGGAGTTTCATCAATTCCCCCTTTGGCTCATCCTAACCCTATCACCTCATTTGCTTGTACTGTTGTAGATGCAGTCCTATCTCTTGAAGAGTTTTCTTATTTCAGGAGTGACCCAAAGCGTATTGGTCTTCTGGCAGACTTCTTCATAAGGGTTGCAGAGAATGAATGCTTAGCTAATAGTATTCTTAAATGTGGTCAGTTATTATTACCATTATTTTTTTTTATGGTGTCTAGGTTGTGATGAATAGAGGAATCTAACATAGGTCAAAGAAAATGTCATTTGTTTTCTTGTTACTAAGCCTTGACAGGAGAAGAGGAGGAGGGAGTTTGTGTCAAAACATTTTTAAAAAATCTGTGCTTGAAATATTCCCATTTCTGTCACTCCCAAAGAGGTTCTCAGTAGGAGCAGTGAATAAAAGGTTGGAAGAAGGGATGGCGTTTTACCAGTTCCATTTCCAGCTCCCTGTGAGGCCTGTTTCATCATTTGATTACAGATGTGATCCCATTCCTTGATGGTATTTCTTATTCCTAGGGTGACTCTAGGCTTCCTGGTCTATAGGCCAATTTACTTGCCGGGGTAATCACATACTTTGTCCATCGCTCTGTAGTTGAGAGACTGATATGCTCACTCTACAGGACCATTGGTATGTCATTTACCTTTTCTTTCTTTTTTGTTGTTGTTGTTGTTGCTGTTGTTGTTGCTGTCTTAGTTGTCTATGTTGTATTGAAGGAACTGACATGGCATTTTCTTGATTCATTGGAGATTGATGGCAGACGGGTGGTTAACGTAGGTCTTGATCTGTTCATCAAGTAAACAGTCCTGTGTGAAGAAACACACCTGCGATTTGACTGACGCTAGCACAGAAACAACAGTGGGCCAAGGTTTGTGCCCTGTGAGATGTCAGATTCTACCGTAATCTCTCTGTACAGTTCACCATCGAGGCATCATAGCATATTTGGTCAAAAAGTTCTTGATCCACCTGTGTTTGCTTCCCTTGACGCTGTAATGGGACAGTTTATGCAGGAGCTTCTCAGGGGACATCATATCAAATACCATTCTGAGGTCCAGTATAGCCAGGTCAACTTGCCTTGAAATGTCATGTGTAGAGAATGGGTCATGTATTGTTGGGAGGAGTTGGGTCTGACAGGAGAAACCAGCCCTGAAGTCATAGTTTAGTGGAATCAAATTGCAATGCATGCTCAAAACGTTCAGGAAACGATGGCAGATGATATGCTTGTGAAGTTTGCAGCAGGCTGATATTAAGGAAATAAGGCAGCAATTTTCAGCCAAGTATTTTTCACCCTTTTCAATGATGTCACAGGAAATGTTTATGAAGAGCCAATCCTGAGGCAGATCTCCCGAGCTTGGGAACAGCTGAGAGATGTTGTTCATGGCCAGAGCAGTGGCTTCTGTACAGGTCTACCAGATGATATCGGACATGTGGTCTTGTGCACAGGCTTTGGCAAGGTTAAGTTCCTTTCATAGCTTTTTCACGCCTTCAGTCCCAAAATGTATCGGGAACTTTGTGAACAGATTGATTTCCAAGTGCGATGATGGGGGGGGGGGGGGGGGGGGGGGGGGGGGGGGGGGGGGGGGGGGGGGGGGGGGGGGGGGGGGGGCATCCTTCTCCAGAGTGAAGAGGCTTAGGAACTAGTCGACAGGTAGATAAGCCTTTCCCTTATATCATTGACCAAGATGCATTTCTTCTTCAGTAGAGCTATGCCAACACTTGTCCTACCTTCTGGCCTTTATGTTGCTCCAGAAGGATTTACTCATACTCCTGTTTAGTGTTGCTGGAGTTGAGGCCTTCTGTAAGGATGCTGTACTCGTATTCCAGCATTCTCATCCTCCTCCTGAACTCATATCTGAACAAACTTGTAATCATTCCGATCTTTGTTTTTCTTGGCCCTGGCAAACATTCTGTTTTCATTTTGGGAGGAGTTTGTGTATGTTGTCCTCAACCAGGGCAGGCCTCTTCTTCAGGTGCTCATTCTGGATGGGACAGGAATATTGACAGCCTTTGTGATGCAGTCTCTGAAGGAAGTCCAGAATGCTTTGGTGTCTACTGTTTAGGTGTAAAGGTTTTGACCCTGCACTACATTTCTTCTGCATCCTCTAGGGGCTGATAGTGCATCTGATGGCATGGTCACTGATACCTAGAGAGGAGTTCTTCACAGTGTTATGTTTGTGGTAAAGACTATGTCCAAGACAGATTCTGACCCTTGTGGGCTCTGTATGTGCTTGAGTCACCTGGGCATATAGGAACCTCACATACATGACGCTGTGATGCTCCTGCTGGCGTGTTTCCATTTTCCCAGCCGATATCTGTTCAGGTGAAATCCTTTTTTTCTATTTCCCTACAGTGTTTTCTTCGAAATATTTTCCTGATGATGGAACTTGTAAAATGAAAGAGTCTAGACATCTCTTCTGCCTATTGGTTGCATTCTTGCCAAGATGACCTCCCAGTTGGAATCCAGCTCAGGCACACCAGACCAAAATGATATCCTTTGGTACCAAGACAAAGACACCCTGCTCCTGCAGCGGTGATCTCACATCCACTGGACATTGCTTAGTAGAAGGACGCTGCTGAAGTCCCGTGCATGCGTCTTCAGGCAGGAGCAGTGACACCATCTGCTGCACACATCGCAGACCAGCCAACCTGGGTGATCGGATGGATTTCTAGGTCCTGGATTTGTCTTTGCCTCCAGCCAAGAGGAGCATGGAAATGCATGGTGACCTCGTGTGATGAGGCATTGAGGATGACAGAAACTGCCCAAAGAGGTGATGCTGCAAGATGTGTAGACCTGGAGGGAGAAAAAACTGATGTTGGTCAAGAAGTGAAAAGACAGTAGGTAACAGGATAATTGAAGAGCAAGGGCCGAAAGGGTGCTCTTGAACGTGATCAAGGGATCACTGGTTTTTATGTGGTAACAGGTATCAATTGAGTGCCATATTGCAGCCAGTAAACAGCACTGCTAAGGTCCTGTTTACATCAGAAGTCTGGTAGGAGGCCAGGTCGAAATAAAGAGAGTAAAGTCTGCAGATCTGGTGCAATCAGAGCCTAATCATGAGCAATGATGACCCAAAACACACCTCCCTCATCAGGGTGAAATAATTACCACTGTGCTCCAGAAGGCACAAAAGAAAGTAGCTTATAACCAGAAGTGCCAATCAGCTATGGTGAAGATGGCACCACAAGCACACAAAGTTCTGGTTTAGCTGTCAGCAAAACTTCCCAGGCATCAAACTGTCTGACAGTTTTACACTTTCTTTATGCTTTCTATTACATACAAATTGCACTTCTCACTCTTTGGCGGCAAAAATCATAAACTTATTGCCAGCTTATTCTCAAATGGTGCTTCTGCCTTGCATGCTCTCGTACCCCTAAGATGTTGAAATAATTTGCAAAGCTGTTTGTTGACAAGTAAAACCAGTGCTGATTGGCTATTAGCCCTCCCCCCTCCCCCCCCCCCCCCCCCCCCCCCCCCCCCCCCCCCCCCCAAATGATGTTTACTGTAGCAGGAAAAAGAAAATAGTTTGGTAAATAGGCTTTATTCATTTTCCAGTTAGGGGATGTAATGGTAAGTGTAGAGTTACATCCCATCTACATCTTTTTAAAATGGACAATGCACAAAATATCATGTTTATCACCAAACACTTCTAATATTTCTGTGAAAATGTAGAATACAGATTAAGTATCAATTAAAAATCAAGTTAACATTTTTCATGTACAGAGGAAATGAATGGTTTTTTTCATTGAAATATTACCAGTTTGCAATCATTCTGAGACAAAAGGACTTTTGTTACCGCAAGCGGTAGCAGCAGCTTTAGAAGATCAGAGTCAGCATGGACTGGTAAGGATGGTCACTGGGTTAGGGCTGCACTCAGTGCCACTGTTTTGGGAGCCATAACACTTACAGCGGCTACTTGAATCAGATGATGCACTGCTGTTCCACTTGAAGGGTTTCTAATTTTGTTCCTTCAGTCTTCTGACACTGACTCACCACTATTGTGTGACATCTTCTGGTTGACACATGCCTGACAGGCTCATCTGGTCGAAGTTCTGCAGGTCGTTAAAAAGGAAAAGAGATCGTGTGACAACGGCGTGGTTGTGCCAACAGTCGTTTTAGGCGCTGCGGTTGTTTCCTCATATTTAAATCATGCTGTGCCAATACTGGCTGTAGGCGAGAGTGGGTGAGGGGGGAGCTTGTTTTTGATGGATTTGCCATTTCTCTCCGCTGTGTGTTTGGTGTTATGTACTGTACCATGTTAAATGCTTGTAAACCAGGGTCAGTTCGCTAGCTCTGTTTCCCTATGTGTGTTCTGTTAGAGCAGTTCTCTCTGTTTTAAACTGTTACTGAGTACATGCGCTTCAATTTTTCACCGCATTCTCAGAAGGGGGATTTTCAGTGGTTACCACGGAGCTTTGAAAATCACTGTCATATTTGTGTTCCGAAGCATTCAGTTCAGTTCATGTGTGTGTTTTATTTTCTGTTTCACCTGTTGAAATAGGAGAAGGGTAACACAAACTGGAAAGAGTTGGGCCATGTCTTTATTGTATACAAATATGCTGGATGGGAAAAAAATATGCTGCCATAGTTTAAAGAAATGATGAGAGTAATTCTTACTTGAACACATTGGCTTGAATGGCAAGTTTTCAAAAAATGCTGTTTATAAGCACATGTTTATGAAGTGGTATAGATCATTGCTGACATACATGCATCCATTCTCAACTTTTAAAAGGATATGATTGTGGCTGAAATTTTTAACAGTTCCATCTAGTAAATTAATTTGAAGGACGCAGAAAAAATAAGAACCACCAGTCAGGGTGTGATTCAGTGTCCATTCACGAATTTGGAATGTCAGTTTATCTTTCCGGTTGTCCCAGGGTCTGTTTTGAAAGGCGCATCCATGCCACTAGGACTTGTGTTAGACACAGTGTAAGGAGAAAGGGCAGAGAATGGGTAGGACAAGTGGGGAAGGAAAGAGGCAAGTGGATTCAATTAAAAACATGTGCATGCGCATGCATACATGCATTCATACTCACAGACTCACTCACACACATGCATATTCACACACACACACACACACACACACACACACACACACACACACACACACACATTCTCTCTCTCTCTCTCTCTCTCTCTCTCTCTCTCTCTCTCTTTAACACTTCTAACACACACAACACACACACACACCACACACACACACACACACACACACACACACACACACACACACACACACACACACACACACACACACATCTCTCTCTCTCACAGTCACACAGATGACAGGAGAAGAATGAATGGTCCACTGAAAGCTGACCCAGTACGATACCTATCACTCACCTGGCACAGCTCTATGCTGGCAGCGCCCCGCCCTGTGCCCCACCCCCTTCCTGGCATGTGGCATGGAACAGACCGCATGTGTGAGTGAGTGGAGTGAAGGTTCTGTCCCATTGCCCAGTCACTGCACAGCTAACACCTGCAGGGCTTTGTATTCACACATGCACCATGTCTGAGGTGAAAAGTTCAAGCACCACTTTCTTTTTTTTATGTACGTCGCCTTTTGAGTTTTAAGGGGGGGGGGGGGGGGGGGGGGGGTTAAGTACTTTAGAAATTCTTAAACACACAGTTTGATTTACACAACATGTGATCCAATGGAAAAATACTATTCATCAAGTACCCCCCATTATCTTTTTTTTTCAGAGCTCCCTTGTTCATTTAATTGATTTCCATGACCTTTTGTCGGCAGCAAGTGAGGAAGGTTGCTCAGATTGCGTTGAATTTGATACGACTTTGAAGAAAATGGATGAGAATGAGGCTTGTTGGAACTAGTTTCAGTTTCATCATCTGACATCATATGAACTTTTGTTGTCTTTGTAAATCTCCAAAGTTGGCTACCACTCTTTTGTGGTTGGCTAGCTCTTCAGGGGTATGAAGGACTCTTAGGTATATTGTATTCACTCTTTCCATCACCGCCACCGTCTGATTCTGCTGTTGTGTCTTTTATTGTCATCTGTTGTTCTTCCCTTGATTCCTGACAGCCTGTCTTTCTTCCTGAAAGTCTCCCCTCCCTGTTCCTCTCTGTCAGTGTTACACTATGTTTGGTAGCTTGGCTACGGTCATGTGATGGCTACAACTGTTTAGGGAGATTTGGAAATAACTGAATCAGTACGGGCTGTCCATTCTGCAGTATTAGTCGCCATTAGGGCTGTTAAAATGGTTATTATACACAGAACTATCAAAAATATGGTGTGATAAATCAACCAGATGACTGAGTCGCTCAGCTTGGCAAGGATGTGTTTGTGCACGGTCAGATTGTGTGTGTGTGTGTGTGTGTGTGTGTGTGTGTGTGTGTGTGTGTGTGTGTGTGTGTGTGTGAGTGAATCTAACTTATGTTGTACATAGTGCCAGCCTTGACATCTCTGGACTTGAACAGAACAATATCACTTGAAGAGGAAATGTTGTTGGTTTTTTTAAATTTTGTTTTAAGGAAGAACCTTGTTTAGCTACTTCAACACTTAAATTTTAGTTAAAATTTTTATATGTCATCTACTCTGACATTTTTCTTTTACCTTGTATTATTGGCTCAACATTTACTGGTTGGAGTCATGAGTGGGTCAGTTGAAAGTGTTTTTAGTTAAAGGTGTAAGTCGGTGAATGATAAACATATTGTTTGAGTTTATGGGGAAAATTGTACCGGTGATGGAGATTTTTGTGTTTCTTTTTTGTTGGTGGTGGTGTTTGCATGTCATACAAAAGTATGAAAGCTGATGTAACTTGTTAGTTGCTTGATGATGAGATTCTAGCCATTGTTATAATCCTGCAAGTTTTGCTCTGTCAGCATGGGCTTGTTTTATCTGTCTGAGGGATGTCACTTGTTAAGCTCCCATGTTATTAAATGATAGGTGTTGTAGTTTGTATTTTCGTGAAACCTTTTTATTGTTTGTTTCCTTTTCAGAATGGCTAAGCCTTTTACAATCCATTCGTGGGCTGGTCCTGCTGGGACTGAAGAGCTTAAAAAAGAAATAAAACTTAGCTCTATTATAATGAAGAGAGAAGATGGAACATGATGGCTTTGTTGTTGTTCAGATATTGTTTAACAAAATCAGGGGGTGGGAAAATAAATGTCTTGCTTTTCCTGTCCTCTCCCACACCCTGCAACCCCTGCCCCCTACTCCCCTCCACCAACCACCCCCACCCCCACCTTCAATCTCCCCCACCTCATTTTTGCTTTCAAATTTTGTTGTTGTTTTTGGCAGGGTGGGGTGGGGTGTAAATTATAAAATTTTTTTTTTTTTTTTCCGTTGGTCATTTACTCATGTACTATAATTCAAGTTTTCTGACTGGCAGATACCATCGTGCCATTGGTGATAGCAGCGGCAGGACTGACTGTTTGTCTACCAGTCGCTGGACGCCATTGACGGCAAGCAGGCCAGGAGAACCAACTCCAGCTCACCACTGGGGGAGCTGTTTGACCATGGCTGTGACTCCGTGTCCATGGGTAAGTCAGGCGTTTTTTTCTCAGGTCTCTCATTACAAATGAAACTGCAAGAGGTTTTCCGAGATGATGTCAGATTGATCAAAGCAGATGTTGCTTGATATGAGGTGAGATGAAGTGAGCTGTGTTAAAGTTGTCGGAGAGAGTGAGGTATATGGGAAAGAGGGCTTGGAATGGGGGTGGGGTTGGAGGGAGAAGTTCAGGGGAAGAGGGGAGAGAAGTCATATGATGACTTGCTGTGTATCTCTACGACAGATGAAACGTTGGGAATTGACAGTATGGGACAGAGGAGGGAATGCAGAGGTTTATTTACTTTCTTGTTCTTAGGAGGTAGTTTTATTCATGTCATTGGACAAGTGTGTATGCTCAGATCAGTCAGGGTCACTCGGGAAGGTCACAAGGGGTTTGGCAGCAAACTGTCAAATTGTTAGACCCCAGAAACTTGCAACTTTGTGAAAAAATTTTCGTTTGTTTTATTTTTTCTAGTTCTTTTTTAATTTACCTTTTCAGACATACTGTATAGATGAATATGTAAATAGATACATACATGTATTCTTAATTCATAGGCTACACACTTACAAATATACACATGACAGTACACATGCACACACTACACAGATTTTATGTTGTCATTGTGTGTACCATCTATGGTATGAAAAGATGTCAGTGTGTGTGTGTGTAATGATCAGGAGATTGCATTTTCGTAAAACAAGTGTCCATGATAGACAAAAAAAGGAAGGCATCTATTTCTTAAAGCAGAAAAAGCCTGTGAACATAGCTCAATAAATATATGGTACATAGATGGCTCATAATGAATCTCTGCAGATTCTGAACCAACATACTCCATATTGATGTTTGTGACAAATGGTTTTAAGTTCATTTAATTTGTGGAAATGGATTAAAACTTACAGATCTGGGCCCTCCAACGTGTCCGTGTGGTTGGAGTTATTTTGGTAATTTTTTTTCTCTCTTTTGCGTGCAGTGTTTGTGACCCTGGGAGCTTCCATGATCTTGAGTCTGGGGTTTGAACCATGTGGTTCTTATTCATCAACCTGACGGGGCATTTCCTCTTCTACTGCGCTCACTGGCAGACCTATGTCTCCGGAACGCTCAAGTTTGGCATGTGAGTATCCTCAGTTCTGCTGCATATGCAGGCTGATACTCCTGTGGACATTCCTTGTATAGACAGGCAAGGATCAATCCCATCTGCCCAACAAAGGGGGGGGAGTTTGTGTGTATGACCGTTTTTTTTATCCCGCCATTAAGGCAGCCATACTCAATCTTTGGGGAGGTGCATGTTATGTGTTACATGTCATCCATACCAAAGGCCAAACTGGCCTTCTCTTCCGAAAGTTGGTGATGGGATTTTTACGTGTGTGCAATATGTTATGCGTGCATTCACACATGGAACCTCGGTTTATAGTCTCATTTGAAGGACTGTGTCAGAAATGGAGTCAGACACAATGTTAACTCGAGGGAAAAATCCCCCTGTACCGAAACGACCCAGCGGAGATTTGAACCCGCAACCCTTAGATTACGAGTCTGGCGCGCTCTCTACCAGCTGAGCTATTCCGGCCCCCAGTATCCTCAGTGATTTGGAGTAAGTTCAGATATTGAGGTGGGGGACTGGGAGGAGGGGGGAGTATCTTGAATACCTGGGGTTGCCTCATCTTCCATGGGTCTCTCAGATCATTACCCTTATGCTGCTGCTTGTTTCTATCACCTGTGCATGGTCACGCTTGAAATGTCCTGGTGCTGTGACTTTACCTTTAACACTATCAACACAGACCCACTATGTCTTGTTGCTGTACCTTTAACACTGTCAACACAGACCCTCAGTGTCCTGTTGCTGTGACTTTACCTTTAACACTATCAACACAGACCCTTGTTCCGCACTATGTGCAGTTACAGCACTGAAATTCCCTCAGGACACCTGATTTTGATCTTTTTAAAAATTAATTTTCCTTAAAAGCCTAAATCCGACAGTGGCTTTATTTTTGTACAGTGGAATAGAGCTATCTTTCCTCTTTTCGATGATAAATGCTTTAAAAGTCAAAATAATTAATTGTTGTTTGATTGAGTTGAAAATTACATACTTCAAACAACGAGCACTGATTCAGTGATTGAAGATGCCAACGGGTTGGTTTCTTGCTCATCAAATTAACCAATGAAATTGATTGTTAGTTGCTTGCTAATTGGTATGATATGACATAGAAAGGACTGTATCTGCACACTGACACCACTTGTTAAAAATTCTACGGGAAATTTCGGTCATATTTATTTTTAGAAGACCGTCGGTATCATTCTTACGACTTGTCCTGAGTGACAGATTGCTTGCCGCGAGTATTTTCATCCTATGTCGCCAAGTGGTAAGTCGGGCGCTGAGATCATTGTCGTGGCGTGTTGCGAAAAAGTTAATCCACTTGGAGTGACCCAGTATCGGGTCATCAGAGGGCAATCCATCAACAGGAGATGATGTAGAGCTGATGATGGCTTCCATGGTGATCAGTGATGCTTGTTCTGATTCAATATACATAGGACATCATTAGCTGAGCCCCCAGTGGCGACAATAGTTGTTGTGTCAAGAAGATGAGAGTAAGCACCGCCATGTCTGTCAAGAGACAGCCCTTTTGAACTTGCTGATCTGAAGACCCTGACACTGGCAGCTCACTCATTTCAGGCGTTAATGACCATTCCATCGACTACTTCTAACATAGAAACCTGACTTCATTAGATCAGGGAGCTGCCTAAAGAGACCTTTTCCAGTATTCTGATCCTAACATAGAAACCTGACTTCATTAGATCAGGGAGCTGCCTAAAGAGACCTTTTCCAGTATTCTGATCCACCACTTGGAAAGGTACTTTGCTGGAATCATTTCTCACAAGCCATCGACCTTATGTTTTATGGGAGTAATGGTCCATCAGTATTTTCTGGTGTTGTATCACCGTCACATGTGGATAAGGCTTGACAGCACCGGAGTCCTTTTTTTTTAATGGGAGCGGTGGTCTTTTGTATTCTCTGGTGTGTTATCTCCTTCACACATGGACTGTCAAGTCAGAAAAGCACCCGAGTCTTTGTTTGTGGTTCCCTGATTTTCTGTTTTGGCAAGTGTCAGTCATTGAAATGTATGGCTTGTTTATACATCATCACCTTTATAGATTATCTGGGAAGTGTTACAGTTGTTGGTCTAACATCTTACTTATAGTGTTGTTTTACCTAGTGCGGAGGTTGATAGGTCTCCCCAAGTTTGACAGATCAAGATTTGATGGGGTCAGTGTGACATGCTTAGCTGCCAATAAAAGAAGACTGTAATGTACCTTGGTCGACCAGGCTTTCAGGCTTTTGTGTGAACTCTGTATTGATTTTCCTTCCCTCTTTTGATGAAATTTGCATAGGGGACGACGAATCAACAACCAGCCACCTCCCCATTCTTTCTCCCTTCTCTTTCCACACCATCCCCCCCCCCTTCCTCCCACCTCCTGTCTTTGCTCCCTCATCTCCACCCCCACCTCCACCTTCCCCGTCCCTGTCAGTTGCTATGTCCATTGACAACATCTGCTCGCTCATGTTATTTGACCACTGTTGACATTGCCATGACTCATCAGGAAGGTAAGGGTTGTGGTTAACCCTTTTAGTGTTCTGTCATTCCACATCCACAGTTTGTTGCTGTCCATTGAGTGAGTGTCAGCCTCTTTCACCCTCCAGAGTTCCCCATGACCTCTACTATTTATTCCAGTTTTGTTTGATTGCTATCAAAATTATGCACAAACCTTTTTCACTGATTTTTTTTCTTCTTCAAAATTTGGTGAAGAAATAGAATGTGGCCCAAGGATAACCCTTTTTTGTTGTTGTTTTTCTTTCTTCTTTTTTCAATAATCAGGATTTGTTGGGCAGGCCTGATCCCATCATTCAGCAGGATTACATGAAAACCGTGATGCAGTTTGACAAAAATTGCGTGGAAAGGTGGAACATGGCCCTAGGATGAATCCATGAAATTTGGATGCAGATCCAGGGTTTGGGGTGGAGGGGGGGGGGGGGGAGAGGAGGGGGGGGGGGGGGGGGGGGGGGCAGATCCTGGATCTGTGCAAACTTTGCAAAGTTCGACCCTCTCTTGGGTGTCTTCCTTCTCTCTCTCTGTCTCTGTCTCTCTCTCTCTGTGTCTCTGTCTCTCTCTCTCTCACTTTCTCTTTTGCTCACTCACTCACACTCGCTCTCTCTCGCTCTCTGCTCTCTCTCTCTCTCTCTCTCTCTCTCTCTCTCTCTCTCTCTCTCTCTCCACTGGCCCTCCCTCTTCTCTCTCTCTCTCTCTCTCTCTCTCTCCTTCTTGCTCTTTCTCTTGCTATCTCTCTCACACTCGACACTAGCGCTTCCTGTTCTCTGTCTGTCTGTCTGTCTGTCTGTCTGTCTCTCTCTCTCTCTCTCTCTCTCTCTCTCTCTCTCTCTCTCTCTCTCATACAGTTGATTCCTGGGGCAGCCGAAATCTTTCTTCTTTTCTTTGCAGACGATGTCACACTGTTGTCGAATACAATAATAGGTCTTCAGAACCAGCTTGACAGCTTGAAAAGAGAAACAGATATAGATTACGTCTGAGTATTAATCTTAAAATGACAAACGTAATGGTGTTTAGAAAGGGAGGTCATTTGGCTGCCAGGGAGAGATGGTTTTATGGAGGTAAAGAAGTGATGGTTACAAATTGTTACCAATATTTGGGAATGGTTTTTAACACAAAATTAAGTATTGGTAGCAGTTTATTAGACATCTGTAGAACAGGGAAGAAAGGGGCAAATGGACATATTGAGATCCATGAGAAAATGGAACACTGGGGATGTAGATGTGTTTTGGAAACTATTTGACACACAAACAGAGCCCATATGAACCTACGCAGCTGAAGTGAGGGGACTGGAGGAAGACAGGGAAAACGTTGAAAAAGTGCACGCCTTTGCAATAAAAAGACTATTAGGTCTCTTCCCCTCCACACTTCTAATACTTTAGTTTATGGCGAAACCGGAAGATATCCCCTCTGTATTCGAATGTCTGTAAAGTGTATTAAATATTGGCTTAAACTTATTAACCTACCAGTGTCGAGAATTTGCAGACAGTCGTATGAAATGCTTGTTATACAACATGAATCTAGTCACGTAAATTGGGCGTCAAATGTGATGAGAATTTCATGCGAAAATGGATTTGGTATTGTATGGCTAAGCCAAAGTGCAGGTTGTAAGTATGGTTTTATTAGTGAATTCAAAGATAGACTTATCTCCTGCTATAAACAGCATTGGCATTCAGAATGGAAAGCTAATGATAAATATAGGTGGTTTTATTCTTTCAAAAATGTTTTTCAAGCATAGAATATCTATCATTTGTATTGGATAAATGGCATAGGGGAGGGAGAGAGAGAGAGTGGTTTCAAACTGAAGAAGATAAAAACGTTTGCCCATCGTGTGGAAATGGAACAGAAGGTGAAATTCATTCACTGTTCAGTTGCTCTGCTTATAATGAAAAACAAAAAAGCTGTGATATTCTAAATTCCTTTACAGGAAATCCTGATCAGAGATCGGTGACATACATTCTTTCAAATAATAATGAAAATGTAACGATATCCCTGGCTAGATTTTTAGCAGAAGCAATGAAGATTAGGAAAGTGTTAACTGAACAAAGTCAACAAATTACAAGATGATCCACCATCTGTATACGTGCGTTTGCACATGCATCTCTCTGTTTCTGTCTGTGTCCCAGTCTCTGTCTCTCTCTCTCTCTCTTTCTCTGTCACTCCCCCCCCCCCCCCCCCCCCCTCTCTCTCCCCCCCCTCTCCCCTCTCTGTCTCTCTGCATGCGCGTGTGTGTGTGTGTGGTGTACATGTGCGAGCGCGCACGTGTGTATGCACCTGCATATGTATGTGTGTGCGTATTTTCTTTCATGCGTGTGTGTGTATATTGATAAAGATTTGAGATCATTTATGATAAAACATTTAGTTATGTATCATTGTTCCCCCTTGTCTGAAAGGGCTGTACAGCTATTGGACAATAAAAAAAAATGTCAGTCTCTCTCTGTCTCTCTCTCTCTCTCTGTCTCTCCCTCTCTCTCTCTCTCTCTCTACTAACCCTTTCTACTCTCTCTCTGTCTCTGTCTCTCCTCACTCTCCACTAACCCTTCCTGTTCTCTCTCTCTCTCTCTCTCTCTCTCCCCCCCCCCCCCCCCCCTTCACCCTTTCTACTACTCTTTCTCTCTCTCTCTCCTCCCTCTCTCGTTTTCTCTCTCTCTCTCTCTCTCTCCCCTCTCAGTTTTCTCCCTCTCTCTCTCTCCCCCCCCACTCCACCCCCCACCCCCCCCCACAGCTGTCCCCCCTCTCCTCCCAACACCTCTCCCTGCACAGTCCCCTCATGCCTACCTTTTTTCCTCTTTTCTCTCTGCACCACCACTGATAATGGTGTTCTTCCTTTCCAATTGATCTGTACTGGAGAAGTGGGTTCAGAGTCCTCCTGCCCCCCCCCCCCCCTCCCCTCCCCCCCCATAAGATCAAACATGAGTCAGGCCTGACCTTAATTATGTCATGATATGGTCATGCCTCGTCACACAGGTATTTGCCCCCCCTCCCCCCCCCCCCCCCCCCCCCCCCCCCCCCTTCCACACCCTTCTATTTCCCTCCCTGCTGCCTGTCATCACTCAGAATCCCAACCTCTCTATACGTGGGTTTTTCTCTATGGGTATACAGTAGGAAGGTTGGATGTTGGAATTCTCTTTTTTTTTTTTTTCTATGTTACTGTTCTAGCACCATCCATGTTACAGTGTGAAAGTGGTCTGCCCACTAAATAACTGTGTGAAGTCTGTGCCTTAACACAGAATCTTCAGATGCCTACACCGCAGTTGTTGTGAGAGTCCTGTGCTCCTTCACTTCAGTTAGAATCACACACACACGCACACACGCACGCACGCACACACATGCACACATGCACACACACATGTGAAACCCTGGGTCTGTCAGTGTCTGTAGGTATCTGTTGTAAACAGATTCAGTTAAGTTAAAATACCATCTGTTGTTTTTGTTGGTTGATTGGTTGGTTGGTTTTTGAGAGAAGGAATTTGGAGGGTTGGGGATGGGGGTTAACGTTTTTGTTTTGATTTTTTCCCCTTCATTGCATATGTTATGGAAATGAATCATTCTGAAGTTCAGGTAAAATCTGTATTTCATTGAAATATATTCAGTGAGGCTAGGCTAGGGCAGTATAATGGCGGCTTTTTTGCTGCAAAAGGAAAGTATCTTTAACTATGTCTGTAAACACAGTTGAAAAAGAAATGCAGAAGATCATGATTTACTTTATCACATCATATAAATTCAGAGTTTCAGCAGTCTTAATACCCTGGATCATCAAAAGTGTTAAGCTTTCTTTTTACAGCTTGTCAACTTAAGATTGTGTCTGCAAGATTCTCTTGATTGATTTAGGAAAAAAAAAAAAAACAAAAAAAAAAAAATCCTTGATGTTTTGTTTCGTAAGCCGCAAAATTGAAAAAAGAAATGAACAATGTGATAAATGTGAGGAGGAGTGGGGGGTGTTGTGTCATTAGCGATATTTGTTTTAAAACCGCCCATGCAATCTGCTTGTCATAGGAAGCCTCAGATGAGAAGTCTTTGGCTTGTTTGGATGGGTTCTCTCTTTTCTTTCTTTCCTTCTGCTTACGCAGGCTGATACTCTTGCGGACACTGCCTGTACAGACAGGTATTGGAGTTTTGTGTGTGTATGACCGTTTTTTTTTTTTATCTCTCCATTAAGGCAGCCATTCTCGGGTCTTTGGGTTTGATTGAATGTGTATCATTAATGGATGATTGAAGTTTAAAGACATGAAGTAAACCACCCCTAACAGCGATGGAAGGCAGAAATTCCATGGTTGACTGACATGTTTTCAAAAATGAAAAAAAGAAAACCTGCTCTATAAATGAAACACCTCAATGTGACCGTTTGGCGGAATCTGATTGGTTTGTTATTTCAGGATCGACGTCACGGAAGGTCAGTTATCAGTAATATCGGCCTACTTGGTGACGGCACTGCTAGGGTCTAACTTCTGGCTGTTAAGGGTAAGTTGACCTTTTTTGTTTTTTTCCTCACTGCTGTTGTTTTAGGCATTTAGGATAAGTGGGTTTCCTTCTTCTGCTCTTGATGTTCTAGTTTCTGGCATTGAGGGTGACTTTTTTCTTGTTGCTAATGGTTATTTTGGATTTTGTTTTCTTTAAATGTTCATTGAAGATGTTGCTGTGGAGTTCCGTTTTGGTCTCAGAATGCTCGGTGCCAAACCATTATCAAAAAAAAAAGAAAGTGTTTTGTGATGTTTTGGGTAAATGCATTCAGCTCATTATATGTTACAACTGAGTTTGTCTGAAGGATAATCTGACTATATATTTTTGACACACTCACACAGATGCATATTTACACACATAACCAAGAGAGTTTGCCTGAAGGATAATTTGACTAAACATTTTTGACACAGTCACACAGATGCATGTTTACACACATGACCAAAACAGTTTGTTTTGAAGGGTAATCTGACTAAACATTTTTGACACAGTCACACAGATGCATGTTTACACAGGTAACCAAAACAAATTCCACAGCTGTTCAGCATCGGCCTGCCTCTCCTCCCCCTCCCTCCCTCTCTCTCTCTCTCTCTCTCTCTCTCAGTCGCACACACACGCACGCATGCTCACATGCATACACACTGCAATCAGAAGATATCTCCATCATGACAGTTATGTAATGTCATAACAATGTTCACTTGTGAAAACACATGTTTCGGCTGAAACATGATGAGCTGTTACAACAGATGTTTCTGTGTTAGTTAACTGACAGAAAAATATGCCAGTTCTATTCATAGCATTACTTTTTTTTTCTCTCCTACATGTACTGACTGAAAAAAAAAGACTGTTGGTAATGTCACAGTGGTTGGTGCCATCATATCATTAGCAAATAGGGTTTAACAGAAAGCCTTGCTCCATGAAAAAAAGAAAAAAAAAAGAAAGAACAGGGGAGAAAAACTTGCCATGAACATCACAAGTTTTGTCCAAAAGTAGTGTGTCTATTCATTCTTAACTCTCAGCAGTTTTTGAGATTTTTTTGCATTTTGCATGAATTTTTTGTAATTGTTCGTAACATTCTGCGCATTATTTCAAAAATGATATTTTTGTGATGAATGTGTCTATTTCGGGGGTTTTAGGTGATACATTGCTTCAGATAACAAAAATGTTTGTTTTAAATACCGAAATCAGGGAAGAAAAACGATCGATCACCGGTGATTGAAATTCAAGGGAAAGAACTGAAGAGAGTTAAAATCAGGAACCGGTCGGAGGTTCAGGTTAGTTTGTTTGACAGCCTTTGTGGGAATGAGCTGCACCAGACTCCATGTTCACTGTTGTGGTCCCTGGAGAGTGCTGCTCTGGCCCTTAGTGATTGGCTTGGCCACAAGCAACATGAATTGAATTGTTTTCGTTTGGATTTGTGTCCGTCCAGTGGTTGCGACTAATCCTTCCCTGGTGTCTTCCTTTCTCGTTTACCCTTCACCCTTTTATCACCACTGGGTTTTTTTTGTTTTTGTTTTTTTTGTCCTCCAATTTTGTTTTTTGCCACATGTTTGCTGGCGTTTTTTTTGTTGTTACTCTTTCCCTCCCCCCCCCCCCCCCCCCCCCCCCCCTCTTTTTTTTTTTTTTTTAAATCTATTTCTTCACTGTCACTTGTTCACTGTGCAAATCTGTGTGTTTTGTTTGCTGATGGACATTTTGGATGCAAAGTTTAATGTTTTACCGTTCAGTACACAGCATCTGGGTTTATTTCTTTACTAATGTTTGGTGTATTGACACTTTCATCCATACATACGCACATATGAACACACACATATATATATATGTATATATATATACACACACATATGTACCATACACACATATGTATATATACATTTGAATACACATACACACAGATATTTGCACAATCACATACAGGAAAGAACAAATGAAGAGGAACAATGGGTATTAACAGGTTTGGAAATACAAATCCACAGTACAAAGGTGTGGCAAATGCCAACCGTAGTTATGACCATGATAAAGCATTTATAAATGAGAATGATCACACCTTCAACACAACATTCACTGCACGGCTGTTTTGTAGTCAGAACGCCTTAGTAACGTAGGTGTTTGGCTTCACCAGCGTGCTGTGATGTAGGGGTTTTTTTTGCTGAATGTGTGTGTTTCATTTTTAGGTTTCCTCTCTTAGAGGAATTGTACACAGAATCATTTTTTTTTGTTTGTTTGTTTTTGTTTTGTTTTGTTATATATCGTCTTTAAAATGGTGTGTGGATGAAAACAATTAATGGTAGCCTTTGTAGATCTTAACACCCGGTGACAGCTGTTGTGCCCAGCTAGTTTTTATCTGCTGGCAGCTTGCTGGTGATGAAAGAGTTCATTACTGGTCATGGTTGGTTGACTGCAACATCTGCTGCTAATGTTACACTTTTCAATGCTGTTTTTGATGCTAGTTCTTCTGCCACGAGGTGTTTTTTTTTGTTGTTAGAGTCTCTGAGGTGAATTGAACTCTCTCTCCTTCTCTCCCCCTTCTTCCCCCCGCTCTCTCTCTTCCCCTCTCCATCTCTCTCTGTTTATATCTGTCATCTCTCTCTCTCTCTATGCACACACAAACACACACACACACACACACACACACACACACACACACACACACACACACACACACACACACACACACACACACACACACACATAACAATTCATTGCTAGTCATGGTTTGTTTACAGCATCATCTGCTACTAATGTTACAATTTTTAATGCTGTTTTCTTGTAAGTTTTTCAATTCCAAGTTTGTTTGTTTTTTTTCAAATCTCTTATGGAATTGGAAGATTGGCTGTAACACATGTGTGCATGCATTCACCCCCCCCCCCCCCCCCCCACACACACATATATATATATATATATATACACACACACACACTCACACTCACACACACACACACACACACACACACACACACACACACTCACTCACTCACTCACTCACACTCACTTGCACTCAGACACACACACACACACACACACACACACACACACACACACACACACACACACACACATGCTGCACGAAAACAGCCTAAGGTTTATCCTGGTAGGAAAAGACGAGTAAGCTGAGATTTCCTCAAACGACAATTTTCAAAGGTGACCATTGATATCCTGTCTACAGCTTCCTGTGCTGGGTCTTCAAATGAAGTGGTTCCTGTGGCTTTTCTGCGTGTTCGGCTTTGTCATGCAGTTTAAGTCCCACTTCACCGTCATCTTCTTGGAGGGAGGCATTGGCAAGAATAAATCGACTGTTGCTGTGAGTATACTCTTCTTCCTCTTCTTCTGCATACGCAGGCTGATACTCCTGCAGACACTCCCTATATAGACAGACAAGTAATAATCCCATCTACCCACACAAAGGAGTTGAGAGGTTTGTGTGTATGACCATTTTTTATCCCACCATTAAGGCAGCCATACTCCATCCTCAGGGAAGGTGCATGCTACGTGTAACGTGTCATCCATACCAATGGCCAAACTGGCTTTCTCTTCCAAAAGTTGGTGATGGGATTTGACGTGTGTGCAAGATGTTAAGCGGGCATTCACACACGGAACCTCAGTGTATAGTTCCATTTGAAGGACTTTACGGGAAATGGAGTCAGAACTAATGTTAACTCCGAGGGAAAAATCCCCCTGTACCGAAACGGCCCGGCGAAGATTCGAACCTGTAACCCTTGGATTACGAGTCTGGCGCTCTACCAACTGAGCTATTCCGGCCCCCAATGTGTGTATACATACGGGATGCTTTTCTGAGGAGGCACAGAAGCAGGGATAAAAGAAAAAAACAGAAAATAAAAAAAAAAAAAAAAAAGGTTTTGTCCACATAATGGATATGTTTGTGAGAGTGTTGCTCAGATTTCCTGACCAGCACTGAAGGTGTGGTGTGTCTGGGCCTGGTTGACACCAGGTTACATTATCAAAGCAAGCGCAGAGTACATCCCTGTCATACAGACTAAGACCAGAATAGAAATGGGTAGCAACATCTTGATCATTCTCATCCTGATTGATCAGCTTTAAAACATGTCTCTTATTCTGTGGCCCTTCATACCCTGCTGTTACGGTGACCTGTTTCAGTTGCCGTGGCCTTGGGTTGGTTTTTTGTCGGGGGTCACCGGTATCGGCAAATTCATGGGGACTGTTGCTGGATGGATGTGGTGTTGCTCTCTGGAGGAAGAGCACCCTCAGGATGGCTACACAGCTGAGCAATTGTTGTTGTCTTTAGGGGGCTAAGCAGGTGGTGTCGCACGTATGCTGGGTCAAAACAGACATCACTGAACGCCACCAAAGTGATTGGGCAGCAGTGCAGCCTCTCTCTCTGGGTGGGTTGCCTCATGACAGCTTGGCACTGATTGCTCCTAGTGGTTTGCCAGTGCTGGGGCTGTGGAAGGACAAGCCATGGTGTGGCTGTGGTTGGCAACCTGGCAGCTCTTCAGTCGGCACTACCCAGTGGGGAGCCCGTTGTGTAAACGAGCGTGGATTGTAAAGCGCTTAGAGCTTGGTCTCCAGCCGAGAATAGGCGCTATATAAGTATTCAGTATTATTTATTATTATTATGAACGGCACAGGTCCTGTGCCACTGAGGTGGTACAGAATATGAGACAGAAAAAAAAAAAAGAGAAAAAAAATCATGAACATTAGTTTTTTACAGGAGGTGATTTTATTTGTTCAGAGTATAGTGTTCTGCGGTTAGAGTAGACAGGATGAGAGTAGGGAATGTTTTAGAAACTGAGGTGATTTTTTGCAGGAGGTGATTTTATTTGTTCAGAGTATAATTCTCTGCAGATAAAGTAGACAGGATGAAAATAGGGAATGTATAAAAACTAAGGTGATTTTTTTGCAGGAGGCGATTTTTATTTGTTAAGTATAGTTCACTGTGTTAGGGCAGCAAGGATGAAATTGAGAATGGTGATTTTTTTTTTTTTTCAAATTTAGCTCACTGTGGTTAGAGCAGAAAGAATAAAATTGAGACTGATGGTTAGAGCAGAAAAAGTTGAAACTGAGAATAATGACTTTATTTTTCAAATTTAGCTTGCTCTGGTAAGACCAGCTCTTTTTTTTACTCACTTGTCTGATTCAACAAGAGATTAGGACCAGCTCTTTGGTCACTGACTGGTCTGATTCAACAAGAGATTGGGACCAGCTCTTTGGTCACTGACTGGTCTGATTGAACAAGAGATTGGGACCAGCTCTTTGGTCACTGACTGGTCTGATTGAACAAGAGATTGGGACCAGCTCTTGGGTTACTCACTGGTCTGATTCAACCAGAGATCAGGACCAGCTCTGTGGTTACTCAGCTCAGGCGGCGTTATATATCTCCTGAAGAGACAATGAACAGGAGCTTGAGACTTTGACTTTACAAGGTTCATGTTATTATATATTATTGTGAATACTTATATAGCGCCTATTCTCGGCTAGAGACCAAGCTCTAAGTGCTACTGTCCACACTCGTTTACACAACACAGCTGCCTGCCTGGGTAGTGCTGACTGAAGAGCTGCCAGCTGGCGCTTCATTCAGTCATTTCCAGTGTCATCCAGTCAATATCGTTCACTCAGTTTCCATACTTCCTTCATTCTTTCCATTTCTCACGCAGGGTGCATGCTATGTGTAATGTGTCATCCATACCAACAGCCAAACTGGCCTTCTCTTCCGAAAGTTGGTGATGGGATTAAAGTGTGTGCAAGATGTTATGTATGCGTTCACACAGGGAACCTCGCTTTATAGTCTCATTCGAAAGACTGTGTGGGAAATGGAGTCCTAGATGTCCTGAATATGCTAGTGAACTTTGCTCATGGGATCCAGCAGCAGTGCAGCTTTGCTTCTGCTGGTCTGGCCTCTGGATAACAAGTACTGGCAGACTGCTGACTGAGGAACTGCTACAGAATGTCTGTGTGTTGTGGGTATGTACTAGAGAGCTGTGCAGAGTTGCTCAATAATTCGGAGTGCCATATGATGGGTATGTGATGTGATGGTTGCACCATTGAATGTTGAACTGTGCATTTTTTAGAATGAACATGAATTGGTTTCTGAGTTGTGAGTTTTCTGCTGGAAACAAAAGACTGCAGTGTGTACTGCAACCTACCCACACCGACCAGTACCTACAGTTTGAAAGCCACCAGCCGCTGGAACACAAATTCATATTGATACGCACCCTCACCCATCGGGCCAACACCATCTGCTCTACTCAGGATGCCAAAGACCAGGAAATGGAACACCTCAAACTGGTTCTCACCATATTGAGCTATGAGAAGTGGGCATGGAACATCCCAGCTAATAAGGAGATCACACCGCATCCTACCACCAGACAAGACCAAACCAGGCGTAAAGGACATGTCACCATCCCCTATGTCCACGGTGTGACTGAAGCTTTGAGCAGGAAGATCAGGAAAACCAGTGTCTCCGTACATCCCAAACCTATCAACACCATCCGCAGCCAGCTGGTCGCCCCCAAGGACAAAACTGACAAACTGTACAAGTCTGGAGTGATCTACCCAAATAGACTGTCGTAACTGTGAAAAGAACTATGTCGGGGAAACTGATAGAAACGAAAAAAAAGGCTTGACAGAACACAAAAGGGAATCATCACCAGTAGGCGCCCACCTACACACCCAGCAACATCAGTTTGAATATGACAACATCAGCGTTCTCAACCATGACAGTCGATGGTTTCAGCATGGGGTGAAGGAGGCTATGCATATTGCCACCAGCAACCCCCACACTCAACCGGGGGGGGGCAGACACATCTTGCCATCGGTGTACAACACCCTCATTGTTCAGTCACATGACCGGGGTTTACCCATTGTCATGTGCACTGAACTCCAGTTCACCCAGTAGCAACACCACTGCTGAAAAAGACAGACGGAGGTCTGTCGAAAGCTCCAAGTAAGTGCTATTCCCAGCTGAGTGACCTGTCTTAATCCGGTAGTCGTTAATTGGTTTTTTGCTTTGCTTTGTTGACTTTCAGGGCACCAGTACAGTGTTTCCTCTTTCCCCCATGGCCATAGTGATGGGCTAGCAGTCATGGTGGCGTTCAAATCCCCATCCCTTGTCTACGAGAACCATCCCTGTCTCTACCTGGTCACCTATGGTATTTTGGTGTCCAAGGTCACCAATAGGCTGGTGGTAAGTACGGACACACATGCTTGCATGGATATACACAGGCATATGTAAACACATACATGCGCACACGTTTGCACACACACACACACACACACACACACACACACACACACACACACACACCAGGCAGAGATAAATACACAGAGGCTCACTCAGATGCACCTGTCCTCTTGTCTCTCCTCACACACGCACGCACACACACACACGCGCGCGCACACACACACACACACACACACACACACACACTCTCTCTCTCTCTCTCTCTCTCTCTCTCTCCACTGACATAGCTTACACACAAAGTCATTTGATCAGTTCAGTCAGTAGTATTATTTAACGTCTTTTCATCACAAGATGATCTTAGACCTAAGTCATTTCCTAATAACTGAATAGTTTCAAAGTTACTGCACTAAAAATGTGATGTTTCGTTTGTCTGAAAAGAAAGCTGTTCGCTTTCATGTGTGTATGAAAGATTAATGATTGTAATCTATTTCTGTTGATGACACATGAAATGTTATTACATTCGTTCTTACAGCACTGCAAAAGAATGAGACTCTATTCTCTCAATACACACTGTAGAAAACATGTATACTTCACTGAACCGAACGCATAGATTCTTTTTTATGGTCAAATTGGGAGAGACTCAGTACAGGCAATGAACAGTGCTATTGAGCACATGACCCAGAGAGTGAGGGCAGGAACCAAGGTGATGCTTCAGAGTGTTCTCCCTCAAATGCATGAGTTGCTCATCTTTTAACGTAGAATTTTTGCAAACAGTCCCAGATGTATTAAATTGTATTCAGTTTTGCTTCTCAGCGTGTTCCTGTTGGTTGTCAGGCTTGACTGTGGCTCAGAGTCAGACAAGGTTGATGTTGATTGTCATTGATGGGCTAACACACATGTGCTCAAGATAGTAATACAGGTGTAGAGTGATGCATGCGCGCACATCATACACATTCCACTGTCAAAAACCTGCCCTCTAACTGCTGTTTAGTACCATTCTTAATTGAACGATGTAAAGACCACACACACACACACACACACACACACAAAATAATCACCTGGTGTTGGATCATAACAGGTGGCCATATGACAAAGAGTGAGATGGGCCTGTGGGACTCGGGGATGATAGGCCCTATTTTCATGGTGGTCAACCAGTACTCAAAACTGTGTTCTCAACGAGTGCCTGGTGCTGTGGCTGGCATTGGTGAGTTGTTGTCCTGTAGTTCTGCCTTCTCCTCTCTCCTTGCCTTCTTCCTCTCTCATACATCTGGAGCAAGTTTTGTACATGCAATGATATAAATGTGTTGAAGTTTGTCATGAAATCAAAATCTGAGAAAACTGCAATAAACGCCGAGTCAGATATGGTTCCCCGAAAGGAAAGCGGATAGAGCCAGCCTGGGGATTGGTTGAAGTCATACGTTAATACTTCATAGATCTCTTGTCAGGGCTCGTATGGTCAGTAAAGATTTGGGAAGCTTTTTAGAAACTGAGGTAAGAGTATGTAAAAAAAGAATAAGGTTTTTTTTTTTTTTAAGTTTGTAAATTTGATGTCATCCTGTTCCCCTCTCCACATCACCCCCAACCAGGTAAAAAAATATAAAAAAAAAAAAAAAAAAAAAAAAAGAAAGAAAAATGAGAGGTTTTATGTCTCTTGCAAGTGAATCAATTTCAAGCATGGGTTCAAAGATTACTGACTGGAAAGTTGCGGTTGTTTGTAAATGCTTACAAAATTGGGCCATACCAATAGCAGCGTTATGATGCATGACTTCTGCTTTTATTGACGGAAGGAGATGGCCCTTAACTCTGACGTAAAGGTAAGGTAATAATACACAGATGTTTGTGTGTAGTGTGACGTGTACGCAGTTTTCAGTATGTATTGAGTTTGGACATGAAAAAGTGAAATATCGAGCCAAGTGATTGTCGCCTTCAGTACTGGCTCATCACAAGGATGTCAATGAATCAGCTGGTGTGGTGCAAATTGCTGTCAGAAATTTAGCAGACTATTTATAAGTCTCAAAGTGGAGTGACTGATGGCGGAAAACGAAGCAAAATTTAGAAAGAGAGCGGGTTAGTTACCGCCAAGGACATTGACAAACAAAGCACAGGGCAAGACGCGATGCATTTGGACCTCTTGGGTCTTCTTCAGGCAAAAAAACAGATCACATTTAACATTTAGGACAGTACAAAGAAAGAATGAAGGGAGACTTACCTGTTGTCCATATGGTAGGAAGAATGGCCATCAGACAGAAACGTCATTTAATTGTTGTGTTTGTTGCTTTTTGGTTTGTTGTTTTGTGTGTAAGACTGGCAGTTTTGTTTAAAAAACAGTTGGACGTTGTACCATGATCTTTTTTCTGAGAGGTCAGTGTGGCTGGAACAATGAAATTGAAAAATTGCATCTATACCGAGAGGTGCCCAAGTGCTGATTTTTTGGCCTGGCATGCTACAGTGTCGTTGACAGTGCTACACTGATACACTTGGTGACAAAATGTTGCATCAGAAAAGCAAAACTTTGAAAAGAAACTGCTTCATGGACTTGATGGTGGCTTAAATGGAATTGAGACGATGTAGATCGTTAGAATGTAGTTTTATTTTGTCTAAGCACGGCCATGTTGAGTATGGATTGAAAGTAGAAGCACAAGGAAAATTGCAAGAAGCAGTCATGACTTTGCCGGCTTCTCTTGGTTTCATTGTCAGACTAATTTGTTTTGGTTTTTGTGCTTGCTTGTTTGTTTGTTTTTGAAGGAAAGTGTTAATTAGCCTGACTTGTCAGGCATTGAGAACGCCACATAGTTTGAAAAAATAAACGAGCAGGAAAGAAATCCCCACCTCAGCCTAAGTAAGATTGCATACAAGCTTTTTTGCTTAAAGATAAAATGCTAAACTTAAAATGCCAAAAGGCTATACTTTGTTCATTGGAGACCTTTGCAGCTAGCTCTACATACTTACATGATTGATCGGGTGATTCTTGTGTATTCAGGCCACTCCTTTTACACTCATTCTTATCTTCTCAAAGGCAGAAGAAGCTCTGTGGTGCGTTCCGTGTCATGAGCCATGCACAGTGAAATAAGGGTTGTGTGGACAAGGTGGGCTTTTTTTTTTCTTTTAATATGACTTGTGAGTTGGCTTCAGTGCAGTCATAGCCCTGATATGGCCCTTTGCGGTCGGCTGGGTTATAAGCAACATTACCCTCAACCTGTCAACTTTTGATTTTGTTTCCAGTTTTACATCACATTCGACATGTGGCGCTATTCCTTCAGTGTGTGCCAAGAGATCTGCAGCTACCTGGGCATCTATTGCTTCGACATCACATCGAAACCTCCCACCACCAAAACGGCAGGGGTCATCTCCGAGGGCGTCCACTCCTTCGCCTTGAACTCTGGCAGCAAGTGATACGTTCACATGTTCTCTCTTTTTTTGTACTCATGTTTGCAGCAGACTGTCTAAGAAGTGAAAGTTGGATGCTTGTACGTCAGTGAGCATATTGAACTATTTATTTCCATCGTTTTTGGATATCTATCAGGGACACATACAGATTGCATTAATAGTTCTGGCAGATTTTTACTTGAGGTTACTCTTGCTGGTGCATTTTGTTTTTTTCTTTTTGCTTCCTCCATAATGTGTGGTTCTTTGGTGTATAATGAAACACAAATCCTCTGTGGTTGTAAATGTTGTGGTGACTGAACAACAAGTAGCATAATCTTTTTGCATGTAGGATATTTTGGTGTTGTACATGGTGGTCCATGTTTTTGAATGGTATCGGTCGGCCTGTAGCTTGCTGGTAGTGGTGCTGAGGGACTAGTTAGTTAAGGTAAGTTCATTAGAAAAGGTGTAGTATTCAAGGGTAGATATATTCATAGGTGTTTCAATATTTGCTGTTGCAAAACAACAAAATACAACGGAATGGCATTTTGGGCAGATCTGTTCACCCATACACTGTTGATATTTTGTGGAGCGGGTAGAATATTCAAAGTGTTTCAGTATTGCTGTTACAAACAAATACAACCAAATGGCGTCTTGAGCAGATCTATACACCCATACACTGTTGAAATATTTTGTGGAGCGGGTAGAATATTCAAAGGCGTTTCAATATTGCTGTTACAAATAAGAAAATACAACCAAATGGCGTCTTGAGCAGATCTATACACCCATACACTGTTGATATATTTTTGTGGAGCTTCTTATGAAAAATGCACTTGATACACTACATTGGCCCCCCCCCCCCCCCCCCCCCCCCCCCCCCCCAAATACCAATAAAGATAATGTGAAGTGTAATCGCAGGTGATGTAAAAAAAAAATCAGTTTCCTTCTCCTTTTTCTTTGCATAATCAATGTGTCAGTTTATAAATAAACCATCATGCTCTAAATTCATCAGTACTAATGCTCAGATGCAAGTTACCTTCGGGCTTGGAATGAGAAACTCGTCAGTTCAGAGATTTTTTAGGGCAAAGAAATTTCCAAACCATCCCAGTTTTCAGAAAAATACTACTTTTAAAACGATAAATACTTCAACAGCTCAAATTCGGATACAGAGGTTTGGCTACGAGTCTGCCAAGGTACTTCAAAACATATCTGTTGCCATGTAAATATTCATATGCTGATTTTATGAGTACAAAAATAAGTGTCAGCTACAAATAATGTCCGAACCTCTTAATGTGTGTCTGTGACTGATCATACACATGCACTTTTTACCTGATACAGATGTAACTTAAACCTCCTGTCCACCACAAAATGTCCCAACCATTTGAGAGTGTGTCTGTGGGTTTGTGTGTATGTGTGTGAGTGTGTGTGTGTGTAATCACTCACACACATGCACTTTTTTTTTTGAACTCGGTACATATATATAAGGTAAACTTTCATCAGCCATAAATGATGTCCCAACAGAGGTGTATGTGTTTGCGTGTGCAACATGCACTTTTTTAAAAAAATTCACATGCACTTTTTACTTACTGCAAACAGGTGTAAACTAAACCACTTGTCAGCCACAGATAATGTCCAAGCTGTGTGAAATGTGTGTTTGTGTAACCCTTTGTTCACATGCATTGTTCACTTGCTACAAACAGATGTAAACTAGAGTATATATGCCAACAACAAATAATATTCCAGTCAAAGTGTGTCTGAGAGATAGAGATTATATGTCAACCATATATAATGTCCCAGTCTGTGTGTGTGTGTGTGTGTGTGTGTGTGTGTGCATGCATCCATATAACACAGTTGCTCACTTTTCCTGCTTGCTACCCCACCCCGTCCACACCCCCAGTGCTTTTTCTTTTTTTATTTAATTCTTTTACTGAATGGAAAGACTTGTAGGACTTGCCGGTTTCTTTGTTTCTTAAAAAATGCACCTTTTTCCCAGAAAATTTCTCCGAGGACAATTCTTTTGTTGCCATAGCTTTTTCCACCCATACACAGATTGCGTGATGCTCCGAGCAGCTGGACCTGTGGTGTGTAAGGAGAACAGGAAGGAGGGAGAAAGGGGGAACCTAGAGCATGGAGGACTGGAAGCACTTTAAGGGACCAGTTGGTTTGTGGGTTGTAAGACCAAAGCTCAGATCTCAGATGAATATTATCCCTGGCAAAGCTCAGATTGGTGTGAAGAGAATGGTGAATTATTCCTGGCAAAGCTCAGATCTGGCAAAGCTCCTGGCAAAGCTCAGATCTGGCCTGGTGTGAAGAGAATGGTGAACATTATTCCTGGCAAAGCTCAGATCTGGCCTGGTGTGAAGAGAATGGTGAATATTATTCCTGGCAAAGCTCAGATCTGGCCTTGGTGTGAAGAGAATGGTGAATATTATTCCTGCTGCCCTTGGAGACTTTTTCGTTAGTCCGTCTGTCTTTGCTTTTCAGGGGAAGCTTGGCAAATAAGTCCTCTACAGTCTCCAGAGTTTTGTTTTGAGAGAGAGAGAGGGGGAGAGAGAGAGAGAGAAGAGGTAAATAAGATCCCAGCATCATGCTGAGACTTAAAAAAATTTTTTTCTTGTGTGCAGTATCAGGTAAGTAATTATTATAGCGCCCTTCTGAGACAGATTTCTAGAGATGAGTGTAAGTACAATCCAAGCGTCCTTCAGCAGTGGTTGTAGGGAGAGAAGGGTCAATGCTATCCAAACAATGTTCAGAGATAGCTTTTGGGGGGAGTAGGGCAGAGAAGGGTAAATACTATCCAAGCATCTTTCAGAGACAGCTTTTGAAGAAGGGCAAATACCATCCCAGCATGCTTCAGACTCAGCTTTTACAGGGAGAAGGCTTAGTACTGTCCTAGATCTAGACAGACACATAGGGGGAGAAGGAAGAGTACTTTCCCAGATCCTTTAAGGAAGACTGGGGGGGGGGGGGGGCAGGCTAAAAGGTAAACAGGACCCCAGCATCTTTCTGACGAAGCGTGGGGCGGCAAAGCGAGAGGGATGGTTGTGGATGTATAAACATTATCTTACTATTCCACAGCGAGTTTTTAGGGGAACAAGGGTAACTGCTGTCCCATCATTCTATTGAAACAGCAACAGAGAAGAAACGGGATTCCAGCCTGCTTCAGAGCTGGCTGCACAGCTGTCTTAGTTGTACAGTAAAAAGATGCAGTACATCTCAGCACCAGTGAAATGTCTTCATCAGGAGGTTGGGTTTTTTTTTTTCTTGTTTCAGGCAAGTGCCCATTGCAGCTTGCTACTTGTAGTTTCTAGCAACGTAAGTTCCCCCCCCCCCCCCCCCCCCCCTTTTTTTTTCGTGTTTTTTTTTTGATAATTAAGCGCCCCTTGCAGCTTGCTACTTGCAGTTTCTAGCAACAGAAATCCCCAAGTTGAGAACCTTCAACCGATCTCCACATTAAGGGCAAATATGAGATGGTATTATTTATTGATGCAGAAGTATACAGCCTTACCAGGGAAATGTGATCAGATTTGATCAGGGGCAAACGACAAAGAAAAAGGAAACAAGAAAAAAAAAAAAGTTAGCCAAAATGAAAGGTAGCCAGTGAGAAAGAACTCTTTCCCAGAATGCACCATGACATGACTGACTGTTTTATTACATATTATACGACTGGTTTATTACATATTATATGACTGTTTTATTACATATTTACTATTTATCTTTGCTTTTTTTTTATGCTTTTGTGAATTGTTAACAAATAGTGATGTCGCTTTTCTACTACTTCTTGGACTTGAGCTTTATTTCTTTTTTTTTTTTTTTTTATGATGTGGAGTCTTGATTTTGTGTATGCATGTGCATGTGTGTGTGTGTGTGTGTGTGTGTGTGTGCGCATGCGCACAAAAATGTGCTTCTCCCATATTCACAAAAGGAGATTGTGAACAACTTGATATATGACCATTGGTCTCATTTCACTCTACTGTTACAGCAGGCGTTGGAAGGACGTTTCTGTGTTTGGCCACTCCGTTTAATCTATAGTCAATGAAGATCTGAATTTTCCCATTGAAAAACTATTTTCTTATAGAGAGGATAAGTATTGTATCTGGATGGAAGGGGGGTGGGGGGGGGGGGTACATCAAGTTGCTCTATGAAATTGGATTTAGTGTGGATGAGTAACAAGATACTTCTGTCTCGCGTTGCGATGTGTACATTTCCTTGTATACCTGCCGATCCCTGTACATAAAAAGTTGTGAACATACAATGATAGTTATCCATGAGGTACATTGGAAACATGTATTCTTCGCCTGTATGAACACCAGATGAGGTAAGGGAGAGAATCAAGGACAGCTTTAATCATGGGATAAGATGTTCTCTCTTCTGACATGTTAGTGTGTGTGAAGTGTAACCTGCTTTTTCTGTTTGTAGTGCGCTCGTGGTTTCTGTTCAACCCCCTCTTGATTTCTCTTTACAAGCTTAATTTTTCTTCTTCGTCCCCTTAATTCCTCTTCTTCACTCTCTTGGTTTCTCTTCTACATCCTCATGGTTACTGTTCGTTCCCCTGTGACTTTGTCCACTTCACCATGATAGGTGGGCTCCTGTGCCCTCCTGCTTTCTCTTTTTTTTTCCCCCTTTCTTTCTGTCCTCTGCCTTGTGTGTGTGTTCACCCTCCTGCTTTCTCTTTTTTATCCTTTTTTTTTTACCCTCTTTCTTTCTGTCCTCTTGTGTGTGTGTGTGTGTTCACCTTCCTTCCTGCTTTCTCTTTTTTTATCCTTTTTTTACCCTCTTTCTTTCTGTCCTCTGCCTTGTGTGTGTGTGTGTTTTCACCCTCCTGCTTTCTCTTTTTTATCCTTTTTTTTTTTTTTTTTCTTTTCTTTCTGTCTGTCTTGTGTGTGTGTGTGTGTGTGTGTGTGTGTGTGTGTGTGTGTGTGTTCACCCTCCTGCTTTTTCATTTTTATCCTTTTTTTTTTTTTTACCCTCTTTCTTTCTGTCCTCTGTCTTATGTGTGTGTGTGTGTGTGTGTTTCACCCTCCTGCTTTCTTTTCTTCATCCTCTCGGAGGCTGGTCTTTACTCTCTCTCGAAATGGAAAGAATGAAGGAAGTGAGGAAAACTGAGCGAACGATATTGAACGATACTGACTGGATGACATGGGAAATGACCGAATGAAGCGCCAGCTGGCAGCTCGTCAGTCAGCACTACCCAGGTAGGCAGCCCGTTGTGTAAACGAGTGTTGATTGTAAAGCGCTTAGAGCTCGGTCTGTAGCTAAAAATAGACACTATATAGGTATTCATTATTATTATTATTTTACTTCTATAGCTTTTCATGTCGCATTCTTGGCTTCTCTTCTTTGCATTCTTTCTTTCTCTTCTTTGCATTCTTTCTTTCTCTTTTTTTGCATTCTTTCTTTCTCTTCTGCAAGTTCTTGGTCTTCCTTCAACCTCATGGCTTTTCTTTTTCATCTCTTCATGGTTGGTTTTTTTTTTTTATTTATCTTCTTGGGTTTTTTTTTTTTTTATCTTCTTGGGTTGTTTTTTTTTGTATTTATCTTCTTGGGTTTTTTTTTTCTTATATATTGTCTTCATGGGTTTTTTTTTGTTTTTTTCTTCTTGGTTTTTTTTTTTTAATTTTTGCTCTTCACCCTCTTAGTGTCCCTTCTTTACCTCTTAGTGTCCCTTCTTTACCTCTTAGTTTCTCTTCTTTACCTCTTAGTGTCCCTTCTTTACCTCTTAGTTTCTCTTCTTTGTTTTCTTCTTTTTTTTTTTTTTTCTTCCTCTTTTTGTGCACTTTGAATGAGGAGAGAAAAAAAAAAAAAAAAAAAAAAAAAAAAAAAAAAAACAAACAAAAAACGAACAAGCCAACAAAAAAAATCTCGGACAGACTAAATGGACAAAGTTAAGAAAACATGGGTGAACATGTTTGTGTTGACGTTTGTATATAACTGTTGTTAATTATCAAATTTGAAATATTTTTTCTTACAAAGTGTATATGAGCATCAGAGCTCTTAACCTTAGCAGAACATGACTTGTTACTTCAATTCTTATGTACAAATTGAACAGGATCTTGAGCGTGCGTGCATGCGTGTTTTTGTGAGTGAATTTTGAATACCTGCTAGCAGAGTCTCCTCCACGATATTACCACACAGCAGTTTTTACAGCCAATAGCATAATAAAGAACTTGGTGTTCACATTTCATTCCATTTGATTATTTTGTCTGGTGTTAACCGATGGTCTGGTTCTGTTGGGAGAATCAAGCAGACACTTGATGGCCATGTACAGCATCAATGATGAGTTCACATGTACTTACCTTAGAACAGTATCAGTCTAGACGGAAGACACTGTCACGAGTTGAGAAGTTGCCATGTTACCTGCTGTGTTCCCAAAGCAGTTTTTGTCTGTTTTGACCTCTATAAAACCAGACACACACAGCTTATCAAGACTTCATCAAAAAGGTGTCGTTTTTTCCCACAGCGTTGTAAAGCCAAAGGCCCCTCAAAACTGTGCAGTAGTTGGCATCCTGTCAAAATTGTTTATTATGCTGAGAATCCTCTGAATTAAGTATTTAATTTCTTTACCAGTGCAGTTCTCCCTGTTGGCAATTTAGGCAACCAAGTTGACCATTGGTGTATTGTATTCGGACAGTCTGACAGCGAAGCAATGGCGCTGAATGCAGCTGAAAGCCACCAGGTCTGAAAAAGTGCGACTTTGGTATGAAGGAAAAGGCCATTGCTGCTCTTACATCGGTGGTGTAAATTTTTATCTTTTCTGATACCAGCATCAAAACACGTTTTGGTGGGTTTTTTTCATTCTGAATGCAGAGGGGAAAGTAAATCACAAGCTGACTGTTGAGTTATCACTTGGATGATCTCAACACTTGCAGAGGGGAAGTAAATCACAAGCTGACTATTGAGTTACCCCTTGGATGATCACAACACTTGCAGAGAGGAAGTAAATTGTTAGCTCTGTGTTCGATTATCACTTGTTGAATTATTTTCATTTCATGGTAATAATGATTCTGATTATCACTTTATAGTGCTTTATAGTGCAGAGGCTGTAGTGATTACTAAGTGAGCATGTTATTTGTACTTCTCATTCGGCTTTATTACACTTACCACGTCAGTACACTTTTTCTTTCTTTGTTGCCCAACCAACCACAAGAGGGCATAGCAGGGTTGACTTATTCATGTCAAACTGAATGCCAGCTGATCAGTTTGCCAGCTGTGTTTTGCGAAATTTCGTGACAAACACTTTACTCGGATGCACTACAGTCTGCACACACTTTCGGTCAACTGCACACTTCCCTTCCCCTCCTTCTATGGCCAGATAGAGAACAAGGCATTCCTGTCAGGCATTTGGCTGTGTCTCGCCACCCTACTGTACAGTTGACAGTGGGCCAGGGTTTACATCAGTGTCAGACATTGTGCTCTAAGAGAACAAATGTTTCAGTCTTATTGGTGCCATCTTTTAGAGTCAGTTTGGTGGTCATGACAGCCCTTCCCATGTAGATTCCGAACAATCAGACCTGCCTGAGTTTGTTATTTTACTTAAGAATAGTATTCTTAAATCCTGCTTAGAATAGTATTCTTAAATCCTACTTAGAATAGTATTCTTAAATCCTACCATTAGAACATCAGAATGTTCAAGGTAACATATCTTTTTGCGCATGAGATCCTCAAACGATAGCTTGTTCTCTTGCATGTTTTGCTGTTGTTCATTTTCGGAGTCCATCACTTAACTGAAGTTAAGGATGAACCGAATTTGGGCATGTTGTTATTGAACAACTATGATGTTTAATCAGTTTGTTGGCAAGTTGTTTTAGTTGGTTTTTTTCCCCTACTTCATACACAGATGCTTTTTTTTTTTTTTTTGGCATTGCAAACTATTTTGTACAGAACCACTTGATCTGATTAACCCTCAGGGACCACAGAGGAATATGCTATGAGTGGATGATCATGTCAGCTTCTTCAAATTCTTTGGTCTTGGTCAGCTTTGTTCATGGCATTAACTTTGTTGTGGCAACAGATTCTCCTGATGTAAACCTCAGACCCACACGTTTCTGCCCACAGCTTGAGATGAACACATTACTTAAAAATGCAGGAATATGTAAACAGGAATTTTAAGAAGTAGAAAAAAGATCTTTGTTCTGTACAAACAGATCTGTCACACAACTACCAACAGTCTTATAAGATTGTACAGTTTTTTGTTTTTTTTTTTAATTGCAGATACAGTTTAGAAATGGGCGCTTCAGTTGAGGACAAAGATACATTTAACTGGCAGTAGCTGGCTTGCTTGCTTTTTTTTTGTTTTTGTAATGATGGATAGATACCTGGAGTCTACTGTGGTGTTTGCCAATAGGATAATAGAATATGGCAAAATAAGCAATTTGGAATTAAGCAGCCGTAATGTTTTCTTTTGGGAGATTGCATTACCTACATGGTGAATGGGGGGGGGGGGGGGGGGGGGGGGTGAGGTGGAGGGGGTAACCATTTAAATGTGTGGCACAGACCTCCTCACAAAATGAAACTCACCAGTGGATTACAAAAGAATTTTGGCTTCCATGTGGCTCAATCAACTTGCTAATCAACATGAATCACGCAATTGTCAGAAAGGTTTCTGGTGATAAGCAAAGCCCAAATGTCAAAAAAAAAACAACAGACGATGGAAACTGGTGGATATGTCCTTTTTCTTTCTTTTTTTTTTTTTTCAAATTGCAAAGCAAATTTGTGCATACCAGTCGTTCAAGACACCATGAGGAAAAGGGTTGTAGCCATGTTTTGTCTGTATCCATGGAGATGAGGTGTTTTTGTGAGACCAGTCTGTCTGCAACGTTTTACATCTGCATGTTGGGCATGAATTATGTGATGACAATGCGTAAATGCGTTATGCTAGATTTGGATGTGTAGTGGAGGGGGGAGCCATATTGTACTTTTATCATTGTGCAGCAGATCTCTGAACGATATATGCTGTTGTACATGAATCTCTAACCTGTTTTTTTTTTCGAGTCTGCAACAAGCATGCAGAAGTGAACAAACGTCAGTTGGTCATTGTAACATGTATGTGAAATAAATATTCCAAAAAAGAATGATGTGTGTCTGAGAACGGATCTTGATGGGTACTGTAAGTGGAACATTTATCACAGAATTTGTCTTCAGAGCAACTTTGTGCTTTAATTCTCCAAACTAGGCAAGTCTAGGTATGTATGGCCAGTGACTTCCGCCAAGGAAATGTTATGAAGACGTAAATGGTAACGGCAGACCCCCTTCCTCTCCACCTCCCTTTCAACCCTCTTCCCCCCCTAGTTTTTAGCAGATGAATAATAAACAGATGTGCAAAGCATCCTATCCCTTTTCTTCGTCTCTCAAAGCTGATTAATTACAGTAAACCTAAGACACAACGGCAATCACTACGTCCCAAAATCACTGCTGAAAATCACAACACTTGTTACAAGCACCAACATTCAAAAGAAAGAAAAGCCATGTTGTGATTGGCAACAACATTGAGGGCAGCTATCTCATTTCAACAATATCACGTTCAGGAGGAAAAAAAAAAAAAAGCTGGACAGCTTATTTTTGGTACTAATCTTTTTGTTGTTAAAGGTATTTTACCGTTTATGGCAAGCTACTTAAGGTTCCTGTAACCCATTAGCCATGAGGACAGTGAACTAACTGTCAGCTTCATGGTGTCAAGGGCATCACATGAGGGCACCTGTTAGCTTCCCTGAACTGAATCAAGTACCCATGTTTTGCTGGATGGACAAAGTCGGTTTTCAAGCCAACACAAATCTGACCCCAAAATGGTTCAATCTCAAGACCGTCAGTTCTGCAGGCAAATGCTGTAACCAACTGACCACAGACCCCCCTGTGGCAGATTACTATACTTACTGCGGGGCAAAATCTGCAGGCTTGCTGGAAGAAACTTCTTCCTGCTGGGGACACTGCTGTCCAAAACACGGGAAAACTGTATGCATCAAGCACAGTCGGAGAGACACTTGCACCCACAGACAACTTTCACGTTTCAGGGTTCATACAGGTTTCCTAACGACAGAATTCAAGGACTTTAAAGGGACTTTTCAAGGATTTTTCTTTTTTTATATAAACTTCAATGACTGCAACACACAAAAAAACATAAAGTTTCCTTTATAGTCAAATCCACTAAATTTGGTCAGTAGTTGACAACAGGGAAGCAGACACATTTGGCAGATTTGAAATAAACTCAATTTTTTTTTTCTAATCTGTGTCATTGATTTCTATCTACTTTCTTTTTTTTTTTAACAAAAGTACAAATTCCATCAACATCATTTTCAAGCACTTTCAAACACTCTGAGATAATAAAGCACTAAAGTCCAAATTTCAAGGACATTTTTTGTCCTTTCTTTTTTGTCATTTTTCTAAATCTATATTACAAATTTCTATCTGCTGTTTTGCTTTTCATACAAAAATACACACAGTTCCATCAAAATCGTCATTTCCAAGCACTTTCAAATACTCTGAGGTATCTATAAGGGCTAAAGTCCAAATTTCACAGACTTTTTTCAGTCCTTGGAAAGGGGTCCTCAAAACTCGAGGACTTTCGAGGACCTGCATGAACCCTGAAGACTTCATAAGATATACCACCGGGAGGTGATGAAATCATGGTCAGGACAGTCATGTCCATTACATAATTCACTGAAACAATTAAAACTACTACCAGCTGTGACAGCGCTTGTCAGTACAAAGAAGGGCAGGTAAAACAACAATGTTTATCATAACGGAGTTGTCCATTTGCACAATTCATTATTGTTAAAAAGGAGGACACTTGACACACCAACCATCTGTCCATTTACATGATTCATTATCAGAACAAAGATGGATACAGAGACAACTGCTTTCAGTCATTATATGTATAGCTATGACAACGCTCTGAAAATGCAACCACTGCACATGAAGTTTGCACAAATTAACCTTCAGATACAAAGACAGGATCCACTTTAAAAATTGCATTTCTGTCAATGAATCTTGTGCTGGACAGTAAAAAGGACCCCCAAAAGTCCAGAATATGTTAAAAGTTGAAGAAAAAAAAGCTCAAGTGTAATTTTGAAACACACTAGTAAGAGATCATACTCCGAATATTTCTTAAAACATCCATGCATTGCGAGTATTAACCCTTTCCCTGCCAGTCTTCCAAAGTTCCTGCTTTCTGGGTGACAAGACAACCAGACTGCAGAACACTGTGTTTTCAGACTGGCTGAGCATTATCAACCGATACCAGATACTTCACATTTCAACTTTATCTGAGTAACAAAAGCCCTTCACAAATAAGCTTAATCTGATTAACCAAAGCATGAATGTCATAATTGTTTCTGTACAGGTTAAGCAGAAATGCGCACAATGAAACACACTGTCATGTGTTTAAAATGCATTTCATGATTGTAAACTGGCTCTCGGTTCCACAGACTTGACAAATCAAATTGCTTGGAAAACAAAAGGAAAGCAAAAAAAAAAAAAAAAGCACGCTGGAAACACACGTAAACATGACACAGTCACCGGTCAGACTGGTTAGATACAGCGCAATGAGCTACAAGACCATGATTCTTCTTCCTATTTTGTAATGAAGGAGAGCCAAAAGCGAGTTGAATTATGACCCCTTCCTGGCAACCATTGTCACTTTCAGTATGGCGTCAGTATATGTTACTACACGCTGCCAAGGGGCAACTTGCCACCATTATATGTTTGTCCCCAAAGCAGTGAAGTGCTCGACATACACGTCCAGATGAGGTCAAGTCTTTGTGCTATAGTGCGACAAAAATTTGGGAGAATGTCTCTCTAATACTTAAAGAAACTACCATCTATAGCCGTAACAACAGCTATCAAATTCATTATGAGCAAAATAATATATTTGACAAATATTATCATTTTGACGTTCAAAGCACCTGTAATGAGATAAAATACTTCTATCACACCGCTCGCCTTGTATGTCATTGGATAGACACACAAAAATAAAACGCTGAGAAATGTACATCCATGCTCTTTGGACAGGTTCATGTGCTGCTGCACAAATCACAATTGTCCATCTCCAGAAAGTCTTGAGGCACTAGAAATATCCACATCCACTTCACTACACCCGCCACCAACCCCTCCCAAGACCTACCTCCCAGGACGGCCATAGAAAAATAGAGATGTCTGGGACAGTCCAAGGCTTAGCAAACTACAAGTTAAATCGGTGAAAAAGAGGGTACTTCCATGCGAGTGCATATTCATTCATCTGGCTGACGCAGCTGTAGGAATGCTTACTGTTGTTCAGGATCAGACTACTGGCTCTGCTTGGAGATTTCATCCATGTAGGCAGCCAGAACCTTGATCTGCACACAGCACACACATGGACACACTCCACTATTTGTCACCTTATATTCTCTGAAGCATGCTTATGCAGTCACAATAGACACCCTGATGCCTTTCGCCCCCGTCACACACATGCAGAGAGTGACAGAGAGGTTTAGAACCAGTCTTCAATTCTATTGAGATGTACGACACCATCTGTATTCTTATCTTATTTAACCTTGTTTCACAGAGTTGCTCTGACTCATGTAGGAAATGCCAAAAGCGTCTAAAACTATCAAACTTCCAGATAAAGTGAAAATCAAAATTGACTGTTACGCGAGTTGTATTCTGAACGTTCCCTACTTTACAAATGTTTGTATTTAATCTTTCATTGTGATTATTATGCAACAGAAAGTAAATAAGACGGTTACATGAAAGAACTTTGTGAATACAGTTTTTGTTTATATGACTGAGACCAAGTAAATATGTTCAACAGAGATGGAAGACACGCACCATCTTTCTTCTGAACGACTAGTCTGCAAGAGATCATCAGTATCTGCTATCAACTTTTTTTTTTTTTTAAATCTTGATCACCAGAGTCTGAAAAGTCACTAGTGTGCAATGTCACTATGATCCGTCACTCAGACTATGTACATTAATTATATACATGTTCATTTTCTCACCATACAGCATAAAACACTGAGCAAACGACAGAACTAGTGTTTGCCATGATCCACAAAGCAACGAAACAAACTCTTGTCAAACACAATTTTTAAAAAAAGACATCAAATACACACCAGCGATTTTGGGGCTATAATAATCAAAACAAGCCCTGAATATCTGTTCAATGCATGTCCTCAAATGTTTTGCAATCATTCCTGAAGAGTCATCGCACCTTGATAAGCAAGAAACGCGAGAAGTGACTGTAGTGGAAACTAGTCTCGGACTTGTCCCCCTTCCAGAAGCTTTGTGGACTATCGGAAAGATCAACAAAACTGACAGAAGAGCTGACTTTCACACAGGGAAAAAAGGCCATTTTCTGCTTTGTTGTCTGCAAACTTTTTTTTTCTATCTTAATGAGGTAGTGCATTTCCTGGGATTAAAACCAAAAAAAAAAAGAAAAATTGGAAAATTGGCAGCTCTGCTAAGCCTACATGTTAAGCGCATAGTTATACATACACTGCTAAACATTTTCTTCTCTTAATATATCACACACATACCCACATAAATACACTTAATCACACAAATATTCAATAAAAAAAAAAATGTTAACGCCAAGAGGATGTTTCAAGTAACAGACTTACCCCATTGATGTAGTTTGAGCGGTTGATCTTTTCATTCTGTGAGTGAGCTCCATCATCACATGACCAATAGGCAGCAGCATCACGTTCTTTTTTGTCGCCTCTTGAAAGGTCAAGGTTACCGGGATACTGCCCCCTTCACGCGTCAAATCTGGCTCCACTCCAAACACTGGAAAACAAAATTTCTTAAATTGCCAAGCCACGGAAAATGAACTGTTCATGGGATTCTCTTGACCTCCTCTCTCCCCCACTTACGACCTAAACTGGTGACCTCAGTTGAAGTCGTGGGCAGATCACACTCGAGAAAAGCAATTTATTCATGAATAAACAAAAATGGGGAGTTTGTGTTATACTCCCTGTTTGGCTAAGTATACTTACCATGTCAGACCATACATAAGTATACTTACTGCCATGTCAGACCATAGCATTAAACGGCTGTCAGTCAGCTCTGTCAGGCCGAAGTTTTGTGGCAATGCAGTCATAAGATAGTCACGTGACGCCCACCCTACTTCCGCCTACGGAAGATGCCGAAGTTCGTGTACTGTACGTCATTCAATGAGGCCTGCGCGCAAGGCAAACCCCCAGGGAACTTTGGCGCTAGAGGGGAAGGTAGGGCGGGCATTAGAGTCTGACATGGTAAGTATACTTAGCCAAACAGGGAGTATAACACAAACTCCCCATTTTGGCGTCGTATACTATACCATGTCAGACCATAGCAGAATTTAAAGGAATAGGAGGAGGGCCGAGCGCCCTAATGGTTCCTGGGGTAGACCGATATGGCTGCGTTGGCCGCCACAAACGAAATCCCTTTAGAACCATCAGCCCTGGTCATGCGGATGTCCCTTAAATAAAAGTTTATGAAAGGGTTCTCCGAACGCCAGTAGGCTGCCTCTAGGAGATGGCGCACGGGGACAGAGTGCTGGAACGCTGAGGACGTGGCCAGCGCTCTGACCTCATGGGCTCGGGGTGAAAGGGCTGGGAGGTCTTTGTACGCCTGGGCATAGGCCGATCTGATAGTATTGGAGAGCCACCTAGAGATAGTGCCCGCCGATATGTCCTTCTTGTTGTTGGGGTTGATGGAGATAAGAAGGCGTCTCTGCGAGGAACGCCTGGGGCGGGAACGCTCCCAGTAGTATCTGAGGCACCTAGAGGGGCACAGGTCCATGTCCCCACCCCGCTCGCTGCCTAAGATATCCGCTAGAGAGCGGATCAGAAGGGAAGGAGAGGCCGAGCCCCCGGTTCCTGGTTCTTCGCTAAGAACTCAGGTAGGAACTTAAGTGAGACCGAGCCGTCTCTGTGAAAGGCGATGTCCCGAGGGTCCCCGCTGAGGGCATGAATCTCACTTCGCCTTCTGGCTGACGCCAGGGAGAGAAGGAAGGTGGTCTTGAAGGAGAGGAGGTCAAAGGGAATGGAGCGGAGGGGCTCGAAAGGGGGTTTTCTGAGGGCGCCTAATACCAGAAAGAGGTCCCACACAAGGGGTGCGCCTAGGGGACTGAGCTTCCGTAGGGCAACCCCCCGAGATAGTTCTCTGAGGAGAAAGTCATTGTCAAAAGATGGGCCGCCGAGCTGTCGGATGGTGGTGCATACGGCCGATCGGTAGCCCCGAATGGAACTAGCCGAGAGTTTTAAAGAGGATGAAAGGTGGGATAAGAAATTGCCTAACTGGATGTTGGAGGGGTGTAGGAGGGGGGGACCGAGTTAGCCGTGCACCACGTGACCCATCTCTCCCATCGGTAATTATAGAGGGACTCTCTGTGCTAGACCTACGTGAGGCCGAGGCCAAGTCTCGTAGTCCCTGCGATGCTCCCGCCTCTGTCAGGGTCTCTAGGACAGACCGGGGTCTGTCGGCGGGGGGGGCGCGGGGACCGGTGGTAGCAATTTGGCTGGCATAGAAGCCAAGCGTGTAGGCGAAGCATCTGGGGATTGGAGTGAGGGAGGCCCGAGCGAGGTTGTCTGAGCAAGTCCCACCGAGGGGCTAGCTGGAGAGGGGGAACGTGAGTTAGGGACCTGAGGTCCGGGAACCACGACTGAGTCGGCCACCACGGAGTTATGAGGATGAGTTTGGGTCTCTCAGCCTGGCCTTCCTGATCACTTTGTGAAGTATGGGGAAGGGGGGAAAGCGTAGGCGATGAGTCCCGTCCAGGGGAGGGAGAGCGCATCCACAGCGTACGCTCGGGGTCCGGGACTGGAGAGACATACATGGGGAGTCGATGGTTGAACCGGGTCGCAAATAGGTCGACCATGGGCTTGAACCAGTGGTCCCAGACAGAGGTTAGTGTCAGCTTGTTCAGGGTCCACTCTGTGTGCAGAAGGGTCCCTGACCGGCTGAGAGTGTCTGCCAGGATGTTGCGTGTCCCCGCTATGTGTCTCGCACGGAGGGTGGTTCCCCGTGCGTGGCACCAGCGAAGGAGGGCCTCTGTCCGTAGAGAGAGGCCGATGGAGTGAGAGCCCCCCCCCCCCCCCCCCCCCCCCCCTTTGTTGACGTAATGGGCTACCGACGTGTTGTCCGTGAGGAGGAGAACCAGTCGGTGCGCGATTAGATGTTGGAAGTGGAGGAGGGCCAGCGTGACCGCTTCCAATTCTAATATGTTGATGTGGAGGCGAGCCATCTGTGCGTCCCACATCCCCGAGGCAGGCTGACTGTCCCCCAAGTGGGCCCCCCAGCCCGAGTTGGAGGCGTCCGTGTATATTCGAGGGACTGAGTTGGGAGAGAGATCGGAACGCCGGTGATCAGGGTGGACGGATTGAGCCATTCGTCCGTGGTGCCCGAGAACCAGGGGCCGAGGGGAATGGTCAGGTTCCAGCGGTCCGAGGTCTGGGACCAACGACGACGACGGAACTCCCTCTGCAGCTGGCGTTTGGGGACCCGACCCAGCGGAATAAGGGCAGAAAGGGACTCCATCATCCCTAAGAGGGAGGACAGAGTTCTGGCTGAAGTGTGCGATGCTTCGCGGAGGCGCAAGATGAGGTCCACAATCCGAGCGGACCTCCGGGGTCGGGGGGGCGACCTTCATGGTAATCGTGTCGAAACTCATGCCCAGGAAAGAGAACCTCTGACTGGGAATGAGTTCGCACTTGAGGGGGTTGGTTACAAACCCCAGGGTGGAACAAAGGCTGAGGAGGCGAGTGGTGTGGGCTTGGCACAGAGCCTGGGAGGAGGCTAGGACAAGCCAGTCGTCGAGGTAAACCAGGAGGCGAATGTCCTCCTGCCTGGCCAGGGCGGCCATCTCCTTGACAACCTTCGTGAAGAGGAAGGGTGCCAGGGAGAGGCCAAAGGGGAGAGCTTTGAACTGGAACACCCGAGCTTGCCAGACAAACCGGAGGTAACGTCTCTGTGAGCCGGGTGAATAAGGATCTGGAAATACGCATCTTTCAGATCTATGGAGGTAGCCCAATCTAGGTGGTGAAATGGGGCGTTTTACCCATTTAACTCTCCCCAGTTCTTTCCCTTAAATTTCCATTACCGGTGATTGACAGTTTTCTTCTTGGAATTATGGTATTTAAAACAACATTTTTGTTATCTGACGCCTAAAAAACGCGAAGAAGTAGACACATTCATCTCTCAAAAATATTATTATTTTAGAAATAATGCGCAAAATGTTACGAAAAAAAAAAGAACATCCGCCATGCAAAATTCTCAAAAGCTGTTGAGAGTTCATCATCAGCCATCCCCCATGTGCAAGAGCTGTGAGAAGGTTACTCAGGAGGTAACTGCAGCAGGCCGACAGCCAGCAGTGTGAAACAGAGCTGCATGTCTGAATGCAGGGTACTTGTTTGTTTACATGGCCAAAACTCCCCAACCACCACACCACAAGTTTTTTTTCATCTACACAGTCATTTAGAGAGAACAGACTAAGATTTATTCTCTACACATTTTTCATGAGTTCACATTCATGTATTGATGATATACTTTATTGTTCATCTTGAAGTTCACTTTATGCACCATTTTCATCGGATTTAAGAATGAAGTCACTACATCACTTGTGACACTGTCATCATACGGCACAAAAATTTTCCCAGTGTCTGTCTCTGTCAGCTGATGGATCTTTTTTCTCACATCTGACTTTTGATTAATCTTGCACCTTGCTGCCCTCTTTACCAAGACCCACAATGAAAATGCTGCTCAAACTCTGAAAACACTCACCACTGCTCAATTTTTTTCTTTAAGTTTAATACCGATCAATAAAAAAAAAAATGTCACTTATTGAAGGGGATTCCTTCTTAATATTTGAAGAGAATTCCTGCTGTATACCTGGCAGAAGTCCGTAAGTTTCATCCTGTATGTGTAGCATTCAGTCCAGCTAACTGTGGCCTTATTTACTGAAGATTTCCACAAGTTTGTTAATTGTAAACAGTCATGCTAAGCCTTCAGTGGTTCCAAATCAATTTGCCTGCTGGCACCTCTAATATTTAGATTATAAGTCGCCAAACGGTGCCCTCAGTGACCAAAGATTTTTTTTGTTTGTTTTCTGTCCCACCTTCTGTGCCACCTCAGTGGCAGTGCACCCACTCATTCCGACACCCCATCCACAGCCACAGCCCGGTCAGTCCTGCCGCAGCCCCGGCACTGGCAATCCACAGGGAGCAGTCAATTTCAAGTCGTCAAGAGGCAAACCAAACCACCAGAGGAGACACTGCACTGCTGCCGAGTCACTTCAGTTGTGTTCAGTGGTGCCCTGTTCTGATCTAACATACTCAGGACACCACCTACTAAGCCCCCTACTGATGACAATAATTGCTTAGCCGCGGAGCCGGCGTGAGAGAGTTCTCCCTCCAGAGGATGTCACCATGTCCATCCAATGACAGCAGCCCCCCATGGACTTGCCAATAGCGGTGACCCCGACGGAACTAAACCAGGCCACAGACGTGGAGAGGACATCTAAACTGAGGTCACCATGACAGCAGGGCATGACGGGGCTGCAGAACTGGAGCCTTTTTTAATGTTGATCAATGATGATGAAGATGATGCTACAGATTTCCATTTCGGTCTGAAACTGCATGACAGGGCTGTACTCTATGCTTAATTTCATAATATATCCCAGTGTCAACCCAGTCCTGAGAGATACGACACCTGCAGCGTTGGTCAGGAAACTTGAGCAACACTCTAAAAGATGCATCCATTAAGTGGATGAAAGGGGATGAAACTCAATTGTGTGTGACCAAAGAGTTAATGTCATACCAGAGCGTTAATGTCATCTGAATCTGGAATGAGTTTGGTACAAACAAAACGGGTCCACGCTCTGGCTTGACATGACCAGAGAGTTAATGTCATACCAGAGCGTTAATGTCATTTAACTCTGGTATGAGTTTAGTAGAAACAAAACAGCCCACGCTCTGGTATGACGTGACCAAAGAGTTAATGTCATACCGGAGCGTGGGCCCTGTTTTGTTTGTATAAAACTCATACCAGAGTCAAACATTTTTGGCCTCCTCTCTCATCTGCAATGAATACAATAAAGCATAAAAAAGCAGAGCTTTATTATTAGTTATCTCATTCAAACATCTAAAGCATAATTGCAGGTAGTAGCTGGTGTGCTTTCCTGTCTCAGCTAACATGTTTTATACACATTTAGGTCAGAGGTCAACATCAACACATTAATGGTACTAGTGGTTGTAACCAACCTGTTTTCATAGCGTTTCGGCCAGCCACGTAGTTAGGGTGATTGAAATCACTGACCCAGGGCCGTCCCCCATGGCCCATTGATACCCTGAAAATCAGAAATTACCTCATGATCTGAATGACAGCCTGTGGCAAAGACAATTACCTCATGATCTGAATGACAGCCTGTGGCAAAGACAATTACCTCATGATCTGAATGACAGCCTGTGGCAAAGACAATTACCTCATGATCTGAATGACAGCCTGTGGCAAAGACAATTACCTCATGATCTGAATGACAGCCTGTGGCAAAGACAATTACCTCATGACCTCATGATCTGAATGACAGCCTGTGGCAAAGACAATTACCTCATGATCTGAATGACAGCCTGTGGCAAAGACAATTACCTCATGATCTGAATGACAGCCTGTGGCAAAGACAATTACCTCATGATCTGAATGACAGCCTGTGGCAAAGACAAGTACCTCATGATCTGAATGACAGCCTGTGGCAAAGACAAGTACCTCATGATCTGAATGACAGCTTGTGGCAAAGACAAGTACCTCATGATCTGAATGACAGCTTGTGGCAAAGACAAGTACCTCATGATCTGAATGACAGCTTGTGGCAAAGACAAGTACCTCATGATCTGAATGACAGCCTGTGGCAAAGACAAGTACCTCATGATCTGAATGACAGCCTGTGGCAAAGACAAGTACCTCATGATCTGAATGACAGCCTGTGGCAAAGACAAGTACCTCATGATCTGAATGACAGCTTGTGGCAAAGACAAGTACCTCATGATCTGAATGACAGCTTGTGGCAAAGACAAGTACCTCATGATCTGAATGACAGCTTGTGGCAAAGACAAGTACCTCATGATCTGAATGACAGCTTGTGGCAAAGACAAGTACCTCATGATCTGAATGACAGCTTGTGGCAAAGACAAGTACCTCATGATCTGAATGACAGCTTGTGGCAAAGACAAGTACCTCATGATCTGAATGACAGCTTGCGGCAAAGACAAGTACCTCATGATCTGAATGACAGCTTGCGGCAAAGACAAGTACCTCATGATCTGAATGACAGCTTGCGGCAAAGACAAGTACCTCATGATCTGAATGACAGCCTGTGGCAAAAACAAGTACCTCATGATCTGAATGACAGCTTGTGGCAAAGACAAGTACCTCATGATCTGAACGACTGCTTGTGGCAAAGACAAGTACCTCATGATCTGAACGACTGCTTGTGGCAAAGACAAGTACCTCATGATCTGAATGACTGCTTGTGGCAAAGACAAGTACCTCATGATCTGAATGACAGCTTGTGGCAAAGACAAGTACCTCATGATCTGAATGACAGCCTGTGGCAAAGACAAGTACCTCATGATCTGAATGACAGCCTGTGGCAAAGACAAGTACCTCATGATCTGAATGACAGCCTGTGGCAAAGACAAGTACCTCATGATCTGAATGACAGCCTGGCAAAGATAAGTACCTCATGATCTGAATGACAGCTTGTGGCAAAGACAAGTACCTCATGATCTGAATGACAGCTTGTGACAAAGACAAGTGCCTCATGATCTGAATGACAGCCTGTGGCAAAGGCAAGTACCTCATGATCTGAATGACAGCTTGTGGCAAAGGCAAGTACCTCATGATCTGAATGACAGCTTGTGGCAAAGGCAATTACCTCATGATCTGAATGACAGCTTGTGGCAAAGACAATTACCTCATGATCTGAATGACAGCTTGTGGCAAAGGCAATTACCTCATGATCTGAATGACAGCTTGTGGCAAAGGCAATTACCTCATGATCTGAATGACAGCTTGTGGCAAAGGCAATTACCTCATGATCTGAATGACAGCTTGTGGCAAAGACAATTACCTCATGATCTGAATGACATTTTGTGACAAAGACAATTACCTCATGATCTGAATGACATTTTGTGACAAAGACAATTACCTCATGATCTGAATGACAGCTTGTGGCAAAGACAATTACCTCATGATCTGAATGACAGCCCTGTGGCAAAGGCAATTACTTCATGATTTGAACAACATTTGAAAAGAGAATTGCTTCATGATTTGAACAACATTTTGTGACAAAGACAATTGCTTCATGATTTGAACAACATTTTGTGACAAAGACAATTACCTCATGATCTGAATGACATTTTGTGGCAAAGACAATTACTTCATGATCTGAATGACAGCTTGTGGCAAAGACAATTACTTCATGATCTGAATGACAGCTTGTGGCAAAGACAACTGAATGACATTTTGTGACAAAGACAATCACTTCATGATTTGAATAACATTTTTGTGACAAAGACAATTGCTTCATGATTTGAATGACATTTTGTGACAAAGACAATAACTTCATGATTTGAATGACAGCTTGTGACAAAGACAATTACCTCATGATTTGAATGACATTTTGTGACAAAGACAATGCTGCTTCATGATTTGAATGACAGCTTGTGACAAAGACAATTACCTCATGATCTGAATGACATTTTGTGACAAAGACAATTACCTCATGATCTGAATGACATTTTGTGGCAAAGACAATTACTTCATGATCTGAATGACAGCTTGTGACGAAGACAATTACTTCATGATTTGAATGACAGCTTGTGACAAAGACAATTACTTCATGATTTGAATGACAGCTTGTGACGAAGACAATTACCTCATGATTTGAATGACAGCTTGTGACAAAGACAATTACCTCATGATTTGAATGACATTTTGTGACAAAGACAATTACTTCATGATTTGAATGACAGCTTGTGACAAAGACAATTACCTCATGATCTGTGTGTGTGTGATATGTTTAACTGCGTTTGACTTCTTTAACAAAACTGCTGGATATGAATAGAGTGTCACCTACTTCACATTTTAATTACATTTTGTGAAATAATCATGATAATGATTCTTTCAAATCTGAAACAGCACATCTGCCACAGAAATCTTCCTGTTTCCAGTGACTGTCTTGATCGCCACACTTTCTCAGTGGCACTACTCAACGGTGGTCATTTCAGCTCCCCAGTGTGCACAGCCACATCCAGGAACGTCCCGTCACAATCCCACAGACAGTGGTCTACAGGGAACTAACACTATTAGACCATAACCTACCCATCAGAGGAGACACTGCACCGCTTCCAGAACATGTTGGTGTTCAGGGATGCCTGTTCTGATTCAGCATAATGCAGGTCACCACCTGCTAAGCTCCCTGCTGACAACAGCAGCTACTCGGTTGTGGAGTCAGACCTCCTGGGTAATCTCCTCTAGAGGGAGCCACCACACATCCACCAACAGTCTCCATGAATCTTGACTCAAAAGGGGGGGAAATTGTTACTGGTTACCATGACAACTGGTCATGAAAAGCCACAGTATATCATCTTGTATGGTAGAAAGTGTTATGTAACAGTTGTGCTGCAGAGTTCCATTTGTTTACGAGACATCACTACAAGGCTGCACAATACAGTTCATTTCATAACACTACTGTGGCACCAACCAGGCGTGAGAGACACCAACACATGCAGAGTTAAATCAAAAAATTTATGTAACTGAAATACCTAAAGCTGTGAAAATAAGAACTTAAAAAATACACACGTAACTGCAGTATCATCTGAAAAGGCCAATTTAGTTTGAATCATTTTGAACAGTTCTCTTTTCGACATAGTGATCTGCGATTTTGTTCATCAATGCCTGTGCTCACTGGCTGACTGAGCTTACAAAAGCCAGTCAAAACAGACGATACCATGCACTTAGAATGGAAATGTCTCTCATTTTGTAGCTCACTGGGATCGTTTCCTTGTTCACTCTGTATGCTTTGTGCCATCCCATCTGCAAGGCAATTCCGTGTCGTAAGCAGCGTTCATTTGGAATTATGGGCGTATATTCATTTCATCATGGGAGCTAGAGTTACCTATTTGTTTGCTATGTACGCTATCAAATGTGGACACTGGCTCATCACAATAGTCTGGCACTGGGCAATCGATATTCGTCCAATGGGCACATCTGGTCACAAGACCCTGTGCCACTTAAAAATCTGTTTTTACCAATGGCACAGGCACACCAACAATCCGAAGCTCGGCCGAGGTCAGATGAGGTCAATCTCTTAAACGTAACTGATGTCAGCTGATCGTTTTGTGCTTGCCTGTCTAAAAATTCAACTCTAGGCTCCTACGCTCGTTCCAGTCTGGCCTTACTTGATGTGGTTGGGGCTGCCCCTCTGTTTGTGCAGTTTCTCCAGGTAGTCCCTCACTTTCTCCTCCACCACGCTGGGCTCCTGGTCTGGCACCAGGCGGATGGAGAACTTGCCAATCACCTTGCGGGGGATCACCGTTTTGGCGCCGCTGCCGCTGAAGGCACCCTCAATGCCTGCAAAAGGATGAGAATTTTTTTTTTAATTGCTGGCAAACATTTTGGGATGTTAACAGGGTTCACTGGTCTTTTTAGAGCAACCACAACCACATAATGCAGGGCAGTCACAAATAAACTTAACAATATCACACACACACAAAAATTTTTTTGTTTCTTTCTGCGTATGCAGGCTGACACTCCTGCGGACACTCCCTGTATAGAAAGGCAAGTATAAATCCCATCTACCCAAAACAGGGAGTGGAGTTTTGTGTGTATGACCATTCTTTATCCCGCCATTAAGGCAGCCATACTCCAACTTCGGGGAAGGTGCATGCTATGTGTAATGTGTCATCCATACTAACGGCCAAACTGGCCTTCTCTTCTGAAAGTTGGTGATGGGATTTTATGTGTGTGTGCAAGATGTTATGCTTGCGTTCACACACGGAACCTCGGTTTATAATCTCATTCAAAGGACTGTATATGGGGAATGGAGTCAGAACCAATGTTAACTCTGAGGAAAAAATTCCCCTGTATCGAAACGGCCTGGTGGAGATTCAAACCCGCAACCCCAGGATCACAAGCCCAGCACTCTACCAACTGGGTTATTCCAAACCCCCTTCCCCCTCCCCCGCCAAAAAAGCTATGTGGACAGATAAACACTGCAGAATGGTTACCTTGTGTACACTCTGGACAAAATGTGCAAACTCACTACCAAGCTGCCAGGTTACAGCTAATTAAAATAAAAACTGGCATGTTACACATTCTAAAAGAGAGTAAAGAGTAAAACCTTTCTAAAAAAAAGACAGGTGAATTGATCACAAAGGCAGAGAACATAATCCAGTGGACAACTGTAAAACAAAAAAGATCAAACTTTAAAAAAAAAAAAAAAGGCGACATCAAAAAGAGAGATATTGTGGTTATATCAGTTATATAAAGTAATTATCAACAAAGACTTTCCAGAAGGCAGGGAGACAATTAATACTGAAACAATCCCTAGCATCCCCACCGCATCACACACACACACACACACACACACACACACACACACACACACACCCATTACATATGCAAGCACACATAAAAATCTTTTCAAAAATATCTCCATGGGCCAAATGCAAAATGCATAAATCTACGTATTATGTATAAAAGTAAATGTATGTATTTATGTAAGTAGCGTTTGCCCACTTCAATGCTGTCAAGTGAACTGACGCACAGAGACATTAAATTATCACAATTATTTCTTATCAAAAGACAGGAGGGGAAGACAAGACCACCCACAAAATCACAACGCAGTTTACCAACCATGCAGAGACAGGGAGGGGAAACGCCATCGGTGCATCAGCACATGCTCCTTCTTGTCATGGATTAGTTTCCTGGCACCAATGTCTTTTCGGTAATCCTCCTGTTCACACGGTTTCACAAAACCATAACATTTCAGTTACATCTGACTGTTGTATCCACTTTACTGATGTACATGCATATGCAGCCGTACACATACAATTGAGTCGACAAGGTGTCTGATTCTTGCATGTATGTATTTGTACTTGGACATCTGCACATCAAAAACGTTGAACACATAACAACATAAAACATTTTTTTTTTTCATACACAACAGATAAAATGCCTACTTCTGAAAGAAAACAAAACTTTATGTAGAGAAAGAAAGAATGATCTCACTAGAAAATTAAAGACTATCATTACTACAGAACAATTACTACAGGCCGGCAGAAAGAAAAGAGTTACATGGAGATTTTTTTTTGTCATACTCTCTGCTTGGTAACATACAGTTACCATGCCAAACTGCATCAAGCCCTAGCCATTGTTGAGCTCTATCTGGCCAAATTTATGTAGCTGATGCAATCAACGCCCTGCTCACCATCGTCCGTCTCTTGCAGACAATGCAGAGTTGTTTCTGTTTCCTCATCATCCAGAAAAAGAGCCCCCTTGAACCACAGAAAATCTAGATGGAATAACAGGCTGGCCTGCCAGTTTGACATGGTAAGTCTATTTAGCTAAACAAGGAGAATCTTTAAAAACTCCTCATTTTAGTGTCATATACTCTACAATGTCAAACTCCTCCAGATTTTAAAGTAAATGGGAGGAAGGTGAATTGCTCTAACCTTTTGACGGGTGAAATGCAGGGATGGATATGGCCGAGGTAGGTGTGATGAAGGTGATCACATTGGAACCATCAACTTCGGTCAGGAAGTATTCCAGAGGTAAAAGTGAGTAAGGGTTCTCATAAGGCCAGAAAACTGCATCCAGAAGGCGGCACACAGAGGAACAGAGAGTTGACACACAGCTGAAGCGGCAATCGCTATTGCCTCGTGAGCTCTCAACTGTGGTAATCGTTATTGTGTTGTGGGCTCTCAACTGGCAATCACTAATGCCTTGTGGGCTCTCAACTGTGGTAATCGCTATTGTCTTGTGGGCTCAACTGTGGCAATCGCTATTGTCTTGTGGGCTCTCAACTGTGGCAATCGCTTCTGTCTTGTGAGCTCTCAACTGTGGCAATCGCTATTGCCTTGTGAGCTCTCAACTGTGGCAATCGCTATTACCTTGTGAGCTCTCAACTGTGGCAATCGCTATTGCCTTGTGAACTCTCAACTGTGGCAATCACTGCTGCCTTGTGAGCTCTCAACTGTGGCAATCACTAATGTCTTGTGGGCTCTCAACTGTGGCAATCACTATTACCTTGTCAGCTCTCAACTGTGGCAATCACTAATGCCTTGTGGGCTCTCAACTGAGGCAATCACTATTACCTTGTCAGCTCTCAACTGTGGCAATCACTAATGCCTTGTGGGCTCTCAAACTGTGGCAATCACTAATGTCTTGTGGGCTCTCAACTATGGCAATCACTAATGTCTTGTGGGCTCTCAACTGTGGCAATCATTATTACCTTGTCAGCTCTCAAGCTGTGGTTGGTAGCATCGACCTGAGACAGGGAATACACCCCATGGACAGTGTTCGTGAGCCACCTGGGGAAGGTACCTGCTGATCTGTCCTTATTTTGTCGGTTTTGAGGGAGGTCAGAAAGTGGCACCGGGGGAAACAATCCACAGGCCAAACCTCTCCTAATAACAGCACAGCCACTTGGGTGGGCAAGGGTTCATGTCCACCCCCCCCCCCCCCCCCCATCCATTCCTCCTTCCCTTTCTTCCAAGAGCATCAGAGTGTGCTTTTACCCAGAGGGAAGATGGAGGACTGGCCTGCATCCCCGTTCTATCTGCAAGAAACTCCCACAAGAAACGAAGAGTGTCTGACCTGTCTTGGTGAAAAGGCTATGTCCCTGGGGTTGCCACTAAGACCTAGAATCTCATCACACTGCAAGACCAAGGTAAGATAGACAGACAAACAGATGGATGTATAGACAGATAGATAGACAGACCGACAGAGAGAGATATAAGTACACACACACACACACGCGTGTACATTCACACAAACAACCTCAGCTCAACAAGTCAAAATCAACGACAATGCAGTTCATCATACACAATCACCATGTATCAAAACCTTCACTTGAGCTCACCATGTCAAAGTCAATGGGGTCATAGGAGGCTTCCTCTTCTTTAGTGACAGGCTTGACAGAGTCGCAGACCCCTGGCACCAGAATCTTGCCGTTGACGTCCACAAGGGAGCTCATCAGTGCAATCACATCCGTCATGGCTTCATGGCTGCAACACGACCTCTGTGACTTCAACCTTTTCTGTACAAGCACTTATTTTGGTCTGTGTTGGGAAAGGAAGGCAGGATGCCACAGTTTTACTCACAAGTTACCCATTTCATCTCACCAAAACACAAAAAAAGTTTTCTGTTGCAGTTCAAGTGCCAGCAATCTACAGGAGGTCTGAATGTCAGATTGTCATTGAGGCTACTCACCAAACAAGACCCAGCTCCGCTGCCAAATTATTTCAGTTGTGTAATGAATGACAGGTATGTTGTTTCAATATATGTATGGTATTTAACTCTCTTGACAAGCGAGCGCCCGCTAGCGCCCGACCGGAAATCACACAGCCAAAAGGCTGAGCACCCGCCAGCGCCCAGTAAAAGACATCAAGTCAAGTCAAGTCAAGTCAAGTAAACTTTATTATCTCAATTTGAGAAATTAATTTGTGGTCACACACATTCACAGCAAATAAACAATAATTTAGCCACATTACCCATTTTCTCACATATGACATACATTCATATAGAGGAATTTGGATTTCAATTAAACATCTTCTCGGTTCAAGAAATCAATGGACAGGGGAATAAAACTTTGTTTAAATCTGACACTTCTGCATTTAACCGATCGATATCTTCGTCCTGACTGAAGAAGGTCATACTGATTTGCAAGGACGTGGGTCTGGTCACACGTAAATCTTCTTCGCTTTACAACTAACACGGCACCTATATAGCTCACTCAGACTTTTTTGTCTCTCACCAACGATTTTTCCTCCCCCACGTTCACCACTTTCTCAAGCACACATTTCTGCTCTTCACAGTCAACCCACCATACCAACACATAAATGAAAAAGTTAGAACAGATTCCAAGAAGCATGAATAAAAAATCCGAAGAATGTCAGTATTCACATGAAATGATCGCAGCTTGCGAAGACAATATAATCTGGTTTGACATTTTTTGTGGACATACTCAACATGGGATTTAAAATCCAGCTTATTATCTATAAAAGTTCCTAAATATTTGTATGATTCAACACGTTCTACTTCAGCACCTTTGATAAAAAGTGGTGGTACAGCTTTTGGATTCTTTCTAAAGTGGTTCTCGAGTTACGAATTTTTTTAAGTTTTGAGGTCGAAATGCTGTTTTTCACCATGGCTAACCTTGATTTCTGCCGTTCTATAATGAGATTTAGTGATGGAGATACTGTGTTTTGTAGGATTTACGGCATAAGACTTAGTGAAAGTGCTGGGTAATGAAGCTTAGAGTGACCTAGATTTCGACTGGGATGAGGTTCCAGGTATGATGAACAACAATCGGAAGAAAGTTCTGAAGAAGATTTTTTTTTTTTCCCCCAGTAAATGGCTCATGTGACATTCTTCAAACTTACGATATAGCAACATATATATTCGTAGAAATTTTTTAAATTATTTTTTCATTTCATTATTCCTTTCCTCTCTTTTAAATTAATTTTTTAATTGGGTAACCATGTTCAATTACGGAGTTACTTACCTTGCCGATGGTTTTCGGCATAACTAAGCTCAGATAAGTGCATACTGAGAAAGACTCTGACTCAGCCTCATCACAAGTAACACGGAAGTAGAAGAGAACCTCAGACTGAAATCACCACAAGAGTTGATGAAAAAAAGAACAAGCAAGATAATGATTAAATCATATAGATCTATTCTGCTTTGCTTTGCTTGAAATATATCATAGAATCCATCAGGACAACAGACAAAAAACGTCTTCAGCAGCATTCAGTTTCAGCAACAAACCAAAACACATCAATAAGAACGACCCAACACAGCTAAATGGTTCAATTTCTACATGTGACTCGAAGCTCTCATTTTGTGGCAAGAGCTTATCGGATCAGAGAGAAAAGAGTCGTCAGAAAGAGAAACTCTCGAGTAAAATCAACTGTTCATTCAATAGGCTGAGAGGGAAATGGAAGGACAGAAAAGTCGAGTCTTTCAACATTTCTGACTCTTCTTGTCAGTTAATCCATTTTTAGTGCTGTTGTCTCCAGCACATGCAATGTACGCACAAATGATCTTAAACTATGGCTGGATTATTATATGCAGATACAGTCACACAGATACTTTACAAGTATTTTCTTTGCAATGCCAGACTCAAACGCTGAAGCTATCTACATTGTCGCGACAAACTTATAAGAGTTATCAACTCGAAGAATGAGGGTCTGTTCTGTTACTTACACTGTGTCTGCCAATTCATGCAGTCACATGTAACTTTTACCTTATCAACACAATGACTTACACATTAACCTTTTGACTACCAATTTGTCCATCAGCCTTCCCTGTTAGCAAGTTGGCTACGCATCAGCTCAGCAAGGGTGACTCAAGGTTTCATTTCTATACAGGCCATGTGGAAAGAATTCAGTGTAACAGCTCGGCTCTAAGGTCTGTAACTGTTAGCTCTAGCCAGTACCATTTGCGATGTACAAGCTAAAAACATTTCCAAGACTTTTCTTCTTTATCTTGTATCAACTGTGACTGATCAAACAATAAAAGACAATGATGGAGTACAGCACATTTAAGGAGACTATGGACCATCTATATCTCACTGAGCACGACTAAACTGACCACAATTCAGGCATGAGTTATGTATACAGATATGTCAAACTGATTCAAACTTCAGTGACGATAATTTGGGTGAGCAAGATACAGTAAGTCAGCGTCAACGTTCAGATTCATGACCTGACCCTTTCCTGTGAAGGTGAGCAACCACCAGAGCCAGCTACAGGTATCAGCAATGCACAGACACATCCACACCCACCCAGCCACATCCACTGTCAGATTTTCATACAAAATTAGGGTGCAATCTCGACTAGCAGGGTTTGGGAGGGTAATATTTCTTTTAAACAGAACCTGTTTCATAAATCAGTTTGCTTAGCACTGTACAACACTGACACGCAGTATTTTCTTCTGTATCATATCACACAATACGGTACTCTGAAGGTTCAATATACATCACTGTTCATTCCATAGCTGTTCACTTATATACATATACTTACACCGTGCCACCAAAGACGCCCGAGTGAAGATCCATGTTGGCACACTCCACTTCCAGAAAGAAGTAACAGATCCCTCTGTGGACAAGAAAGTCTACATCACACACAGCTTTATTTTTTCTGTCCCGCGTGAGACACGTAGTGAAACGGCGAACAAACAAGCCTTACACATTTCTAATCAACACATTTTTGTTGCTGTTGTCCAAGCAGAGGCATGTATCAAACTTGTGTACTAGTTAACTATGGAAAATTAAACACCCAGAAGGTGATGATTATTTTTGCACAATTTGTGTGTGTGTTGTCATTGTTCTAATATTGCCTGACCACTTGCGTACAAACTTTAATGCCATATCTACGTTATCTGCAGGAAAATAAACCTAGTCGAGTTTGGTATTAAAAAAATTGTCAGGAATTCGCCAATTCAGTCATCTCATGAGCGCAGATATATTACATTTTTCATGACAACCACTAATTATCAAACCTACAGCTCCATTTGTAATGGCTGCTCAACAATACCAAGCACACTGCTGCCAGACCGGCTGTGCACAGATGACATTCAGTTCACCAAGGACAGCGCGGTTAGCTGGCTGGTGGGGGGGAGGGCCAGCAGCAAAAAACCCCTTTTCCCTGACCTGCATTCATGGCTTGACCCACTGCACCTGCGGACCTGCATTCACTCTCAAAACTAAATAACTGCAACCTGTGGATGAGACAGATGTAAACTGCCCCTCTCTCTCAAAACAAGAAAGTCTAATGGCAGATGGTGCAGTGCCAGATCTGAACAAGAAAGTGCATCACACTGATGACAGATGGTGCAGTGCCAGATCTCTCTGTCGACAAGAAAGTCTACATCACACTGATGGCAGATGGTGCAGTGCCAGATCTCTCTGTCGACAAGAAAGTCTACATCACACTGATGACAGATGGTGCAGTGCCAGATCTCTCTGTCGACAAGAAAGTCTACATCACACTGATGACAGATGGTGCAGTGCCAGATCTCTCTGTCGACAAGAAGTCTCCATCACACTGATGACAGATGGTGCAGTGCCAGATCTCTCTGTCGACAAGAAAGTCTGCATCACACTGATGGCAGATGGTGCAGTGCCAGATCTCTCTGTCGACAAGAAAGTCTACATCACACTGATGGCAGATGGTGCAGTGCCAGATCTCTCTGTCGACAAGAAAGTCTACATCACACTGATGACAGATGGTGCAGTGCCAGATCTCTCTGTCGACAAGAAAGTCTACATCACACTGATGACAGATGGTGCAGTGCCAGATCTCTCTGTCGACAAGAAAGTCTACATCACACTGATGACAGATGGTGCAGTGCCAGATCTCTCTGTCGACAAGAAAGTCTACATCACACTGATGACAGATGGTGCAGTGCCAGATCTCTCTGTCGACAAGAAAGTCTACATCACACTGATGGCAGATGGTGCAGTGCCAGATCTCTCTGTCGACAAGAAAGTCTACATCACACTGATGACAGATGGTGCAGTGCCAGATCTCTCTGTCGACAAGAAAGTCTACATCACACTGATGACAGATGGTGCAGTGCCAGATCTCTCTGTCGACAAGAAAGTCTACATCACACTGATGACAGATGGTGCAGTGTGCCAGATCTCTCTGTCGACAAGAAAGTCTACATCACACTGATGACAGATGGTGCAGGGCCAGGCCAAGGTGAAGGAGGCAGAAATGACTTTGACCATCATGGAGTCATCATCAAAACAAACATCCCCTTTCTCTCAATTCACTATAACAGCAGAGCACGGTGTGCTTGAGGCTCACTGGTTTGAGAGCATGCAAGCATACAAATGGGCTACAAAAAGTATCCAAATCAACACAAACACATCTACATTCTCACACACAATTCACATGCACAGGGATGTGTTTGGTTCGAGTGGACACACATACACAATTTCATAAATATCCATTTCTGTTGAATCAGAACACTAAGTGTAGAGCTTTCCTGTTTTGTTTTTTTTCTATAATGCATCCTTATTATTTTTCTACATATAAACAATCAGAGACAGAACTACACACCTGATCTTTCAAACAACATAGAAGGTGAAGCACCAAATGAATATAAAGCATTTTCCTGAGGTACACTGCAGTATGTCATTTGCACACACACACATATCTGAAAACCTGATGTATAAATGTAAAGGTAAGCATTTACATGGTGCACATATCATGCGTAGGCCTCTGCTAAAAACAGTATACTGATTCATCAGCAGGTAGACCTGTCCATCCGTGATAGTACCCTAACACTTTTTTAAAAACACATTTACCCATGAATTACACTGATGGAATCAACATATAAAGTTCCATTTTAAATATCAAGTCTTTCCAGATATAAATTGTTGTAACAGTGTGACTTTATTGCGAAGCGTCAAGGACTTAAAAAAAACTGGTGGATGAAAAAAACACATAAATGCTGACTCTCATTACCACAAGCCATGAAGAATTCTGATCTGCAGTATCATCATGTGACGCCTTGTTTCTTCAAAACCTCACCAAAGTTAAATGTCTTCAAACTGGATATACATGTTTTCTCTCCTTCCTACATTCACTATTTGAATCAATACAGTAACAAAGAAAAGCAACTGATATAAAAATGCATAAAATGTGTGTGTGTGTGTGTGTGATTTTGTGTGTGTGTGTGTGTGTGTGTGTGTGTGTGTGTGTGTGTGTAAGTAAATTAAGAACTTAACAAATAACCAAACTATCTGACTTGGGCCTACCTGAGACCGTATGTGATGCAGGGTTTTTTCTTGCCCAGCCAATAGTTGTCCGAGATGCAGACGAAATCAGTATCCTACAGTCACATGAAATTTGTTTTTTTTCTGTTTAACAAACTCATAATTCCAATCAGCATGAATTAGGTCACCAGCTTGCTTGCACCATGCCAACAAATTCCAATATACACACAAGTTTGCTTGCAGTTAGTCTGAATACTAGGGCTATGTTACTATCAGAACAACAATAAATGATGGTTAAAAATATCTGTGGTTGGAACATACAGGGATAATGGACAGTTACAAAACCTTGAACCAACCAAATTCACTTTTTCCTGCATAGAAGATCAGATCAATAGCATCATCATGCTCTGTTCACAACATGCCTCCCCCCACCCACCCACCCCCTCCCGCCTCCCCCCCCCCCCACCACCACTGACAACGCCGTCTGAGTGCACATCAATGCTTACAACCATTTCTTGAACTCCAAAACGTTTTATTCAGCAGAATGGAATCTATCAAATCTTTAAAATGCCCCAATTGTTAAACTACATCAGAAATCTAATGAAGAAATGAAAACAAATAGCGAATTGCTGAACATGCTATGTAAACAATGGCTGTGCAATCATACACATTGAATGTACACAGGAAAAGGCTTCCTCCACCAGTTTACAGAGGCAAAGAGTTATCCTTTACAAGCCAGCACGATTCCAGCAGCCTAGCTGATCTGGAGCCTTTTTTCACATGCAC
>JADBJO010000608.1:207500-330000 GCA_016801955.1 Conus betulinus | reverse complement strand
TCACAATTCAAAACACAGAAGTACATATCATTTCTGTCACCTCCCAACGACAAGTCATCACAATTCAAAATACGGAGGTTAATATCATTTCTGTCACCTCCCAATGACAAGTCATCACAATTCAAGGTACAGAGGTAAATATTATTTCTGTCACCTTCCAATGACAAGTCTCTAAATTCAAAATACAGAGATAAATATCATTTCTGTCACCTTCCAATGACAAATCTCTGTAATTCAAAATACAGCGGTAAGTATCATTTCCGTCACCTTCCAATGACAAGCCAACCCAATTCAAAATACAGAGGTAAATATCATTTCTATCACCTGCCAATGACAAGTCTCCGCAGTCCAAAATATAGAGATAAATACCATTTCTAATCACCCCTTCCACAGCCATGTGTTATCAATGTAAAACAGTATACCTTATCATCAATGTAAAACAGTGTATCTTATCATCAATGTAAAACAGTATACCTTATCATCAACGTAAAACAGTATACTTTATCATCAACGTAAAACAGTATACCTTATCATCAACGTAAAACAGTATACCTTCATCATCATGTAAACAGTATACCTTATCATCAACGTAAAACAGTATACCTTATCATCAATGTAAAACAGTATACCTTATCATCAACTTAAAACAGTACACCTTATCATAAAGTAAAACAGTGTATCTTATCATCAATGTAAAACAGTATACCTTCTCATCAATGTAAAACAGTATACCTTCTCATCAATGTAAAACAGTGTACCTTCTCATCAATGTAAAACAGTGTACCTTATCATCCGTAGCTCCTCGTCCATACAGTTTCCCGTCCACCTCTGTTAACACAAAGGGCTCGGTGTCCCAGCCATCGTCCTGGAAGTTGTCACACAACATTATACATTTCGTTTTGTTTCACTTTACTTTTGATCCGCTAGAGACCTGAATCGTTCCCAGTACACATTCATAAAGCTATCCATGTTGTTCTTTACACGTTTTGTTCTGTTCTTATTTGTCATGTCACAGCAGAGAACTGTATAAAAACTTCCCCCCCCCCCCATCCCCATCCTTGAAATGCAGAGAACTTACTTGACCATAAAAGCAAAAGTAGGAGAAGCAGTAGTGGGTACATACATCACATTTCCACCAATCATGTTTCACCCAATCATTTGATCTTGTCCATAACTGCCAGCTGTTCCCTTCCCATAGCTCCAAAAATCTCATGTACTGCCCAAATGCTGACCCGTGATTTGCCCACGAATGTTTCTATCAAAGATGGAGTGAATTTCACATTGAAAAAAAACTGGACCAAGGAGGAGGTTGTTTTAAAACTGTCTCTTCGTTGTTTGCCTCGATTCCATGAATGGTATCTATTAAGATCTGTTTGTCTATTGTCAGTCCTCTCTCAGTCTCTGTACATGTTATTATTTTTGGTAAGTGACATCTCACAGTGAGTGAGTGAGTGTGTGTGTGTGTGTGTGTGTGTGTGTGTGTGTGTGTGTGTGTGTGTGTGTGTGATATACACCTAATGATTTCATTCACCTTGAGTGTACCTGAGTTCAGGTTAAACATGATGTGTGTGATGAACTGGCTGATACATGATGAACTAATGGGATTATCACCTTGAGTGGTCCTGGTGAGTTCTGATGGGTACATGGGAATAAGAAAAGGATGAACTGAACAACAAATGAAACTGGGGGAAATATAAGAGACATGATACTAGTAGGACGACATGTGGTAATAAACCTGGTCTAGGGAAGAAGTAGAGAGTAGGAGAAAGGAAATTCTGATGAAGACTGAAGCCTGAGAGAGGGAGGAATGAAAACAGAGGAGAGAGGGAGAGAGGAGAGAAGAGAGAGAGAGAGAGATGAGAACCATGGTCTAGAGAGAGAGAGAGAGGAGAGAGAGAGAGAGAGAGAGAGAGAGAGAGAGAGAGAGAGAACAGAGAGAGAGAACACAGACAGAAGCCTGAGGAAGAAGCACAGATTTTTTTTTTTCCCACATCCAGCCCTCTAGGGAAAGAGAGAGAGAGAGAAGAGAGAGAGAGAGAGAGAGAGAGAGAGAAGAGAGAGAGGAGAGAGAGAGAGAGAGAGAGAGAGAGAGAGAGAGAGAGAGAGAGAGAACAAACACATTTTGTTTATAATGGAAGAAGCACAGATTTTTTTTTTCCCACATCCAGCCCTCTAGGGAAAGAGAGAGAGGAATGGAAGGAGAAAGAGAGAGAGAGAGAGAGAGAGAGAGAGAGAGAGAGAGAGAGAGAGAGAGAGAGACAGAGTTATTGCCTAAGGGGAAGGACAGGTGGCTGGAGAAGGGTGGGCAGGAGGGTACAGTGGGGGGGGAGGGGAGGGCTTACATATTTACATATGCAATCATACATGCACATATCAAATGGTCAAATGGAAAGTGCCAACACGCTGGAGTCGTGATAATCAGCCATGTTATTAAGTGTATCATCTAAAAAATGAGCTTACTGTGCAATGTGTTTGTTCCTAGAACCATTCATATATTTTTTTGTCTGAATGATCACACAAGCTCACATTCATATCAGTTTAAAAAGAATGGCTTGGCTTTATTGTGTGTGTCAGATCATGTAGCGTTAAAACAAGACTGCCGAGTATGGCAGCAACAGCTGGTGTGTGTGTGTGTGTGTGTGTGTGTGTGTGTGTGTGTGTGTGTGTGTGTGTGTGTGTGTGTGTGTGTGTGTGTGTGTGTGTGTGTGTGTGTGTGTGTGTGTGTGCATGTGCTTGTGTCAGTGGGTGGTTAACAGACGAACCGGCATTAACACTGCGTTATTGTCTGGTGCATGTTATAATGTAACAATGGTGGATTTTCCAGCTGATGCTGCTTTGTTGTTATGTACTTGATTTTACTAACATTGGTGGATCTGACCCATTTTTAAAAAACTTTCTAAATAAAATAAAGAAGGCCTTTTTCTTGTTGTTGCTGTAATTCTAGAAGTTGTACTTGGTTTATTTATTTTTTCATGAACTGAATAGCAATCCTCCTACATGTTATTCACACATATGTTCATACTCTTCAGACTACACACATAGCTCAAACAGTACACATAGATATACAAATACTTGACACTGGCACATTTGCCAATGGCCACAAGTGTACCTACATGCATATGCATACATGTGGATGTGCATTTACACACGCAGTCAATGTATCAACACACACATACACTAAATATACTATGCATATGCACACACAAGCGCACACACAAACACACACACACACACACACAAACTGTAGATAAATTGGCGGCGTAGACAAACTGGCGGTGTAGATGAGGTCAACTAGGCATCTAAAGCCAGATCAGTGCTATGGATTAACAAATAAATGAGTCACTCAAGCATCTACTAATTCTCATTCACAAGACCCCTCTTCTCAAACCTTTACCCGTTCCCTCCATCTAGCTCAAAACCCTGCAGGTTACGACCTCAAGGCTTACCAGACAGGGTCGAGCATATGCGGACTAGTCCACACAAAGTGATACCTCCCTGATGAAAATAAAACTATCAGTTAAAGCAGTAGTAATATACTGTAACAAATGTTCACATTAACATCAACAATGGAATGCTCTTGGGACAGCACTATAAGTCAACCATGCACACTTATTTTCACTCTGACTGATTTAAATTTTGGCCTCACTGGTAAAAAAGGGGGAAAGGGGGGGGGGGGGGGGGGGGGGGGGGGTGTGTTGTTGGCATGGACATCTGTTTCCATGACCATGGATCAAATCCATTTACTATCAAATTAAATTTAGCTGCTGTTGTTACGAAGGCGTGAGTTGAGGGGTAAATGGATTGGTGCACATGCCTGCAGCTTTTGCCATAATCTTTCTTTTTTATTTTCTCATCATCAGATTTAAGTAAGCAGTTGTCTAACTTAATAAATAACTCAACACTAATGTTTGGCAGAGAATAAGCTTTTGCTTCTTCTGGTACACTGTAAACCGTTTCAAACATAGACATTTTCATGATTTTGTGGGCCACCATAGGTCCAAATCTAATTTCAACTATCAGCATAGCTTCCGTAGAACTTTATTTGGTAATGCCTCAAAGGAAACTGACAAAGCTTGATCGGAAGAGGTTTACTTCCAGATCAATCCTACTTTAAAGCCAGGTTCAGATGAGGCAGCACATTAGACATTAGCTGATTTGACAGGAAAACCTGGATGTGATCATTTGAAGAGCCATGAAACATGACATGGCAGCTATCGGACAGTACCATGAGTGTGGCCATAAATCACAGGCTAACTGGGGTAACTGCAAAGAACTGGCTATGTTAACGCAACAAAATAAAATGTCTGCTGTTCCACAGCCACATACCAGTAACAGGAACGAAAAACCTGGACTGCCATGAATTCATATTTGCTACATGTGAATGTACAAATATATGTATATAAAATCATTTAGATCTCTATGAGCAGTCATTACATCTACGATTATTTAGCTCTCAATAATCAGACATGTACATGCGTAATTACTTTTGCTCTTTATGAGCAGTTAAAAGGCGCATTTACACTCACCACTGCCCACAAACATTTTTCAAAGGCGTGTGTGTGCACACACACACACTCTCTCTCTCTCTCACACACACACACACACACACACACACACACACACACACACACACACACACACACACACACACACACACACACATATATTACACACACGTTTTCAAAGGCACACACACACACTCAAACACATATCACACACACACACACACACACACACACACACACACACACACACACACACACACACACACACACAAACACGCACGCACACACACACACACACACATCACCCTGGCAGCAGGCTGGACATCCAAATGCCCATACACCAGCAGAGTCTTCTTCTTAGGATCCTTGCCTAGCTGGCCAAGAAGAACCGAGAGGAAGCTCGATCTGGGAGCCATCTGGTAATGTCTGATCACCAAGCTCTTTCAATGAACATTCCGCTCCCAAGTTTTCCAGCAACTGTGGGTTAGAACCAACACCAAAAGAGTGATATTACCATTTTGTCAAGTACTACTTTCTTGCTATTCAAATGATAAAAAGTTTAAACTAATACTACTATTGTCTAGCAATGCACATGATAAATATTAATTAATGCACCTTCTCACTCATTTAGTGTGACTTTATGTCATCCTGCAATAACAAGTAAAAAAAGGATGCTGCACAAAGAATAATATCTTCTCCATTTGTATTTTCACCTAAATGTCAGAGCGCAAGTCATTTACATATATTTCCATGTCACTGTCACTCACACCGCACCCATCACTGCCAATGTATGAACCTGAAATAGAAACAGAACAAATGGGGGGAGAGGGAAATCCACAGACAGTTTATCACAATAAAACAAAGGTACATTTAACTTCATGCAAGGCACCTTGATCAATCGAAGAAACTTTGAAAGAAATGTGTCATAAGCCTGCCCATAAACTTTGTATTTGTCATGCACACAACAAAACCCACCAGAAAATGATGAATAAAACACAAAATCAACATTTATTCAAAACTGGCACAGCTTTCTGATCTAATTCATGACAAAATACATTACCTTGCCAGTTTAAAATAAATGTTATACACCCGTCTTTTATGTCAGGTGTTTTGATTCTTCCCTTATTGCTGGTGTGTGCATAAGCTACATGAACAGTGAAAGAGATATAAAAAAGCGTTTACCACAAATGTGATCAATCATGCCATGATCTTTAATGCATGCTAAGGACTGAGGATATTTTGAAAACCTCAAGAGGGTTTAATTTTAAACAGAATTGCTCATTTTGATGCCAACACTATCATGTTCCATTTGTGTCTCATTTCATACAACATCTTCAGAGTTCATCAATTCCACACTCTCCTAACGCACACCTAAAGGTCACACAACCAAATAAGGAAACATCCCCAAAAATTTATTTTACAAGCCTGTCCTGACAAAAAATTTTACTCTTGTCATTTCATCTTAAAACTTTAAGTATTTATCTAACAAATTCAAATTCAAGCTCCCGAATCTTCCTTCAGTTTTGAATCAAATGAAGAAAAATCATCTGTGTCTTACTTGGCATAGACACATATGAAACCATGGTATGTTTTTACCTGTTTGACCCAGTTGACCATCCGCCGAATTTCTGGCCTGGTTTCTGGCCATGCTGACACGCTTTTGATTGCCACAGCTTCGCTCAGGAGCTTCACATAGTCATCTTGCTTTTTTTCAATGTGCCTGTGAGAAGATAATCAAATGGTAAACAGAAAAACTTAATTCAGTGAAAGTCTACAGATGAAGGCTAGATTATTTTGTTAATAAAAACTCGCTTGTCTTTTTTTTTAATTCAAGTATATACTTTGTTGTTGTTTTCTTTACCACCACATCTTCCTACTCACTGAACCCTTCACACAAACATCTAACCTTTTCCTCCCTAGTATTAGCACTGCATGTTGTATATATAGTTCTTTAACTTTAACTTATGGCACTTTAAAATATTTGGAGAAAAAAAAAAATTCTGTGTTTTCCATAAACAAGAGCTTCAGGAATATTGATAAGAATTTCATTGCATACAAAACTTTGCATGTAAGTGTATGCTCAATATGCCACAAATGCAGTAATATGAGAACTTGACAATACCAGAACGCCCAGTTGAAAAATGTTGAGTGTGTGCTATGCTGATGTACACACTGGATGATCAGTGCCTCAGGCTGTGTAGACACAGACCCTGACCATGACTGCAGATCACATGTACAAATCAGCCAACACAGCCGAGTACCAGAACTAATCAAATCTCAAGAGTGACGTGCACCTGACCATGTCATAGTCATACTGTGGCAGGTCAGACAGCAGATAAAAGATATTGCCTCACAGTTCGGAAATTATGATATGCGCATGCTTATCAAAATGCAGAATTGTGCATTCTGCGATCTCTCATCTTCTCACAATATGCTGTAAAACCACATGTCATCCTCAGCTTGAGAGGCACAGCAAGCAAAACTTAATTTGCGAATGCATAACTTAGAGTTATCTTTGCTGAATTTGCACAGAGTTGTAACTAGGAGAATATGCTGTGTGCTCATCTGACATTCTGCCTATTGCCATGTTACAGGCCTTCCAATTTGTTCAGCCAGTTTGTTGCTGTGGTTTTTGATGGATGACAAAAGGACGATATGTTCAAGATTGATCACAATCTTTTTTTTTTTCCCCAAGCCTAAAAAACAAGAGCTGACTCCCTGGCAACCTCCAACTCCCTTGTCTCTTCCAAATCTGCCCTTTAAAACTTATTCTTCTCTTGGCAAATAGCATATATACTTCCTTCACATGTATGATGGCATACATACATTACTGTGGACAAAAGTGTATGGGTACATTTGTTTTATATGCAATTCGCTAGGTGCATTTTGGTGTGTATATATGTTCTAATAGGGCTGTAACGTGTTATGTAGAAAATCACATTTAAATGTATACATTTATTAACTTCTATTTTTTGCAGAGCACCTTGAGCAGTGTTATGGATAGTTTAATACTGATACTTTATTATTAAATGTTAAACCAACCAAACAACCAAACAAAAAAGTGGGACAATCACCAGTTGTATGCAGTTCTCTCAATCCTGCCCTTATCCCTGCTCATTACATTGTCGTTTTGGGTTGGGTTTTTTTCACTTATCCATAATCATAAAGCAGCAAACAAATGTGGGTGGGGCTTTGTTTTGTTTTAAATCTGTTTTCATGTCTTTAATTGACTCACTAGAACTAGCTCCCACTGGACTGTTTGGGCACTTATCTTTTTCTTGAAGGGAAGAAAGTGATCCTGGAACTCTTTTAACTCTCTCCCTCCCTGTCCATACTGTTTTCTTCTTAATAGATACCTCTGCTGCCTTTTGACCGAGTTCTTGATAGTATACCTCTGCTGCCCGTTGACAGTTCTTAATAATCTGCATTCACACTTCTAGAGTATAGCAAAATATGCAACCATTGTGATGTCTCAAGTAAACACCCCCAAAATAAATAAATACATAAATAAAGAATAGAAGACTGGCAATCTCCCTCCTCCCTTTTGGAGAAACTATATCCTTGGACAGGATCAGGACACATATGCCCGTGCTGATCACTCTGAACAGTGCTTCCGCCTGTAACACATCTGCATTCCTTACTCTCAAACTTCAGTTTGAATGAAGACTCTTCACTACACCAGAAAGTACATGACTACAGCACCTTACTGATTGCTACCTGTCTCAGATTTTTCCCTTTTCCATTTATAATATTTTCAACAAACACATTTATACAAATGTTATGGTCAAAGCAGAACATTTTAATCTGGACAAAACAGTTGACAGACAACACCCAAATAACTTGTTAACTGTCACAAAAATAAATTCTTGTCCTCATTTATGGTTATCAATGTAGATGTACAACCAGAATTGTGACCATACACAAAAATAAAAAAAATCAGTCTTCAAAATTTCCAGTTGAAGTTGTACTATTCTTGACACTGAAGGAAAACAAAACCCATTCTTTAATTAACACCTTATAAAAACTTCTATGCATTTAAGCACAACCAAACAGACCTACAGATGAAAACACCACTGAGGGCTCTTACAAAGCCAAGGGGTCTTGGCAAAGCCCCCCCTTCTCCTCCCGCCCCCTTACTTCTACATCTGAAAACTACAATACAAGAAAACCATAGAAGGGGACTCAGTATGTGGGGACACCAGAGAAGAGGGTATACTGATGGTTCTAAAACAATCTGGCATAATTTGTGCACACTGCCTTTAAAATTCACACTGCTACATCAATCCATAGATATGTAGGGGTGCCCCACCCTACATATCTATGATCAATCGTACTTCATAGATTTCATTAAATCATCACGAATTCAATAACTTATGCCTTTTACTACTGTGCCTGTCTCCCACTATCACTGCTTGGTCGCAGTTTCCTGGGCAGCTACTTGATCTTGACCTTTGGAGTTTGGTCTTGAAACTCGTGACTTGCATGGTTAACACACGCTCGGACATGATGTCATCTAGTCACAATACGCTACAATCTAGTCACAATGCTGACGTAACGCGCATTAGTGTAAGAAAACACAGTGAAACAGCAAAAAGAAAAAAAAATCAAAACGGCTGTAAAAACGAAGTAGTTCAGTTTCAAACTTGTAACAGTTAAGTATGAATGTCACAATCCATTTCTTCAACTGACAAATCCGAATCAGACTCGAAACAAACGAAGTACGTAAACGATGGCGTCTGCTTTCAATAAATGAACTTCACTGAACTTGGTGATCTGCGTGAAGTTCGCTGAGCACGGGGCAGGATCATCATAACCCCAAAATCTGGAAGAACTCAGCTAATCTGTTACAGTTCGACTCTCTTCTCAACTGACTTCGCACTGCTTATATTCATCCAGGATCAGGACTATAAGTTGATACCTATCATACTCACTCAAAAAGTTTTTCCATTTTGCCCCTTGTTTCAGACAATCCGAACCGCAAGTGGTACACACGCCTACTTTCTGTCTTGAACGGAGCGCGTCGATGCCAGCGCTTTGACGCGTGACTCAATGCACACACGCACTCCCTCTGTTGCCCCTCTTTTTATGCTGAAGAGCGCGCGTCGGGAAAAGTTGATAGTTGTTTCCCATGAGGGCTGTACGTTCATGTGTAGGTGAGAAACTTTACACACACACACACACACACACACAGATTTTCTTCTTGAGTTTCTCAAATTTGTATTGTAAATTCAGTTGTATTGTATTGCGGAATTTCAAAAATGTATTTCATAATTTTTATATCTACATACTAGTTGTCACTCTTATATATACATACATACATAGCCTACACACACACACACACACACACACACACACACATGCATACACCGAGTAATTGCAAAAGCAAAGCGGCTTTACTGGACAGTGTTTTGTGCTAAAGAAGTTTCTCATCATAAAGATCACCTTCAAAAAGTGTGGCAAAAATTTCAATCTATGAAAAAAGGGATAAATCTCCCAAGATATACACTTAATTTGGATAATAAAAAAATTCTCAACCTCATCTGAAAAAGCAAAAGCATTCGCTAACATGTTTCCAAAGACAACACGTCTAGAAAGTCTTCCACAAGATTGCATACGACATAAGATTGCATACAATATAGGAAAAGGGAAGAAAAAACAGAGATGTATGAAGAGCCAGTTTCAAATAATGACCACTATATAAAAATGCCCCCATAACTATATGCGAGTTAAACGACTCCATCTCCCTCATAGGTAATAAATCATCATCAGTTAGATTGGACGCTGTTTCGAATGAAATACTAAAACATTTACCAGATAATTATCTCTTGTGTTTTTTTATTGAAAATATTCCAACAGGTTTGGAATAATGGTGTTATGCCATCAATTTGGAAACAGTCTGTAATTATTCCCCTTGTAAAACAAGGAAAGTCTCCTACAAGTCTCCACAGTTACCGGCCTGTAGCTCTGACGTCTCATGTAGGCAAACTTATGGAAAGAATTATACTAAATAGGCTTATCTATTTTTGTGATAAAAATCCAAATAATACCTATTAATCAAGCAAGCTTCAGAAAAGGAAGATCAACAACTGACCACACTGTAAAATTAACAACACAAATTAAACATCGATTTGTCAGGCTAAAGAGTATTCTGGCGACATTTTTAATGTAAAAAAAAGCGTTTGACATCGTGTGGCATATTAAATTGCTTTATAGACTGAAGGAAATTGGCATATCTGGTCATTTTTATAACTACATTAGAGAATTTTTATCAGAAAGAAGTTTGCAAGTCAGGGTAGAAAACACATATTCAAATTTTAAATCGTTAGAAATGGGCATTCCCCAAGGTTCCGTAATTGCTCCAATGTTATTTAATATTTTGTTACATGATCTCCCCAAAGCACGTAACTAAAAACGCTACCGTTGCGCAGTATGCTGATGATCTGTGTATGTGGATAGATGCTAGTCTAAGAAAAAAAACACTCCCAAAAGATCAATCAACTATTACAAAAAAAAAAAAAAAAAAAAAAAAAACGTATCAGGCAGAGCTAAATAATCTCAGTAAGTACTTGTTTGAAAATGGACTGAAACTTTCCCATGAAAAAACGTATATAGTGTTATTTAATAATGGTGATGATCCTGTTGATCTGCCGTCCTTTAGACTTGATGAGATAACACTTCAGTATGTACACTCTGTAAATTTCTTAGGAGTATACTTTACATCTAAAATTAACATGGAAAGTTCACATTGATTATCTCTTAACCACGCTAGGAAAAGTTTAAATTTTTTTTTTGAAAATCTTAAGCAAGCAAAGCTGGTGCCAGGATGTAAAAACATTGAAACATCTGGCAATATCACTCATTCGTTCTAAGCTTTCTTTTGTGCTCCTAAATATTTTGTTGAAAAAAACTACAAAGTGTTAATAGCGAGGCTTTTAAATTATGCTTGGGAATCCCTGTGCATGCTTCTACAGTAGGGATATATTCGGAAATTGATATTTTGCGTTTAAACGAATACAGAACACTCACTTTGGCAAAATATGTTGTGAAATGTACAGCTATGAAAGGTGCAAATGAAACAGAAATCTCTTTAAATCCATGTACTGATTACCCCAAACGAGCAAAAAAAAAAACATTTCCTGCTTGTCTTCTATTGGCTCGTACTCTGCCCATTTGTTGCAGAAAACTGATTTGACCCCCGACTCTTTGGCAAAGATTTCTCATACTGATCCAATCCCAAGCTGGGAAAGAAACAGGGCAAAATTTGACCTTAATCACACTGATGCTAAAAAAAAAAAAAAAAAGCTGATCATCCGCATATCTTGTCATATTCAGCAAAGATGCATATGCAAAGCAAGTAGGCCTGTCCTAACCATCTTAAGGTATATACTGATGGATCATTGACAAAGAGCAAAGACACTGGATCTGCCTTTGTTATTCCATCACTTAAAGTAGATAAAACATATTCAATAGGCAAAAATCGATCTATCTTAGTTGCCGATATGATAGCTATACTAATGGCTTTGACATATTTAATTGATTTACCGCAATCAATCTTGCAGGTATTGTTATATGTCGACTCAATGTCAGTACTACAATCTATCAAGTTTTTCAGTTCTAATTCTGAAAACTTTATTTCAAAGGAAATATGTTGTTCAATTCATATTTTGATGTGCAAAGGCATCGATTTAACTTTTTTCTGGGTTCCTTCACACTGTGGAATTTTTGGGCAATGAATTCGCTGACAGATCTGCCAAAAAGGGAACTAAAACTGAAATGAGTACACAGTCACTTTCTGACCCCTTGACTTTACAAGAGTGTCATCAAAGTTTATAACAAGTGGCTTGGGACTTTTTTTTTTTTTTTTTTTTTTTTTTTTTAGAAACAACCAGAACATCCCTTATTTGCGGGTTAAAGCTCGAAATAGGCATGTTCTCAGCTAGCTTTGATCAGATTGAAGGCATTGAACACCTGCAGGTTCGTGATATGTATCAGTACAGAAACTTTGTTTCAGTATTTTATAGACTGAAACTCGACGCATTCAGAACGAAATATAGTGCAGGAACAAAATGCATATGTGATAAGGCAAACGTGTCGAGAGCCCACGTTTTATTTGATTGTGTGACTCTTAAGGCATACTTACCATGTTTATTAGGCATGACAGTGACTTGATGCTTTTTTTTTTCATATTGATTTTGCTTTCAAAGTTACCTTTTGCTTAATATGTAATCCTGTTAGATATTTAGTATAATGTTATAGGTAGTAATTATTCCATATTTTGCGCGCACTTCCACACACCTATGCTTCAAACACATTCTCTCTCTCTCTCTCTCTCTCTCTCTCTCTCTCTCTCTCTCTCTCTCTCTCTCGTCTATTATCATACAATTTTGTGAAAAGATGTAAAAAAGTGAAAGTACTTCTACATGCATATATATACACATGTATATATACATGCATGCATACATACATAGGCGTACATACATACATGCATGCATGCATACATACATACATACATACACATACATGCATAACAACACACACTTCACACACACACACACACACACACACACACACACACACACACACACACACACACACACACACACATATACATACATACATACATACATACATACATACATACATACATACATACATGCATACATGCATACACAAATGCATACATACATACATACATACATGCGTAACAAAGAGTGGACAGCTGTAGGCCCTACACAAAAGAAAAAATATATTATCTTGAACTCCTGTAGGCCCTACACACAAAAGAAAAAATATATTATCTTGAACTCCTGTAGGCCCTACACAAAAGAAAAAATATATTATCTTGAACTCCCTCCTTGATGACGCCGAGTGGACGGTGTAGGCCCTACCCTCACACCAAAAAAATTATCTTGAACTCCCTCCTTGATGAAGCCGAAGTAAAGGCAAAAAGTTGAAAAATGAACATGTGTGAAGTGGGAATATTGGAGGTGTGGATTTCATCACTACTCGTGTGTGTGTGTGTGTGTGTGTGTGTGTGTGTGTGTGTGTGTGTGTGTGTGTGAAAAGAGAGAGAGAGAGAGAGAGAGAGAGAGAGAGAGAGCTTTTCTTCTTTTGTTTCTCAAGTTTGCATTGATAATTCAGCTGTTTTGTTGTATTGCCGAATTTTTTTAATGTGTTTTATAATGTTATATCCATGTACTAGTTGTCACTCTTTCTTTTTGTAATTCATTAATATTTTCCTTTTCTGAGGACCAGATGTTATTTGCCTCTGTCAATTAAACAAATTTGTTCATTTTATCTTTCTCCCCCTCCCGGCCTCTCTCTCTCTCTCTCTCTCTCTCTCCCTCTGAGACAAAAGACAAAAGAGGACACAAAGAGAGACACAGACAGACAGAGAGGGAGGGAGATCGTGAACACAAAGCAATGTTTCATGTGAAAGTCACTCCTAAGGGCGGGAACGCTTGAAGGAACGGACCCACGGGTTACACATTCAAGAAAAGCACATCTCCCAATAGTATTGCTGACACAGTGCATAACTGACACAGCAACGCTGGACACGTGAAGCCTGTGTTAACGTTCTGTGATGACCCAACTTTCGAAATTACACCACGTCAATGAGAGAAAGCGCACTTGCTCGAGCTCAATTCCCGAGGGCAGTAAATCCAGACAACCCTTCCTCTTTGTTCCAAAATCAGCCACCACCCCCCATCCCTTCCCTGCCCTTCTTTAAAATTTTCAAAGTGTCTCAAATGACAAAGCATTTCATTCGAGAAAAACTGCACCTAACTTTGACGAGAAAGCTATATAGGCTATTTTGAACCTAAGCCAGAAATACTCCCACCTCCCGGTGGGTAACTTGGAGCATGGCCCAGAAACATCTCATAGAGTGATGCAGGCATATGCCCAAACTTAATCAACCGCCCTAAATGACGGAGAGATTGAAATGGGCACATGCCCAAATCCACCTCGTGGTGCGTTCAGGACCATGCCCCAAGAAAAAGATACAATTGAAAGTGCGTATCTTTTTATCATTAAAACAAAAAAACAAACAAACACAAAAAAAACGCACTTTCAATTGTATCTTTTTCTTGGGGCATGGTCTTGAACGCACCACGAGGTGGTGAAAAGATACAATTGAAAGTGCGCCAAATTACACAGGTCATTGCTTATATAATCTGTTCATTCCTAGAGGTGTATCTATGTATGGCTTGCCACCACTGTACATATGCATATACACTGCACAAGCCCACTCATGCACGCACAAACACGCTCTCCCACGCACACACACACACACACACACACACACACACACACACACACACACACACACACACACACACATACAAACATGAACACATACACAGACGCACACCTCCCACCCCCACCCCCCACCCCACCTCTCACATACATGCACTTATTATCTCACTTCTTGGCTTTCCTCATGTCTCCCTTTTACACCCCCTTTTCGCTATAAGGGTAGCATCTTTGGGGAATAGCCCAATTTCCGAGATTGTATGTGACCCACGTCTAAGTCTCCTGTATACGTTTGTCATCTTTCCTATGATCGTCCTAGCATTCTTTTTCGCCCTTCTTCTTCAAGGATGATTATCGGGAATATTAAGTTCAGGAGCGACAGTGATGAGTGTTATTATGATCATTACTGCTTTCCTCAGTCGCCATACCTCTCTTCGTTTGATGTGAGTTTTAAAGCTTATATAAGAGGATTTTTTTATGTCTGTCTCTCAGTCTGCCTTTAAAAAAAAAAAAAGGAAAAAAAATAATTAAGTCTATTGTTCATTTAAGTGGTTTGCGTTGTATAAGCAGCACATTACCAGCGTGAGAGTACCAGTACACCACACATTACAAGATTAACAAACCCAGACACTTTGTATCAACTGCTAAAACACTAAAATCAGCAAAAATGTGTCCATTGTAAGAAAACATACAGACTATGCATGGTATGTAAGAGACTGGTTGGAGACCAAAAAAAAAGGAAGAAGAAGAAGAAGGAAAAACAAAAGTAGTTGAAATTGGGGTTGGGTTTTTTTTCGCTTTTTTTTTTTTTTTTTTTTTTCGGGGGGGGGGGGGGGGGGGGGGGGGGGGGGGGGGGGGGGGGGGGGGGGATGAAGAGGACAGTGTGAAGCACCAAAAAAATGAAGAGGTTGATTTCGGCCTTAGGAAAAAAAATCGTCACCGCCTTAGGTGCTCCATTGATCCGATAACTGATGCCACATAAAAAATAAATAAATAAATAAATAAAAAAAATAAAAACAACTGAAAGTGCGGGTCGGACCAGGGAAGTGCTGTCCTCAACTGCCGAACAAACCAGCCAGGAAAAATCGTGCACCGTCCTTGGAAACCTGTGCTGCGTTCATACAGGGTGCGGGATGCACTGGGCATTCCATAAGACGTCAAGGGGCATAATTGCTCCCTAGCAAATGCCATTGTGTAATGGCCACTGCATATGATACGATGGAATCTCCACGGGGAACGTTCCAAGGGGTGTACCAACCCATACTACATGACTGCAAACCCCATCTGTGAAAAACGCCACCGTCAAGCAACTACCACGTACAACCCGCAGCCTCACTCGTTGCTGTTCTGCTGACAGATGAAGACTGTACAACTCCAGAAACGGTCAAGCTTTTGCCATGAGGTCTTACGTGTCCTCTGAAGAAAATCATGGGTTACAGTCTTTCCCTGTGGTCAGTGGGTCTTTCCTCACCATCACTGGGCCTTTCTCCAGAGTTGGCCAAAAGGCAGACAACAAAAACGTACACTCGAAGGTGAGGGTGGAACCCAGTGAGATACTATCCTCAACTCCCGAACAAACAGCCAGGAACAATCCTGCACCACCCTTCGAAGCCTGCGCTGTGTTCACATAGGGTGGAATGCACAAGGCATTCCATGAAGACGTCAAGAGACATAATTGTTCCCTTGCAAATGCCATTGTGTAATGGCTCCTGGGTGTGACACGACGGAACCTCCACGGGAGCATTTCCATTGGTTTACCGGCCCATATTTCATGACCACAGGGCCCACCGGCGAAAAAACGCCACAGTCGAGCGGCTGCTGTGTACATCCCACAGCTTCGCTCCGTCTTGTTCCGCTGACAGGTGAAGACAGTACAACTCCACACACTATGAGACAAAGATGAAAACGGCACAAGCCCAATTCCCTCTGCAGGGTGTGTTCTGGATCATGCCCCAAATCGGTCTTCAGTCCGAAGGGGAGTGGGTTTTTAAAACTGTGATCGGAGGCGGTTGGCGAAGTTCTAAATCAGATCCAAAATCACTTGACCCCATACCTCAGGTGCAGTTATATTTTGGTCGATATGTTTTGTCTTTTGAGACAATTTTTGAGAATTTTGAAGGAATATTGTTTTTTTCCCCCAAACAATAGAGGAAGTTGGTCTGGATATATTCCCAGAGAGAGAAAGAGAGAGAGAGAGAGACACACACACACACACACACACACACACACACACACACACACACACACACACACACACACAACACACATACAGACGGAGAGAGACATGGACAGAGACAGAGAAGGGGAGGGGGGAGGGGGAGTTTGGCTGCAAGTGCCCCTTACATCCGCCGGGGACTGATTTTAATCAGGGAGTCCATTGTGTGGACTGAACGTTACAGCGGGACCCTCGCGCACTGACTTACTGGATTAGTTGTATAGTGATGGTGGCGATCAGAGACTGTACGTCATGATTATGATATTGCTACTCTATTCCTCCCATCTTTCTGACAAACAAACAGTCACTTTTGGCTCCATTTCTCACTTACGCAGATCGACACTGGAAAAGGTGGGGGGAAAAAAAAAAAAAAAGCATTGCACTGCATTTATGCAAACCTGACCCCCCCCCCCCCCCCCCTCCCCTCATACATACACGCCCCCTCCCCCCCTCCCCTTTCCGGCTCTAATCATCCTCCATCTCTCTCCCTTTAAGGCGAATCATTAACTATAGAAAGTTGACAAGCTAGAATCACGGTACACAGGAATCGGTCTAAATGAAAAAGACTGGTTATAAAGAATGGGGGGGGGGGGGGGGGGGGGGGGGGGGGAAGCCCTGCATCACGTGAGAGACTGAGAACTCGGACAGACAAACCAAAGAATACCACAAAAAAAAAAAATAAATAAATAAAATAAAAGTACAGTTATGCATGGATACTTTCACTAGAGCACACTTTTGCCATATATATTGTCTATTTGTTTTTCTTTCTTTTCTTGTTTTCTTCCTTTCTTTCCATATTCTCTTTCTGTCTTCTGTCTGTACGCGTGTTTCGTCTTACCTAGCAGGCATTAGCATATCAACGCATTTGTAGCTACAGTAAGTTCGAAGTAGGTTTCGTATGATTTAATTAACAATATAGACAAACAAGAAAGAATAGAAAAAAAAAGGAAAAGATGAAGGGGGAAAATTTAATACCAACTATTTCATACAGAAACTACAGATTTTATAACCCGATTCTCTCATCAACCTATTTCATACTGCTGTATTCATTCAACTTGTTCAAAATTGCTTGATAAACGTATTACTTTTTACCGCTGCAAAAACCCAGGCGATCAAAAAACGCAAAGTGGTTAATATGCACCACACACGCCTTCACTTCATCTTGAACCATGTGTCATCACCTCTAGTTGAAGGTGAAAGTTGAGGGTGAGTTCAACGTCCTTTCGGCCTGAGGCCCTTGTGGACAAGAGTAGCCTACCGCAGACATAGGTCTGCATCATTCACTGCAACTGTCGTCGATGGCAGTAGTGGGTGAGTTTTCATGTAGGGTCGTCATGTTTCTCTGTGAGCTCATGTTCCTCTTGAACGTTGGTTCAAGTTTGGTTGGTGGTCGACCGTCGATGGGCGTCGGTGTAATTTGCCTCTTTTCCCCCCAACTGAAGGCTGTCTTCAGGACCACCGGGCGGCCTTCTTCATGCTCGGTGATCCTGTGCCGCGTGAAGCCCGCCTCAAGGAGGGAGCAGGACGAAAGTCGCTGGAGCGCTGCGCGAGTCCCTACTACTGGGCGGGTACTCGCAGACTGCGGCCGAGAGGGCAATTTTTCAGCCCAGCCCCATAAGGAGTACCCCCCACGTCTGCCTGACCTCAGAACATGGTTACCCAGGCCACGGTGATCGCAGTCTTCTTCTTTTTCCTTAAGTGTCCACAATCATCATGTTCTTTATTCTGACACTTTTGTGTGTATGACCTTTTTTTTTTATCCCGCCATTAAGGCAGCCATACTCCGACTTCGGGGAAGGTGCATGCTATGTGTAACGTGTCATCCATACCAACGGCCGAACTGGCCTTCTCTTCAGAAGTTGGTGATGGGATTTTACGTGTGTGCAAGATGTGCGTGCGTTCACACACGGAACCTCGGTTTAAAGTCTCATTCTAAGGACTGTGTGGGGAATGGAGTCAGGACCAATGTTAACTCCGAGGGGAAAATCCCTCTGTACCGAAACGGCCCGGCGAAGATGCGAACCCGCAACCCCAAGATTACGAGTCCGATGCTCTACCAACTATTACGGCCTCAGTCGGGCAGAGCTCCATCGCCGATCGACCCACATCTACAGGAGCCGTCCCCTGCACAGGCTAGACCCGTTGTCACCCATTATGGCTGGAAGATGGACTAGGCCGCCCGAGACTGACCTCTTACATCAGTGTCCTTCAAAGGAGAAGTGCCACCTCTCTCTCGGCATCCACTGCCACACTGCCACACTCGCAGCGAAACGAACGGAACCTTTAGTTTGCCGATTTCTATTTATAGGATCTTTGCTCTCCACCCCCCCCCCCCCCCCCCCCCCCCCCCCCCCCCCCCCCCCCCCCCCCCCCCCCCCCCCCCCCCGTAACCAAGTGTAGTTTCGTAATAAGCCTTTTAAAAAAAAAGGTGTAAAAACACACAGTGAGTTTATGTTTGAAAGTTTATAATACGTCAATTGCACAATTTTTAACGACAGAAAACAGATTACGGCAAGAAAATTTCGAAACTTTTTGTAAAAGCACTCCGTAGCATACATCCGGGTAATTAGAGCGAATTATGACCGATTCAGCATCATGGCGTATGCACAGATGAAAGGAATGATTATCAGACATTTGTTGATAATCTGCTAAGTTGATAGATCCAGAGGTTCCCAGGTTTTCTACAATCTGCTGAGGTAATTCAGTAAGGTATGTGTAATTATATCGGGTCTATCATATGTCTAACGTGATCTCTTTTGTCAATTTCTCTCGCCGAAACAAGTTTAAAAATTGTGTAAATCATTTTCAGATTTGGTTGGATACCACAGTAATGACAATGGGTTATCAGCAGCATAGATCAGCTCGGTGGTCTCATGTCACTGTCTAATGCATGCGTGTAAGAAAATGGCATTGCAATCGCCAAATTTTGGTTGACCATGTATGTGTATTGACAGTATCCGCAGGATGGTGCACATTAAAGTAAACGTCGTATCATTTGGCGTCATTTGATAATTGAATCGTCTCAGCTAGTGTGTCACTATTCCCACCGTATGCACATCCCCACAGCAACACACACACACACACGCACGCACGCACGCACGCTCGCCCGCCCGCCCGCCCGCTCGCTCGCACGCACGCACGCACGCACACGCACACACACACACACACACACACACACACACACATGCATATACACAAAAAGCAAATGTAAAAAACCTGAAAGGCTATTCATCAACCCACAATCAAATAATTTTGACTTGCATAATTTAATTAATGATAGAATCTTAAACTTAGCAAAAATTCTGCAGTCGTGGAATAATCTCCATAAAGATCTTGTCAGCTGAAATGCGTTCCACAGACATCTTTATCCATACAATTTTATCAAATGTTGTTAGCATACATTAGGACATATACTGATGTAGAGCAAACTGAAGAAAGATATGTTTACAAAGATGAAGTTCTTGAGCAGCAGTGCACAAATCACATGCAAAATTTAACCATACTGGAGTCTTGGTGTGTGTGGCCAAAGAGCTACAGACAGCTTCTTTGAACCTCTTGCATGTGAAATCACATCTGGATGTGGCTGGTTCTTCAACATGTTTACATATATAGGAATAATAGCAATTATTTCAGGGTCTGAAAATAATGAAGGGGAAAAAAAGCAAGAGGGTATGAATTTGTGCCAAAATATACTGATGAATGAGGTTTTAAAATAAATTTTATTGAAAAAATAACTTCAAGTGTAGCTGCTACAAGATCTGGTATCCTGCTGCTTTGGACTATATGATGTTGACATTAAGGTGACTCACAACCCCCCTCCCCATGCTTTCACAGAAGTGTAAAGATAGACACCCCTTCCCTTCTTTCCCACCTTCCCCTTTTTAAAGTTAAAAAAGAAAAAGGAAGATTTGTGCACATCCTTTGGTAAAGCTTTTCCCCCCAGAGTATACCAACAGCAGTTTTAGGGTAAACAGGTCTGATTTCACTAATACTGTAGTCAGATGAATTGAAGTCCACTAAATGATTGCTGCCCTTGTTCCCCTTGAAGACTCTTACTTCTGTCTGTTAAGATTTTGTTTTTCCCATTTTCAGAATTCAGAGTAACCTTCCGTAATTTTTTCCTTTAAGTCGTTCATGAAGTTAAATATTGTAATTTGCAGCACATCCTTGAAACAACAGTATAATTGCTGATTGATGAAAGTACACACTAGCTGGTTTTATTGCCATAATGGCAGATCATTATTGCTCTCACTCTTATTTCTGAAGGGCTTTGCAATGAGATCCTCTGTGGTATCAGTGGTATTTTAAGAGGTACATGTTGCCCATTGATGGATTGTCATGAGATGCGTATCTAGATCTATACATATTGCCAGAAAAGTTCATGATCCAATCGCACGATAAATTTAAAGAATAGTGGGATGGATAGGATGGTCACTATCCAAATTCAGGATTGGTGGAATGGCATAAAGTTTGAGGACCCCCGGCCTACTTGCACCCCAGGACAACATATAGCTAGATAATTTACAGTCAAACCCGAAGGGTACCTGATAATTCATTAATTAAAGGTAAATGACAGTGTTTGAAACTGGTGATGAATATACTGAGTTTAAAAGAACAAGTGTTTAACATGACTTACCACTATAGGTGATTTCTCCTTCTGTCATCAAATGTCTGCATTCTGTGCCATTCCATCAGTATTTTCCATTGTGTACTGTTATCACATACTTTTAATGTGATCAGATTCTGTAGGGTTGTTTACAAATTCTAGATGTTTGCCAGCATTTTTAAACATGACATATGTTCATTCGTTATCTTAGAACAGAAACTTAAAAAAACAGGTCTGTACAAGGAAAAAAAAAAAACCCCGAAAATTTTTGAAATGGCAGGAGTTAAAGGGCTTGTAAGAAAGAAAGAGATTGTGACTTTAATTGAAAGTGTGCGTTGTCTTGTAAAGTGTCAATAATTATGTGTGCATTTCTGTGATGTCTGTAGATTTCATCCCTGAGAAATTGGTTGAACTGGTGAACAGAATTTGGAAAGAGAGGGGGTAGTTACCGCCAGGGACACAGACAGAGTACAGGACTAGACATACAGGACTAGACATAATGCATTTCGACCTCTTGGGTCTTCTTCAGGTGAAAACAAAATAACATTTAAGACAGTGACAAGGAGAACATGTAGCCACTTAGCTTTGCTTCTCCTGTTCATCTAAGAGGTCAAGTTCTTGATATGCCAACCTGGTGAACAGAGCTGATAATACCTTGTTTTAAAAAAATGAGTACTTGTGCTGTGAAGAGCGCAATTTAAGTTTTAACGTGTGTGTTTAAGTGCGCAAATGAGCATGTCAGTTTTGGTATGGTATGTTGTGCCATATCATGCTTAAACCAGTTTTCTTGCTCTGTTTGACTAAAACGTCGATGAAACAAAACCAACCTTTAGTCATTCTTTTGTTCATAGCAGACTGTGCAGAACCTGTAAACTCCCGATTTTGGCATCATGTACAGTTTGATAACCATGTCAGATTAAAACTGTGGTCAGTTTTCTAGTCTGAGAAATAGCAAGACTTGCGCCTTTTCTTGTCAGTTTCAAATGTGCATTGGAACCATGTGGTATTGGTTGGCATATCAAGAACTTGACCTCTTAGCTGATTTAAGAGATCAGAGTCATCAGCATTACAATTATTGAATGTGTCATTGTACTTGTGTGAGGGAGTGAGTGTTGCTAAAGAATTCTTCAAGGTCATACTCATGGTTGAACGTACGTATTATTTAAAGACGAGAAAGTTGCATTCAGCATGTAATCTCAATATCATAATGGTGTACATCTGCAAATCTTGAAAAAGCAATGATTTAACAGAAGAATTGTTTTATGATTTACTCCTTTTTGTCAGTTTTCCGCTTTGTCTCTCTCTTATGCTGATGATATCAGCCATCAGTAACACTGCACAGTCTTCACTGTGTATTAAAAAAAAAAAAAATCACTGAACAACTAAAATGAAGATGAATGAAATGTCAAATGCTTAAGCAGTGAATGCAAAGAATGGTCATATTTGTCTGGACAAGTAAAATATCTTAAAAGATGTGATCTCCAAAAATTGAAATTTTGTCTGCAAAATCATATTAATGTAGTTTGACAGTTTTCACGCTTAAGAAACATTAAGATTTGAGTTTACTTTTTCTAACGGTGAATTAATCAGTTGCAAGTGAACTGGTAAAAATGCAGCAAACTAAACCACTTTATTATTTCACATTAACAGTGAACAGCATTGACAATACATGATTTTGCCTTTAAGATCAGATTCAAAATCTAATAACCCTTATATTAAGCGGGAAAGTCCCAGTTTGGTTGTCGGCTCAGTATGCATGCAACACATGTATAATTTATAAAAGCACATTGGGCAAAGCTGGCAAAAAACAAGAGATTGATGCCTTCAGATTCACAGTGTAAATTGATAATGTATTAAACATGCGTTTGGGTGGTGTTTTTGTTTGTTTGTTTTTTGGTTTGCTGCCTGTTTTTTTTTTTTTTAATTTCAAAGAATTTCATAGTTAGAGTTAGTTAACCCCATCCCCATAGATCTCCATTTCTCCCAAAGATTTATGAATTCTGGCAAAATTGTTAAAAATGGAAAATGTGTTCATTTCAGCGATCACAGAGATGCTGAGTTCATTAGATGATCCAGCTTGTTAACCTTAACAGAAAGGTTAGTCGAAGATATTGAATTGGACATTAATTCAACATCCACAACACTGATATAAGGCAACGTATGGAATGATGAATATAAACTAATATTTAAATTGTAAAGCTGTTTTGAAAAATTGCTTTGACTCCAGCACCCTTAACACATACATGCACCTTAAAGAGAAGAAAATTAATTCAGAAATGTTTATGAAAAGCTGAAACATTGGTCAGAAAATTGCCATGAAGCTCAGATTATGTGATATATGATTATATCCCCTTCAGGGAAAGGACACAAATCTTTGTAAAAGATAACTTGATATAAAAATTGACAAAGACATGGAAGAGGAGAAGTGGTCTGATTTGGGAGTAATTTGTAATAACATTTTCATGGTTTCAAAATGTAAGGCACTCCTGGTGTTAAAAGTTTTTGATGGAAAATAAAGCCTCTTTGTATACTGGAGTTGAGATATGTGTTATTCATCATTTGACATGATACTGCCTCTAAAGCCTGCAAATATTGGCATTTGATTTCAAGCAGAACAAGCAGAAAGAGGTAAACAACATGAAAGTTGCAGCATGAAATCCATATTTTCACCTGTCCCAAGTTTTAATTCATAATTGCCATTAGACTTTCTGTATCGTGGCAATGACTACCGATTAAAAATGAATGGAAGTCTTGTAAATACTAATCTATAACAATGATGACAATTATCAAAAATAATAGATTTTTTTAAAACTAATGAATACCTTCTTTGAAGTTTGATGAAATAGAAGTGTCCACCATTGTCAGTTTGCTCAGGACAATGCCAGCATTTTTTTAATACTCATTTTTAGGTAAAAGGAAGTCAAGTTCTTATTGATACTTCTTCAGCGTTCTAGTTTCTGGTAGCATGTGAACTCGTTTTACCCTGTTGGGATACTCACATTTTACACGAGAGCCTAGTCCGTTCACTCCGACTTTGTTGAGTGCAGAAACCAGAAATTTGTGGAAGAGGTTGTTGAAAAAGATAGAGAAAAGATATGATAGACAGAAAGGACAGTAGACGACAGCACAGCTAAGGAGGAGACAGAGATACTGAGAGCGATAGGAAAAGGGGACGTTACTAGCACAGAATGTCCAGAAGGGGGGGGAACTATTTGTACAAAAGACACCCACCCCCACCCCCCCCCCCCCACCCCCAGTATCCCCACGGGGAAACTTATTGATACTGATAGTAATGAGTTGATTTTTTTTCATGTGTTACAGCCCTGCAAAAGCACCATGAACAAGGATTAAGTTAATGGCACCAGAATGTGACCTGCTGCTGGGCATGATCAAGACTTGCTGTCACGCTATTTCCACTTGAGTCGGCAAGAAAGGAGGCTGATCTGTTCTACAGGCCACAGTGTAGACTTGTTCAGCTTTCCAAACTCAATCAGGATGGAAATGGTTAATTTCAGAACTCATTCAGAAGAGAACGCAAGTGTCAAAATGCAGTGCTAATGCACATGAGGACAATATGGATCGGTATTCCCCCACTAGCCCAACAGAAAACTCCCCAATCCAGTCTCCTGAACTGGAAAGAACCCCCAATCGTTATTCCCCAACAAACCCAACTGATGATGTTGATGATCTAGAGGATCATATATTCAGGACTGAGAGAACAGGTGATGAAGATATATCAGCACACTGCAGGCACGGAGGAGGATGAAGACATTGTCAAAGAAAGCTCTTGTGAAGTAATAGGAACAGAGGACACAAATAGTCAGAATGATGATGATGATAGTGATTGTGATTCAGAAAATAGGCTAGTCATTCAGGAAGAACTAGAAGAAGAAAAGGAAGGAAAGAAAACCGGGACAGAAGATGAGGCAGAGAATACAGAACATTGCAAGAGCAACAAAGATGCAGAAGGAGACTGTGCAGAGAATAAAGAACCTGACAGACCTAAGGATGAAACAGAATCATTCTTGTATGATGTGAATTCCTTGGATGACAGTCAGACAGAGGAAGAACAGCAAAAAGAGAAAGCACATAAGTACGAAGCTGATCCGATGTCCATGGTCAACTTAGACTCAATACCGCTTCCTGCTTCTGAGCCACAAGATCAGCGCAGTAAGTGTATGATAAATGCTATAGATCAGAGTCTCTCTCTCTCTCTTTGCGCTTCTCTCTCTCTCTCTCTCGCTCTCCACCACCACCTTCCCTTTTCTTTCACTTCATGCTTGTGCACATGCGTGCAGTGTAACGGTCTTTATTCTTTATTTCTTATGTTCCTTTGCTGTGGAATTCTGTAAGACTCTCAGGTCTCTGTCTTAAGTTGCGAATACAGTTTTGTTACAAAAAACTTTTGCCCATTGTTATGGAACTGCAATATACTTGTACATGGATGCTGTGTTCATGATATGGACAGTTGTGGTTGTCAGTGATATGTTGGTAGGCCAGCACAATGTTATCAGAAGTGAGTCGTGACCACAACAGAGATATATTTTTTTTTAAGTCAAATTTTCTGTGTATTTGCCGGAGACTCATATGGTTATTAAAAATTCTAACAAGTTTAGAGAAATGGACGTGTACGTTCAAAGGCCTTAAAAGCTTGTAAAAACTGATTTGAGTTTGAGTTTGTAAAAGCTTGTAAATTTGATCAAATCGATGTCTGCCAAAAAAAAATTAGGGGGTTTGTTTCAAATGGATTAGTATGCAGCTTGGATACAGCCTATTTAGGATCAGAGTCTTGCTTGTGTAAATCTTTATTTATTAGGAGTTAACAAGGAAATTGGACATAGCCAAAAATAACATTAGGATTGGTCACTGCTGCTTTAACTGATCGAAGTGGATAGCCCAAGTATGAATGCAAGTGTTCTAGTGTGACTGGTATGTATTGAGCTTAAACATTTGTTTCCATTAGGTCTTCAAACTTTTGTGCTCATTGTGATGTGGTTCACAATACAAATGTTTTCCACTTATAATAGATAGAGTGACAAACAATAATTTGAATCCTTCACCTGCTTTTGATTGGTTGATGGTATTAGTTCCCCCCCTCCCCACCCTCCTCTTTTTTTTTGTTAAAAAGAGAAATTTTTCACTTTACTTTGTGCACATCGATGATCGAGTTTCCTCCTACTTCATGCTGTATAATTTTAAATTCTGACTGTGATAACGTATCTTTTTAACATATGAACTGCGTCTTTTGTTTAGCTTTTTCACAATCAGAAAGCTTTTGAAATGCTAATTTGTTCTTGTGCATTACTTCTGCTACTGCTGTGTGCACATGTTTCTTCAGGTGAATCACAAATTGGCAGAAATGGAATTTTCCTTCATGAAGGAACATTTCCTAGTTTGTGCTTTGTGACATTTGAGTTTATTTACAAGTCAGTAAAGTTCAGCTGATGTGTACGCTATTTGTTGTTGTTTTAAATATTAATTATTATTTCTTCAGTCATGTTTGTTTTGCATTGTCTTCTCATTTTTTTTTATACAAGAGTCCGCATACTGAATAAATTCCATTGGCATTGGATACATGTATATCCTTTTTTTAATATCTTAATATGAACACAAAGGCTTGTTGTTACATATCAACAGAAAGTGTAAAACATTAACATTTCTCTCAGTATGCTTTCAAATACTTTTACTTAGTGTATACCAAAATGCTGTTATGACATCTTAAAAAAAAAAAGAGAAAAGACATTTTGACAATTTCACAATAAAATGATCCTTGTTCTTAAGCGCTTTGCATCATTAATTGTGGAAGATAAAAAAAGGTAAGAAATAGTACTTGTTGGGTTATTTGTTTGGTGTTTTTTTGTGCTTACAGGAGGAGACACAACAGATGTGCTCCAGCTTTCAGCTGACAATGACCTGGACACAAGACATAATGATGTGGATGCAAGGAAACACTATAGTGACGATTCTAGCGGAGATGAAAGTGAAGTCTCAAGAGAGAAAAGCAAGGAACGCAGCAGCAGTAGTAGCAGCAGCAGCAGTTCCTCAAGTAGTTCTGACCAGTCTCCAGAATATGACCGGTCTCCAGATAGTCCATCTAGTCCGGAGCAGCCTTCTCACACTCTTACAGATGAGAACAAAAGCCAGAATGAGTCGGACAGAGAAAGTTCTGGTGAATTGGATGATGATAACAGTGCGGATGAGGAAAATTTTAGAAATGACAAAGAAGAATCAAATAAAGATAGGAATTCTGGTGCTAGTCCCAACCATGAAGACTTGCATTCTAGGTGTATAGAAAGATGGAATTGACATCATAGAAATGAGTGTTGACCTAGATGACAAAGATGATGGATCTGAACTGAGGTTGACTGGCTTCAGTGCTGCTCCTAAGGGTAGTCCTGCACTTGGTGTGTAACACGAGTGATTCAGCGTGTGAATGTGGAAAATGAGGGTCGGGTAGAGGGTGATTCTAGGACAGTGCAAGCTGGAGAAGAGGACAGTGACGATGATGTCCAAATAATAGAGTGTCCCCCTCAAGAACCTATTGACACACTCATTGTTGATGATGATGATGATGATGATGTCATTCCATGCAGCAATGGTGATCCCAGAAAGTCGGTGTCGGAAGTATCTAGAAGTCACAGAAGCAAAAAGAAAGAAACGTACTGTTGAACAGGATGGCCATGATTTAAGAATAGTTATACGTGAAGAACGACGAGATAGAGATGAAGACAGACATCATCGACGCAGTGATAAGGGATCACGTAGTAGTAGAAGAGAAGACAGACATTCAGATTCTCACAGACGAGATGAGTCAAATCATCAGTCATCTGAATATTCTTCTCGAAGACGACATCATCGATCACAGAGTCGTTCTCGAGAGAGGCGACGTTCTAGGAGGTCCAAGTCAAAATCTCACTCTCGAGATAGGTCATCCCGTCGAAGACGGCACAGAGACAGATCAAGAGAAAATGAGAGATCATCGGAGAGAGACAAGGAACATGAACGTGAGAAATCTCATCGAAAGAAAAGACATGATCGTAAACATGAACATAGTCATAGAAGTCGGTCCAGATCTCGCAGTCGCCGACAGCATCGAGGGGATAGTTGGAACAAAGAAAATCATGAAGACCATTCTAATAGAGAACATGTTTCATATAGACAGTATAAAAACAGACATTATCGTCATCATGAACAGTCAGGGCAAGAGGAATCCCCTGTTGTAGAAAGTCGTGAAAGGAAGAGGAAAAAACGTAAACGAGAAACGCGGGGACTCATCCAATCATGAGAGGAGACGAAGAAGGCGTGAAGATGATGCTGCTGAACATGGTCACAGAACACGCGAAGAATCGCCAGTAGTGGATAGGAGACATAGAAAACATGTTGAGGAAAGAGAGGAGACGCCTGTAACTGACAGGAGGAGGAGAAGACATGCAGAATGGGATGAATATGCTTTGATAGAGGGAAGTAGTAGGTCCAGAAGGCATGTTGAACACAGGGAAGAATCGCCTCAAGTTGAGAAGAGGCGCAGGAGACGTAGGAGAGAAGAGGAACGTTCGCCTTATGTTGAGAGAAGAAGTGGAAGATACATAGAAGAGCAGCTTGAATCTCCTGTTGTGCAGAGGAAAAGCAGAAGGCATGTCGAGGAGTGTGAGGAAACATTTCAAGATGACAGAAGGAATCGAAACAGAAGACATAGGGAAGAAACAAGAAGAGTCATTCATTGTGGAGAGATCTCGCAGGAGTAGACGGCATGTTGAAGAACATGCTGAATCACCTGTGGTTGAAAGAAGAAGTCGAAGACATGCAGAAGAAAGAGATGAGTTCGCTCAAGTTGAGAGAAAGCACAGAAAAAACATGCTGAGATACAGCCCGAGTCATCTTTGCCAGAAAGAAAGAATAGAAATAGAAAATATTCAGATGAATGGATGAACCATCAATTGATGACAGAAGACATTTGGAAGAGGAACTACGAGAATCACCTGTTTTGGAAAGAAAAAGGACACAGAGTTCAACATGGAGCCCAAGTGACACATTCCAGAAAGACCCATCAGATTCTTCAGATTCTGATTCCTCTTCAACTCAGGAATCGGACGAAGAAAGTGAAGAAGATGACAGTGAAGAAGAGGAAGTTGAACGTCAGGTTGTCCTTGTTAACCGAGATGAAGATGAGGAGCAGATTCTGTCTTCAGATAAAGAAGATGAAGACATGCAAACTGATGATGATCTACAGATATCTAAAACAGACAGTCTTCCTGCTCCAGAATCTGATGATGTCTCTCCTTACATGAAGCTGATGGTGTCTCAGAGCAGAGAGGTGGAGAATGTTCCTTCCCCAGAATCTGAGTCTTTAGAGAAGGAAGCCAGAAGGCCTTCAGTATCAGAAGAAGAGCCAGAGGAAAGCATTTCTTTATCTGAGGGGTTGCCTTCTGCATCTGCCCCCAAACTGGAAGAGCTTGCCTCCAAACCTGACCCCAAGGAGAGTATATCAACTCAAGTCTGTCGGTCAGAAAGCAGCACCAGAAGAAGCTGTATATGATCCCGCCCACCCAACTGAGAGTGAAACAGACAAAGCATTCCAGAAAGTCCGAAGACACCATGTTTGCAAGATGAAAAGGTGGATGGCACTCAATCTCCCAAAGTGTCACCAGCAGATAAAACTGCTGTGGACAAGCCATCAGGGATGGTAGTTCATTGGTTACAGTTCCTAAAACAGATTCTGCTACCCCTGCTGTTGTAGGAGCTCGTCATCAGTTACTGGTAAACTCTGTGCTTGTCCGACCACCATTTGGTAGTGGAACATTACCCAGACCACTTGCTGCTCCACCCCTTCCACCAGGTTTTCGCTTGCAGATAGGTGGGCCTGGTGGTCCCATTTCTATTAAAAGTCAACCAGGTCAGCTCTTACCTCCTGGTCCACCTCCTCTTCCCCGTGGCCTCTCTGATCTATCAAACAGCAGTTCTGAGGGGGAGATCAAAAACACTGCAGCTCCGCCTCAGCCTTCAGGACTACCTGGTGTGTTCCAGTCTGGTAAACAGGTAAAAGTGACAGCAGATAAATTTGATAATACTCTTGCTAATCTGGTAGTAGCTCAGAATCTTTCTCACTGCCATGAAAGAAGGAAGTGCAGGAGGTCCACCCAGTGTAGTGACTCCACCGAAATCTGTGTTCAGAGTGCCCCAGTCCCCAATTCCTCCTCCTCCCAATCCCCCACCAAGCTTCTCCCCAGTTCAGCTGCCACCCAGTCACAGTCTGGAGATTCCAGGGAACCAATGGACATGGACATGTCTCCACTGGATGATGAGTGCGAGCTGGAGCTGCCAACACCACCAGATTTCTCTGATGAACCAGAGAACAAACAGAAGACTAATAAGCCTCCACTGGCAGCAGTTAATCTCAAGGCATTAACCAATGTCATCAAAAGCTTACATCTCAGCCAGCAGATGACATGCCTGGGTCCGCGGTTGACCTCACCAACAAGAGAGAAGGTAGGAAATGTAGCAATTGAAAATTCAGTTTGTTTCATTAAGCTTTTGAGTAGGTTTCCACTTCTTGTTTGCTTAGCTCCAGCAGCCAAGACTTTAATCCTGCAATTTATGGTATAGTGATTGGTGGCATATAAAATTGTGGGGCACATTAAAACTTAGAGAACTTACCATGGTCTGTAAAGTGTAATTTACAAAATTTTCATTCATCTATAAAAGAGTGAAAGGAAATCTTATCAGTTGACACCAAAGACATTTTAAGTCATTTTACTATCACAATGTCAAGCTTCCATTTCCTCTGTAGACCTTTTTCAGATTAACTGAGTGGAGTTAGTATTGTTCATTCTTTTTTCTTCTTCTTTTTATCATTGAAAATGGAGTGAATGGTGCAAGTATTTCTCAATAAATGTTAGGTTGTATGTTTGTGTAGTGGTGGTGGTGGTTATTGTCGTCGTCGTTTGTAAATGTTGGCTTTTTTTTTTTTTTTTTTTTTTTTTTTTTTTTTTTTTTTTTTTTTTTCCCATTCTTGAGAGATGATACAATTCAGGCTGCTTTCTGCTGGTGTGTGTGGCGCAGATTCTCAAATTAGATTACATTAATCTTATTCTTTACATTCTCACATGGGGTTCAAGGTGCAACTTTTGACAGTAATGGCTCTTTCTGATGTCATTTATTCTGTTTTTGTAATGTTTTGTATAGCATTACTATTTTTCTCTCATATCACCTTTTCTCTGTATTGTCTGCATTCATATTATACAAATAAAGTATGTGGACTTGAATATGCACACACATGTATGCATGCATACACATGCATAATAGCAGACCACACCCATACACACTACCTGTCACACACCGTACAACCACCATGCATGTACCCATACAGATGCGTGCACATACACACAACACACACATATGCTACACACACACCTTTTTCTTTATCATTTCAGCAGAAAACAAAAAAGATTACAATTATGAGGCCACACAAGAAAGGAACCACAATAGTTTTGTGACATTGGCATAGAAAAAGCCTTGATTACAAGGGTACTTGGTTGACTGTAACTGTGCTGTAATGTTTGCTGTTAGTGATGATATTGAGTAACATGCCTGTATTTGTGATTTGTTGGGGGCAAGCATTTTATAGATCCTTTTTTTTTTAAAGAAATGTGAGGTTGAATGAAACCAGTGTATGAAAGAAAAAAAATGGGTAGAGAAGGCAACAGAACCAGACAGCATATATAATGAAATATTTTTTTCAGCTTTGACTGTTTAGAAAAATTTGTTGTTGTCAGGGAAGCCACTGGGTGAATATAAGAAGCTGAGTAAGGCTTAGCTATCCATACGTCACTTGTCAGAAACCTGGAGTCTTCAAAAAGAGATCAGTGGGTGACTGCCAGATGATGATAAGAATGCCCAGTGAAAGGAAAGACACGAATAATGCATGTTAACTGGATTGGATCCGGTCACCACATTCAGTGCCAAGAAAGGACAGGCATCAGGATTCCAGTGAGGGGGACTGACTCCTGGACCAACCACCAGTTGCTGAAATCCAAGCTGTCTTTTTCCTTTGCCAGTAGACATAGACATGCTCTTCAAGAAAGAGGTTGAATTTCAATGCCCATATTAGTAGAGACTCACAGTCTTGGTCAGTGTCATGGGACTTACGGCATAGGACAGGAAAACTACAGGCAGCTGCTGATTACATTCTGCATTGTACATGGTCAGACCATCACTTGCACCTTGTAGCAGCTATCTTACATCCACAAGGACACCTGGATGTACCCCCCTGAAAAGATTGGTACCTCATTGACTGTAAATTACTAGGTGCCCTGACATCCAGGATATAAGCATCAGGATTCCAAGGGGAACTGACTCCTGGACCAACCACCAGTTGCTGAAATCCAAGCTGTCTTTTTCCTTGCCAGAGAAAGACATGCTCCTGAAGAAAAAGGTTGAATTCCTGGAAAAGTTTTGATCCTGAAACAAAGAACCCTTGTCACCATTGACAGGAATCAAGAGCCTACAAACTAAAGCTGATCCCAGAGAAAGCCAATATCTGTCTTCTTTAACCTGGAGTTGACAAATTAACTGGTTTGGTAATGTATGATTTATAATCCTGTTGCACTGACTACAAAGACCACAGGCTGAAAGTAAGTATGTTACTTGTTAGAAAAAAAAAAAAAAAAAGCATACATACAACTTTGTCACCAAATCCATGGAATCAAACTGACAACAGACACACTACACATTCCCTCTTACATTGTTATGAAACAACAGCCTTGGACATGCACTGGAAAAAATAAATTTACTCCAGAGTTTGCAGAAGGTCTAACACTATGGTGATTGAAGTGGACATAAGAATATCAAGTCTCATGCTGCAACCAGTGATGTCCTCATTAACCATAAATGAGCACACAGCCTAAGTTGAGATCTGCAGATGTAGCTCTATAAGTAAGCAACAGCAGAGGCTAGGTCAGTTCACTTCTTGTGGGCTTGGCACTTCTGGCTGAGACCTTGCAGACCTGTGCCTTATCTCAAAGTCCTTACTTCCTTGTGGACAACAAGCTGCAAGGCCAACACAGTATATACACGTGAATGGCCCCATTTTTGTTGTGACCCTCTCTCTCTCTCTCTCTCTCTCTCTCTCTCTCTCTCTCTCTCTCTCTCTCTCTCTCTCTCTCTCTCTCTCTCTCCACTGATAATGTTGTCTTCGTACACTGGTTAAAACTAAGACTCCAGGGTTCATCCAAAAACAGCCGAAGTACTTGAACACTATGGTACAAATCAGCAGCTGGGATGAGAACATTACGTGTGTGACAGTTTTTGATTACCCCGCCTCATGGGCAGCCACACTCCGACTTCAGGGGATTTTGGAGACTGATAATGTTATGCTAGGAGCTTGTCACAACTGAAGACAATCCCTGTATAACTATGCAGAGCATAACACACATTTGATGTAGCCTTGGTGTTCTAGCCTATGTCAGTTGGCCTGATATGGCTTAAGCCAGGGCGGTCCACTGATAATAATTTTTCTGACCTTTGTTCAGTGTACCTTGAAACTGAATGATGTTCTATCATGCCATTTGCTTTGACTGTATGAAGTATCGGATAATACAATTTTTCTTCCATAACTAAACTGTGTTAAGTTAAAGTTCCATAGCCTAATGACCATAGTGCTGTAAACTGGAAGTGTCAGAAGTTTACAGTGTTTGAGGCATGTCATGATAATTACAGAGGGCAGGACTATCTTCTCCTGTTGCTTTAACTTCCCTCTCTCTCTTGTCACAGTAACCTTCCCTGAGGTTGAATAAGGTGCCCATTTACTGCTGGGCAGACAGGTTTTCAAGCCTTAGATTGTTTACCCCATGAACCCCTAATCTGAGGTAATGTATGACGTTAAATCATATCTTTTCATCCATCTTAATGAATGTTTGTCGTGGGATGTTGCAGATGTTTAAATGAAGCACAGAACTTCAGCTCTGTCGCATGAAAATAAGACTGTGTGTCATTGTGATTTACATTATTTTTCAAATCAAATGTGCTGCTTTGTTTATCAATATCATGTCACATCAGAATAAGTGTGATCATTTCCTTTTTCTGTCCATGAGTATACACATCGAGTCTTCGAAGTCCGAGTTAAATGTCTCTCAAACTATGACTCCAAAAAGCAAAAACAGGGTGAATGAGTTTGTGACAAGCGAAACGTTTATTGAGGCAAGTCCACATGTACTCCTCAGTTTTGCTTGCTTGAATCAGTAAACCTACTGCTGACAATGTTCAAATGGTGATAATGTGTGGACAATCACTACCTACCCCCACTCCCACCTGTTACAGGAATCTGAGAAAAGTAAACCCCCTCAAAATTGGAAGATCCCCCCCCCCCCCCCCCCCCCCCCCCCCCCCCCCCCCCCCCCCCCCCCCCATGAAACTGAGTTGTTGAGTTTGACCCTCTGAAGTCATTAAATGATCCACTGAAAGTATGGTCAAGAGACTCGAGAATTTCATATTCAGTGGAAACACAGCTTAATGAAAGAGCTTAGTATAAAATAGTATAAAAAGCTACAGTGAGTAGTGCATTTTCTTTTGTTGGGAGACTAGGTCTAACTCTAGGTAGCAATGTATAGAATTTATAGTGTCCGCTCTAATTTTAGAACAAAATTACAAATAATAATTTGAAAAGATGTTCTTGTTGTTTCAGTACTTGAAAAAACTTCATCTCCAAGAGCGTGTTGTGGATGAGGTGAAACAAGCCCTCCGACCCTTCTACAGTCACAAGAAAATCACCAAGGAGGAATACAAAGGGATTCTCAGAAAAGCTGTACCAAAAGTAAGTATTTGAGGGGCCAGTCTGTCCTGGAATTGGATGGGGCCATGAAAATTATTATAAAACTAGGCATGTTGCACAGTTATTTTCTTTAGTAGTTTTGGAGAAACTGATCAGCTGCTCAGATTATGGATATACCAGGTACTATGCGAGTGTAAAAGTAACATGCAAAGTTATGCATTCTAAATGGTATGTTTAATTACACATACTATACCGTGGCTCACTAATGTAATAAACACAGCAGTTTGCTATCCAAGCTTCATACACAATAAAACCTGTACGGACAAGAACCCTGAAAGGGGCTTGTGTCTTGCACATGCCCAGATCATTCCCCTTTTCTCTGTAATCATTTCCCCGCTAACCTCTTGGTCTCCGAGCAGCCAAGTATTTTTTCACTTTTTCTGGCAATCAATTGATTGTTGCTGCTGATTTCAGTGTTCTTGCATTTGCTTTCTCTTAAGGGAGAAACGTATGTGTAGCGTTTGAGTGGCAAAGCAAGGGATCGAAAGATTTTGTCGGTCGATCTGTCCAACTTGGCAAGCCGGCGCTTTATCTGGCCCTCTCTCTCTTCACCACTGCTCTGTCTCTCTTCTTCCTCTTCTCATTCTTCCCAGGGGTCTCCTCAATTCAGCAGCAGTTCTGTTGAGGTGACAGCAAGCCCTTGCTCATTCCCTTTACATTCTCATGGTGATTGACTCGACTGTGGTTCTGTTGATCCCATCCCTGCATCCTCACCCCCCTTACATTCTCACGGTGATTGACTCAGCTGTGGTTCTGTCGATCCCTTCCCTGTATCCTGCTGCTGCACACATCCCGATTGCCATGGCCAAATCATGGATGCAGGTTCCCCCTTCTACAGGGGAGAAAGGGTTGGGCGATGCAAATTCTGAAGGCTTAGCCTGTTCTTCATCCTCTCATGCTATTTCAGCCCGCTCTTGCCAGCGGGGGGGGTCATCAGGAGGGTGTTCATGAAGGTGGTCCGGGAACTTTGCATGCACGTTCAGGAGAGGGGAATCACGCCTCAGGGCATATCTTGATGACTGGCTTCTTCTAGCCTCCTCCAGTACTCTGTGCTCCCAACAAGCTCTTCAGGTTCTAGACCTCTAGACTTGTGGTTTTGTTTGCAATGAGGAGAAGTCAGACCTCGCCCCGTCACAGCAATTGCAGTTCCTGGGCATGTTTTTCAACACAACCAGATGGTTGGTAACTCCAGCCCCCCAGTGTCTAGCACGCCTCTGGGTCCTCTTAGCCCACCTCCCTGTCTCAGATCAGGCACCGGCCAGGAAGCTGGCCTCCCTTCTTGGATTAATGGAGTCATTGCCCCCCCCCCCCCCCCCCCCCCCCCCCCCATCACCTATTTTGGAAGGGTTGGTCTCAAACATCACAGCCTTGAGACCTTCTGGTTCCTCTGGGCCATTGGTTCCAAACCTTAGTGACCCCAGTGGCGCTCCCACTCCAGGTTATCCCAGGGAGTCCCCATCATGCCTCCCTCTCCTCAGGAGTACTTGTTCACGGACACGTCCAGCTCCAATTGGGGGGCCCCATGTGGGCTGTCTGACAGTGGCCGGGCAATGGCCAAAGGAGATGAGGTTGTGGACATCAACCTGCTGGAACTGGAGGTGGTTTTTCAAGCACTCAGGGAGTTTCTTCCCTTTCTGAGAGGGAAAACACGTTCTCCTCAACACGGACAACACAACCATGGCTTGTTACATCAAGAAGCAGCAGGGGGGCGTGGCGCTCCCTCTCCTTGTCCCTGAGGGCAGAACAATTTCTTCTCTGGGTGCGAGGATCAGTCCATCCGCATTTCGGCCAAGCACGTTCCCAGAAGATCATCATTCTCACGGGCTCCCTCAGCAGGTCACACATGATCCTTCCCTCAGAATGGATTCTGGTCCATTCAGTCCTGGAACTAGTCTGGTCTGCATGGTTCAAACCACAATTAGACCTGTTTGCCACCAGGTTCAACCACCGTCTCCAGCTATATGTATCTCCAGTTCCGGATCCGGAGGCTTTGGCTGTGGACGTTCTATTCATCCTGTGGTCATGCCTGACAGGCTATGCCTTCCCTCTGTTCACCATCCTGGGAAAAGTACTACTACGGAAAGCGAGGGAAGTCTTGGGCCACACTGATCCTCATGGCCCCCCAGCTGGCCGGCCTAAGTATGGTTTCTGGATCTGCTACACCTGTCCCACGAGCCTCCAGTAAAGTTCACCCTGACAACAAGGTCCCTGCTCCAGCCTCAAGCATTCCGCACGGCAATCCAGACGTGCTAAACCTTCACGCCTGGTTACTGTGCAGGTCACGTTGTCTACACAAGGTGCTTCCCCCCGCGGTAATTGGCTCAAGGCTGGGCACACAGGGGGTATACAGTGTCCACTGGAACGGCTGGCTTTCTTGGTGCTCCTCCTATGCAGTGTTGCCCCACTCACCTTCTTGCTTTGAGTTAGCGAACTACCTCACCTTTCTCTCATCTGAGAAAAAACTCTCAACCTCCTCTGAAGGGGTCACAGGGCAGCTATCTACACCACCAGCCACCAGTTAGGTGGCGTTTCCTTTAAGGAAGACCCCCTCCTGCGGGATCTCATCAGGGGAGCTGCTCTTCTCTTCAAGAGGCTCAAACCCCTCGCCATACCCTGGCATGGGATCTCTTTCTAGTCCTCTCCTCCCTGAGGCTCCCTCCTTATGAGCTCATCAGGGAGTGTTCTGCGAAGTTCCCCACCTTCAAGATAACCTTTCTCATTTCTCTGGTTTGGGGAGGCGCTGCAGTGAAGTCCATGCTCTTAGTGGACTTTCTTGGGACGTAGCCTTCGAACCGATGGGCTCGATGTCTCTTCGGCTCCTCCCCGAATTCTTAGCCAAAAACCAATCACCAGGTTCTCCTCTGACAATTTCCATTCATCCTCTGACCTTTATCCTTGCGCCAGACAATGAAGATGGCACTCTCTGTCCAGTGTGCACCCTGCGAATGTATAGAAAGCAGACGAAGTCTTCTCACTCAAAGCAGCGCCACCTGTATCTCTCTTACAATAAAGGTTTTAAGGAGGACATCAGACATTCATTGATCTCTTGATGGCTGAGAGAAGTAATCAAAGCTGCATGCATACACAAGGCCTGACGCAGATTTGGTTGTCTTTTCACCAAGACCCCCTAAAACTAAAGTATAGGCCTCGTTGCTGGCAGTCGCCCACATGGACGCCACATATTGGCGTTCCCCGGGCACTTTAATCCAGTTCTACTTACGCAACATCTCCTGTCTGTGCGGTGATGGATCCAAGGGTATTGCCTAAGCTGTGGTGGCTCAGCATCTCATCTCCGCCACACGCCCTGACTCTTCTCACTCCTCCAGATGTTAACTAGGTAAGCTGCCCTTCCTGGTAGTGCTACTTTGCATTAGTGAGCAACAGTATAGTATGTGTAATTAAAAGGAAATTTTTCTTCTAAAATTACGTTTAATATCTAACATACTTAGCTCGGCTCATGCAGAGTCCCTCCCTTCTCCCCACCTTCCTGGTTCCCTTACGATTTCACAGTCAAGGTATTAGTTACGTCGAAAAGAGGAATAACATGAGACCCGTTCAGGGTTCTTGTCTGTACAGACTATTGTGTACGAGGCAGAGATAGCAAACAGCTGTTGCTTATTATTGCATTAGTGAGCCGTGGTAAGTATGACTTAGATTAAGTGTAATTTTAAAAGAAACATTTCCTGTTTTTACTGTTTGTGATTGCCAGAAACTGAAAAAGTGAATTACAGAGAAAGAAACCTTAATGCCTAGCTTTCAGAGACTTTAAATTTTGATAAACTATAATAAATCATCATCTACTTATGACTGGATGTCCCTTTATATGAGTTTTAAGACACATATCAGACATATATTACAGAAATAAGATAATTTTGAGAACCTTCACGAGTATATCAAACTGTGAAGAACCAGCTTACTTTAATTTTCATGAAAAATTAGGTTACATGAATCCTCTATGAAAGGAACACCATTGTTCCCAGAAGAGTATGAGTGTCCGAAAGTTTTGTCTCTGGCAGACTCATTTTGATAAGTACTATGTACACATAAGTATTCATTATTTCAAATGTGAAGTGATGTATAAAATATACCACCATTACATTCACAGTTATCCGTTAGACTGAAATAGAAGGTTTAATCTCCTGTACATAACATGGACACATTATCAACACATCCCACAAAAACGAAGGCCAGTATTTGCTCAACTAATTCATTTAAGTGTTTGATAACTGAATTATTAATGTGAGTCATCTGTCCAGCATCAAAGAAATTATCTTCATCTGGTGTTTGTTCATGGAACAGGCAGCAGCTCCGCAGTATCCTCTCTTAAGAAACAATGATTGTCTTCAAAACTGAGAAACAGATGATTGGCTTTTTTTCATCAAGTGAAGAATGACACCTCCAGCATCAATCCTGTCGATCACAACACAAAAAACATTCACACATCTTGGGGGGGTGGGGGGGTGGAGGACCTATGGGGCCATAGGTAGGACAGGAGGCTGGTCTGGGGCCACAGGAGGGTTAGAAGCATGATCAAGGTGGGTTAGGAAGTTGATCTGGTGGTGCCAGAGGTGGTTTAGGAAGTTGGGTCTAGGGGTACAGGTGGGTTGGCAGGTTGATCTTGTAACATGGGAGGGTAAGGAGGCTGAATTGGGGCCTCACATTGGTTACAAGGTTGATTGGGGGCTGCATGTGAGATAGGAAGCTGATTTGGTCTCAGAGGTAGGTTAGGAGGCTGGTTTGGGGCCATGAATGATCTAGGAGGCCTGTCTGAGGCCACAGATGCGTTTACAAGCTGAAATGGGGCCACAGATGGATTAGCAGGCTGCACTAGGAGGCAGGATAAATATGATATCCTATTCATGGAGGCATGATTCCATTGCTGTCCATCATTCTACAGTTTTATGCGCACAAATGCCCTGTGCTCTACTGTTAATGTAAAGGAAAGAGCGCTCGCTTAATGTAAAGGAAAGAGCGCTCGCTTGTTAAAGCAACGGGCTGAACACACTTCACAACTGTATGTGCATCTTTCAGTGCTGTTGTCGTAAAGCACTTTAGCCCATCCCTATTAACATCCATTGTATTCATATACATGGATTTCCTGCCTGTTTCAGTGTATAAGAATGGTCTGCACCTTTTCATGGGAGGCTCAAGCATTTTGTGCAAAAGTTGTAGATTTCTTTTGCTATCGCATTTACAATACACTTGACCAGTAGCAATAGCTTGTGACACACTACCTGGTTAAGCACACCAATTTCCCTTATCTTTATCATGCCTTCTTCTGAAAAGTGATGCTCAGCTTTAGCACATTGGTCTGATGAAGCATGTAAAAAGTCAGTGGGGCGACATATTAGAAATCCGAGACCATATCCCCCCCAATTGATTGTGTGAGGAAATGGTACATACTGTATTGGTTGTAAGGGCATTGCTGGCAGATATGATTGAGTCTGTCACAGCTTCCTCACACTCGGGCCCTGTACATTTGTATACTGCGACAGTTTGGTGCAGGTTTGCCTGGAAATTATTGTGGTGGAGCCCGTACATAGTATTTTTTTCTTAAAGAGGAGTTTCCTATATGAAGCAAAAAGTGGTGGTGTCAGTTGGATTGCTATGTGGTGTTGAAAAGATGATGAAAAATGCAGGAAGATCGGATGGGAGGAGCAGCACAAATCTTTAAACAAGCTGTCTTTTCACACTTCATTCATCCAGCACTGATGCAGCATTGACAGCCACATTCTCAGACCTGCTATGTGACAACAGAACAACAGAAAGTCTCATCTCCCAAAGATTGTTTCAGATGATCTTTAGTCTGGGCTGACTTTGAGACACACAGTCAGTCAGCTGGTTTCATAGTGGTTTTGAGTCAAAAGGTGTGGTTAGCTGAAAAGCTGCGTCAAATGCAGTGCGTTACTAGGTCATTTGCACAACAAGCATGCTCCCATGGAATCTGTGCGATGTAAATGGCATTACCTGGTTTGATTTCAGCCTTTTGAGAGCTCTGAAGGCAATGAGTGACTGATCCATTCTGCTCTTAGTAGTTATGCTCATATGCAGACCTGAGAGATGTCACTGTATCTTTGTATGGCTGTAATGTCTTTCTGCCACAGGTGACCTGGTATGGTGAAGATCTTTTTTTTTTTTCTTTTTTTTTTTTTTTTTTTTTTTTTTTTTTGCTGTCCCAACCTCTACGCCACCCTCAGAGGCAGTGCACCCACGCCGCTCATTCCGACACCCCCTCCACAGCCACAGCATGGTCGGCCCCCCACCACAGCCCCGGCACCGGCAAATCCACAGGGAGCAGTCAATGTTAAGTCGTCAAGAGACAACCCATCGGAGGAGACACTGCACTGCTGCCGAGTCACTTCGGTGGTGTTCAGTGGCGCCTGTTCTGATCTAACATACGCAGGACACCACCTACTAAGCCCCCTACTGACGACAATAATTGCTTAGTCGCGGAGCCGGCGTGAGTGAGCTCTCCCACCGGAGGGCGCCACCACGCCCGTCCAACGACAGCCCCCATGGACTCGCCGATACCAGTGACCCAGACGGAACCAAACCAAGGCCACAGACGTGGAGAGGACATCGAAATTGAGGTCACCATGAGAGCAGGGCATGAAGGGCCACAGAATTTGAGACTTTCTTTTATGCTGATCGATGAGAATGAGGATGATTAAGATGATGCTACGGATTTCCATTTCGGTCTGAGACTACATGACAGGGCTGTACTCTATGCTTCCTTTCATAATATATCCCGCGTCAACCAGGCCCGAGAGATACAGACACCTGCAGTGTTGGTCAGGAAATTTGAACAACACTCTCAGAAACGCATCCATTAAGTGGATGAAACTCGACTGTGTGGTCCCAGTCTTCCCAACTGAGTCCGCAACAAACTCAACTCTGGGTAGGAGCCGGTCGAGGCAGAAAAACCCACATGACTTCTGATGGGATTCGAACCCACGACCTCCCAGCCAGGAGTCCGCGACGCTAACCACTTCGCCACGGCGGCTGGTCATGGTGAAGATCTTTGCTAACTGCACTGCCATCAAGAAGGTCTTCAGCTCCTTTAGTTATTTCTGGAATGGCAGCCTTGCACTTTGCTCTGAAGTCTTGTCATTCCTGCCCAGAAGTAGCAACCATTCAGTTCAGTTTAGGACCAGACTAATGTGCAGTGAAGTGAGGCAGAAAATGGCTTGAGATGGGCTGTTCTTTCAAATCACTATAATATCTTTATTTGATAACAGATAGTTTAGAAAAATTGACAGTTCTGCAGGCAACACTGTAAGTGTGATTATGTCAAAGGTCTAAAGATAAAGTTGTGTGTATTTTTTTTTTCAAACTCAATTAAATTTGATCGATTTGTTTGAACAGATATGCCACACAGCAGAGCGGCAACATCAACCCACAAAAAAAAATCCTTCAGCTTGTGGAGGGCTATGTCAACAAATTTCAGAAGCAGCGGCACCATTCAAGCAAAAAGGACAAAAGTGCAAAAGTCTCGAAGGAAAGAGTGAAAGCCAATGGTGAACGTGGCAAATCCAGTAGATGATGTACAGTGTTGTGTGCTGAAAGGTGAAAGTGATAAATAACATGCTGATCAAAAACTTCAGGCGGAACCATGAATGTGATGATTTTATGTGGTGTTATGTATAAATCCAAAGACATATTTATGGTATGCTTTTAAGCATGGTGTTGCACACCTTATTACTAAAAAAAATCAATAGTGTTGATCAGACTTCCAAGTAAACAAAGTGTTATGCTGGACTCTGAAGCCTTCTGTGCAGGTGTAAACTACAGTATCAATTGTGCAAGTGTTGAGTCCAGGATCAGCATTTTTAAAGACAGTTTTTTTTTTTATGGTTTTTAATATTAAAGGCAAATTGAGAGTGTGTCCTCAGACTATCAGACTTCGATACAAAAGGCAGAGAGGGCAAGTGGTTACATTTGTTTTCTTTGTATTGGAACCGAGGTGTGTGTTGAGATGGATCAGTGACATTGAATGTTCTGAGGAGTCATGAAGTGTGCTTAATTGGGGTGAACATAAAAGCAAAATACATGTTTTTCATCTCTGAATATAATCGTGTCTCATTTCAGCTAATTTGCTCTGTGTTTGTGTGTAGCATGTATAATATGAATTTTTTTGACATTTTTCTTAGTTATTTCATGGTGTGTGTTTTTTTTTCCATGCAAACTATGAGTGAGTGCTGTGTCTAACCATGATTTGTGTGTGTATGTTGAAAGAGGGCAGTAGACTAATGCGTGAGGGTTGGAAGTTCTATGTAGACTGAGGTGGTTGTGTGTAACTGTAAGCGCTAGGAGGAGGACAGTGGGTGCAAATAATGCAGCTACTGAGGCATACTACTCTAAGCTGTAAATGTATGGTGTGTTTTCTCATCATCTTAGCATTTCCAACTTATTTTGTTTCTTCTCATTGTCCTGTATGCTGTTACTCTTTCTTTCTTCTTTCTTCCTCCTCCTCCTCCTCCTCCTTTGTTTGTCTGTCTTTCTGTCTGTCTGTCTCCCTCTCTCTCTCTCTCTCTCTCTCTCTCTCTCTCTCTCTCTCTCTCTCTCTCTCTCTCTGTCTCACGCCCTATGAATGAGATTTTATGACACTTTCTTCCTTTCTATAGCCCCCCCCCTCTCTCTCTCTGTCTGTCTCTGGTGAAACTTCATGACACCAACCATGTTCCAAATTGTTATGATGAATGAAAACTGCTCTGATTTTGTATATGCAGTATAGAACTACACACTGCTCTCTCTCAAAGCCCTGATATGGCCCTTGCAGTCAGCTGGGCTATAAGCAACATTACATTACCTTACCTTACCCTTCTCTCTCTCTCTCTCTCTCTCTCTCTCTCTCTCTCTCTCTCTCTCTCTCTCTCTCTCTCTCTTCTCTCTCATGCAAGGTCACACTGCTCAGAGAAAAGTAGAAAAGTCAGGGAATTTCAGGAAGCATTTTTCAGTCATTAGAAGGTTGTGGAAAGGGAAAATTGAGTAAAACATCAGAGAAAGCCTTGGAATTTTCTCATTGCGGTCGATTTATTTTGTCAGGAAACAGACCCCAAAAGAAAAGCATCCATTTCATCTGGCGCAGACATTGTGACCTCTTAATGGAACATCAAGAATTTAACCTGTTTGGAAATGACTGGTGTCCAGATGCATGTGAGTTAGGGACACGACTCCACAGGCCCAGCCATTTTTAAGGGCATAAACTCCAGTTTCCAATATGATGTGTTTCTCATTTTAGGATCAAAGCAAGCCAGTTATAATAATCTGTGTTGTTAGGACACCTATGTGTGCGGAAGGTTGTTGTTGGTGCCTACTGACAGGAATATTTGTTGAAAACAGAGATTGTGGAAATAAAGATTTTGCTGGAAATAAAGGGATGATCTGGGAATTCAAACATTAGAGATGGGTATGAACCTGAGTTGTGCTTTTTCACTCGTTGATCTCTTTCTCTATGTCTCTTAAATTTTCTGGTCACTGCAACCCATTTACTTACGTCTAAAGTGTATCCAGGACATATAAAATGTAATCATATCTGAAACTTTGATTTTGAGTAATAGCTCGTATTAGTGCTGGTTCAAGAATTCAGTAATGATTCAAAGAGCAGTACAATTAACATGACAATGGCACCTTGAAAGAAGATCTGTTGATGACTTTTTGCATCATGCTTCACAAGCTTTGATATGTGATTTAAGACATGATTTAATGATTCAGTGGAATAGGAAGAAATTCTAGGGAGAGCTTGATGGCAGATCGTAAGAGAAGTGACCCATACACATGTGTTCAGGATTTGAACTCCATACAGTTGAAGGCAGCTGGGCAGCATCCATGTCATGATTCCTAGAAACCCTTCTGTAGTCCGATTTGCTCGTCTTTTTTTCACTTGGTGCTGCCAAGATTCAAAGTAACACTTTGTGGATGGGGTTGATGTCTCGGGGCGCTACCCCTTTCTAAACTGAATGTTTTTTATCAATAGCAGTGTTGGACACCTGTTGTAAGGTGGGAAATTTAGCCCTAATGAAGTTTTCCTTACCAGTATGCTGATGAGTAGGAGTAGAGTTGAAAGTAATGTGTAAGGGGGGGGGGGGGGGGGGGGGGGATTGTTTACTTTTACTGTAGTTACTGGAAGGCCAGGTACTTCTCTGCCCTCTGCTGTGTGATGGTAGGCGAACCAACCTCCTCCCTGTCCACGTACACAAAGATTTGAAGATTTTTGCACTCCCACGTGCTGTCTGATTTTACACACACAAAAAAAAAAGGAGGATATATATACAGATGAAGAAAATACATTCATTTTTGTTGACAAAGACAACAAAAATGGTTTTAAGGTAAGTAGGTCTGATGTTGACTTTTGTTCCTGCTTGACCAAGTCCAGTTGGAACTCTTCTCAGCTGCCTCTGACATTGTCTTCACTGTTCTTGTTTATGTGTTCTAGTTCGCCTCTTGCCACAATACACAATCCCCATGCCTTGAAGCTGTTGACTAGACCTGGCATATTTTTCAGTCATATAGATGGGAGTTTGATCCATTCTGCTTTCATATGGCGCAGTGAGTTAATGACCTTGAGTACAACATCCAGTCTCATGCCACTCTTCCTGACGATCTCTGGGTGGTTTTTTCTCAATGTGGAAGACAAGTTGTGCACTCCCAGTCATCCACTAAATTCAGTAATCCCAGTTCCATGCTCTTGATGTCACAGCTGTTCCAGATCATGACTTGTAGCTTCTAGCCATGTACAATGTCATTGCTGGAGCTTTTTGGTGGCATAGTGTTTCCTCTGATAGTACAAATTGCATGTGCAATCTCCTTAAAGTTCTTGGTTGTGTCTCATATTTTCCTGCCCAGGGTTAGTTGCTGTGCTTAAACTCAAGTCATGTTCCACAATTTGTTTGCCCAAAGTAAACGCATAATGTCGTCTGATTTCCCTCTTTTCAATAGGTTTGAATTCGAGGGCAGGAGGACATGTACAGATCTGAGGATGGAGCTGATCCTAGGAGGTGCTATGTGCCATAGCTCATTCCTGTCGAGGCTTCAATAGCCAATCCTGGGGAGTATCAGGATAGCATTATGTTTGAAGTAGAGTTGTGTGTGAAGCATTGATGTAAGAGTAATGGCTCATATTGACACTGGTACAAGAAGGTTTCAATCATAATTCAAGAGCAATACTATCGCTTGAAAATGGCATTGTAAAAAGAGGAAGATCTGTTGACTATCTGCTTCACTTTTCACAAGCTTTAGTATGTAAGGTAAGGTTTGATGAAATGATACAGTGGGATATTGTCACACTATAGTGGCCATTTTATCTGTCTGGTTCATTTTTGTCTCTTGTTCATATTGAGACCTTTGCACAATGCTGAGTTTTCTTTGGAGATTTCTTTGAAGAGGACATCAACATATTGAAAACCAGCACATATATGATTATATATGTATATATGTGCAGTCTTCATATTTGTGATGTCTTTATAACATTGGTCCCAGTTTCTTTCTGTCATTTGCAGGATATGCTAAGGATTGAGCAAAAACTCTGAAGCATAAGTCCAGGATGGGCTAAAAGAGAAAAAAAAAATCAATCAATTACAACAAAAACGAAGGTTTCCTTCTGGTCAAGACCCCAAGTCCATTGTTGTGTTTCTGAAAGAAAGCCAATGGAATGAAAGTTCCATATAGAGATGCATCCTGTATCAACATTGTGATGTTCCAACTTTCAAGTGCTTATTCACAACTGTTTTATTTGTCTGATTTCTTTCTGTCCTTTCTCTTTCTTCTCTATCACACACTCGTTTTATTTTTCTCTCCCTTCGCTTTGTCTAGTGTCGTATACTCACTGATCCGAGTGATCGATTACCTTTCCCTCTACAGTTTAATTTCTCATTTTTTAAGTGAAATGGGAAAACTTGAGAAAAGTCACATATGATAAGAGACAGGTAAAGAGATTCCTTCATATTGTTTCAGATGTGGGGTCATGTTAGATGAAGATATTGGACGCAAGTCTATACTCTTTACTCTGGTTGATGCACACAGGTGCATGCCTCACACACACACACACACACACACACACACACACACACACACACGCATATACACACACACAGTTGTGATGTACACAGTTGCATTGTGGGAATTATGAACCTTTCGCAATGCCTGCTGTACATTTTGATTCTTTTACTGAGGAAAAATTTTGTGAGATTTTCTCTATTGTAAGTATAGCATCATTTTCACATTTATCCTACTTAAGAATTGAAAGGATACAGCAGGGAAGTAAAATTTGAGGTTGTGATTCTTACGCACACATGCGCTTGCATGCATTGACACTAATTCATGTACACGCTTAGATTCGCGCTTTGGTGTGTATTTGTGCACATGCACACTAATGTAATTTTGTATTTCTCATAGCTGTTTGTTTTTAGCTTCTTTTTTTTTTTTTTACATTTTTTTCCTTTGGGGTTTTACTTTATCCCATTGTTTTACATTTTTCTGAATGTTTTAGGTGCTTTTTTTTTTTTTATTATTTTTTTTTTTTTCATATTTTTTCTGTGGCATTTAGTTATGCCATTTAAGAAAAATGTAATTATTGCATGCAGAAGTGAAGGTAAACCAATACCAACATTTTTATTTCACATTTTTTACACCAATAATTTGGTGTTGGGTTCCTTTTTTTTCCCCCCAAACATGAGTAATTCTTTTCACATTAAGTCTGATTTTAGGCTGGAACTATTCAGTATTCATGAATGTGCCTGCTGATAAATAATCTCTTTCTGTCTGTCTGTCTCTGTCTCTCTCTCTCTTTCTCTGTCTTTCTCTTTCTCACTCTTTTTTCTGACTTTTTTTTTTAATTAGGAGGGTGCACCTATTTAATTCCATAGATTATTCTTTATTACTGATTTGCTTGCTCTTACGCTCTGCAGTGCTGTTTACGTGTTCAGTGATGACGTGAGCTTTAGAAAACAGTTTCAACTTGCCAACAGCTGTAGTGTGGTCTCCATGATCGGCTGGGCCATAACACTGACTTGCGTGAACCACTTTGAAGTGTTGAATGCTGTGGTTCATGCTTGACCATGAGCACACAGACAGAGTCGTAGGCGGAATCATAAGTAACAGCGACACTGCCTACCATATGTCCTTTATAGTTAACCTGTCATATGGTTTTGGTTAAACTACTCAAAAAGGAAATTGCCTCTCTTTGATGGTCTTGATTAGATTGCTTTAAAGATGTGCCACCATAGTTAAAGAATGTATTTCTTTGTTTGACTATCTTCAGTAGCTCATTTGGTTCTCTCAGACTTGCTCTGTGGTTATATATATGTACTGAAGAGAACTTGCTGTCTTTTATTTGTCATCTTAGAATGACACAGACTGTGGTAGAAGAGACTTGTTTACATTTCACAGGGTATGATGCAATAAATAAGTGTGTGTGTGTGTATGTGTGTGTGTGTGGAGTTTTTATGTACAGTATGCAGCAAGGTGTCACAGTGATAGACTGTATGAGAAATGTAAGGCTTTTTTATGTGGGAGGGGATGGAGAGGTGGAGTCATTGGCTAGAAATTGGATTCCTCTTTACACCATCCTTTCACAAGTTCTGTGGACAGAAGTTGGATTATCCTCTTTCTATGAGCCTCTTTCAGATAAAATGGGTTTGAGAACTTTTTGTCAAAGTGATAGTTTTGTTTTTAATGCTATGTCCAATTGATGAGTGTTTGAAAATCCCAGTGCACTTGTGACACCTGCTTGTGTTGAAGAATGGAAAGAGAGATGTTGAATGAATGATATGTTGCATAAAGGTATCATGTGACCTGCACAAAAGTAGCACCATGTTGCTAATCATGTTCATTTTATACAGACTATGAGTTTTGAATGGGTAATCAAGCTCTGACCCTGTGAGCATATTGATTAACATGTGTATTAATGTTACATGTCGGGTCTTGTTCCTGCTGCTTTTTTTTTTTTTTTTTTCAATCTCTGTTTGTTTTTGTCATTTGGTTCCAGACAGGAAAGGATTTTGTGTTTGTGTAATTTGCTAATCATAAACCTGAAAATGAGTGAAATACTTAAATCTATGAAGTTATGTTTGTGTAGGACTCGCTGCAGCTTTTTTTTTTTTTTTTTTTTTAATTGTTCGCTTGTGAGGAAGAAAATGTGAAAGCCTTTCAAGGACGATGACAGTATCATGAAGAATTAAAGCTACAACCAGTACACTCTTCAGATTAACAGTGCAGTCCAGTGGACAGATGAGGCAAACCTCAGGGAAAAGTGATTGAAAAAATTAGAAGCAGGGATATAATCAATATAAGTAGCATACAGGATTTTTTTGTGTTGCTTTTGATATGTTTGATAATGCACGCATACAGGATTAAATATATACGTAAATACATAATAATGAGAATGTATTACTGACAGTATTTTAATTAAATGATGTGAGGCAGTCTAGCATTGCATTTTCAGGTTTGGTTGGTTTTGTTAAATATGGGGGGAAAATACCTGATCTCCTTCACCAAGACCTGTGTCAGTTATCTGGCTGTTGAACTGTTTTCTAGGTACTTAAAATGGACAAGATGAAAGCAAAATCATAATTTCCATAAAATGTCAAACGGATACAAAAGAAATCGATCATGGTATCCATATTTTGCAACTTTTTTGTCCCTGAAAATTTCAAATTATTACAAAGAAAGTGGTTCAGAAACAAAGTGTTACTTAATGGTAGAGTATTGCGAATTGATAATCAAAAGTGAGTCTTCATATCAGGTGGAATTTGAAATAGTTTCCTGGATGAAAAGTTTTATTGTTATCACATATTGGAATGCATTTCTGCTTTGACCTGATGAATTGAATTTAAAGAGTTAGATATTTAAGTAAGTTAGCTAACAAGATGTAATTAATCATGCCTTTCTGTCCAACTGTACTGAAGATCTAAATGAATAAAATGTCAGTCAGGGTCATATCGTGGGGGTGGATGTAGAGTTTGGGGGACAAGACCAGCATTATGAATTTGATTCATCCTGGCTCAATTCGTAGATCTATTCATCCTTGGATATTATTGGATGTAATATAAAATACAAAGATGAAAATGTTACATTCTTTGCCATTGTTAGCAGAATAAGGACTGATTTTACTTGAAGCTGTTAATTTTATTGCCTTTTTTTTTTTGGCAGTTTGTAGAACTCTCACCAGGCAAGAAAACTGAAGAATCATCGATGTGAAAATTTGGTACCTACCATGCTCTGTGTTAAAACTTTTTTTTTTTCAGTGAACATGTGGGGAATGTAAGGATGATGCAGGAGTTGCGTGACAGAATGAATTTAAAAAAAAAAAAAAAAAGAAAGAAAACTGAGGAAAGATCAAATCATAATATCTCACAGTTTGATATGGAAGCTGATCTGGTGCAGAAATGTCTTTGCTGTGTGGCTGTGTTCTTTGCATTCAAATTGTTGGCAATTGTGTGAATTTTGTTGTTGTTGTTGTTGTTGTTTTCTGTATGTTCATATGAAGTTTCACTTTCCTTTGTACATATATTTAGATACTGATGGAAACCCCTGCTTTGATCTTTACTATCACCAGTGATTTTCTTATTACTGTGCCAGTGTAGATTACTGTCCATCTTAATGAGTGTTTTGATGGGGAAAAAAGTGTCAGGGGAGGGATGGGTCATTATAATTACCTGTCATGAATTAGATTTATACTGCCTGAACTTGCTCCTTAGATTTCAAGAGTGGATGCTAAGAATAGATATTGCCACTGTCAAAGATAAAGCTTAAAATTTCCTGACTTTAGTTTCTGATTGTTGATGTGTATTATATGTATATGTTTTTTTTTTTTAATCATTATTATTAATGAAAGATTGCTTTGTAAAAATGTTAAAAGAGCAGCAGTGTTTGTTGCAGATCATGCACAGTGTAGTTACATGTACAGACATGCTTGATCACAGACTTACCGACAGTGCCACACAGGGAAAGTAGTACAACCCATGCATATACTGGATCTCTCCCACACACGCTTTATGCATAATTACACAGACATATTCAAAACAAACACTTGCAGTGGTTGTCAAAACAAAAGAGTCAAAACCACTGCATACAATGGATTCTCCATCACTTATGAGATAGATAATATACTGTTGTGAAAAGATCTTTGTATTAATTGTTTCAGCTGTGGAAAGTGTGTGTGCGATGGATTTGTCTCCTAGCCCTCGTCCTTCCTCTTGTCTTTATGTCTGTTGACTTTTAAGTAGCAAAAAGTATATATGATTGATCTTCCAGCCTGTATCCCCAACCCCCTTTCCATTGCCAACTCATGCCTTCAACTTTCCTTTGTCTCCGACTCTTGTCTCTCTGTATTTTTGAGTGGTTCCAAATTTCTGTGTATGACTATTTTCCTCTGTCTCCCTCTCTTCACACACTCTCTCTGTTTCTGTGCGCACACATCTATGCACAGACACACACACAGACGCGCGCGCACGCACACACACACACACTATTATCATTCTGAAAAAAGTTTTTCACACACACACACACACACACACACACTCACACACACACACACACACAGAGGCATACAGATGCACAAAAAACACACAAGGAAAACGGTGAAAATATAATTCCTGAATACCGAGGAAGCTTTTTAAGTGAAAATTTAATGGGAAAATACATTATCCAAAAATGGAAATGATCATTTCTTTGTTCTGTTTTATTGAAAGGTTTTTTTAATCTCAAAAGTAATCTTAGTTGGATTGGTGTCCAGCAAGTTAATTGGACTTGTTTGAAAACTATGTATGTGACATATATAGTGATCAATGAGTTTAATGCATGAAAATCAGACTAGAATGAAAGAACAGTCATAACTGCCAGAATCCGCTTTCCTTTCGACTATTTCCTCTGTCCAGAAGTTACCCAGACCCTTCTCCAACCTTTCAGCATTAATTAATGTGCATGAACTGTACCTTTGAAAACCCAAAGAACAGTAGCAAAAATTTTGCATTACATTGTCAAATTCAGACACCATTTGAAAAAAAAAAAAAAAAAAACAGAGATAAACATAATCTGCTGGTGTAAAAATCAAACACATTCAGCACGTGCAACATGCAACACACACACAAAAGTACACATATGGTAATGGTCTTTTCATCTTCAGACACACCGATTTCAAAACATTTATAATATATATATATAGAGAGAGAGAGATAAATGCATGTGTCTATTAGACACACCTTGTGACAGTATTTTCATCATACAGTAGACTGGGGCAGTAATGTCCATTTAACCTCACTGTCCTGGTCTGAACATTGCACAGACCACTAGACTTGTCACTTATTCTCAACTTGCCAGATGAAGTGGATAGATTCTAGCGCCACTACCACTTAATACTAAATATGATGTAGCAGTTCAGCACCAGTCTGGCATCTCTGGACATCTTACAATTGGTCTACACCTGTTAGGACATAAGGTTCGTGTAGCAATTATACATTTAAAGATGGGTTGTGTTGTATCTGCATGATGGTCCACTTTAATAAGCATGGTATTTTTAGGCAAATTTAATCAAGTTGATGAAACATGAGTCCTGTGAATGCTGCATTAATACGGATGTTTCTGTTGCAAAATTGTGGTTGGAGTAGGATTGGTTAGGGGGAGATTCAGCCTTTTTCAGGTCCTCATTCGATCAACAAAGATAGATCAACATTGTGCCAAACTCACCCTACCCAGAGTGCTTGAATCCGTCAGATCAGGAAGTTGTTGTTGTTGTTTTAACACACTGTAACTTGCATCATATTTATAAACATGATGGAACATAATCATTAAGTATGTGGCTGCCACACACCAAACTAATCTTAATTTGTTAATGCTGACCATTTTGCTGCTCGAGGCTAAACTAGGTGTTCAGGATGATCTGATGCCTTTTGACCTTTTTTTCTTTTAAAAGAAAAAAAAATGTCCTAACACCCTAAATATTCACATTCATTCGCTTTATAATAATAATAATAATAATCAATTCATATATAGCACCTATTCTCGGCTAGAGACCAAGCTCTAAGTGCTTTACGATCAACACTCTACACAACAGGCTGTCTACCTGGGTAGTGCCGACTGAAGAGCTGCCAGCTGGCACTTCATTCAGTTGTTTCCCATGTCATCCAGTCAATATCGTTCACTCAGTGTCCTTACTTCATTCTTTCCATTTCTCAGGCAGGGTGCATGCTATGTGTAACGTGTCATCCATACCAACGGCCAAACTGGCCTACTCTTCCGAAAGTTGGTGATGGGATTTTACGTGTGTGCAAGATATTATGTGAGCGTTCACACACGGAACCTCGGTTTATAGTCTCATTCGAAGGACTGAATGAGAAATGGAGTCGGAACCAATGTTAACTCTAAGAGAAAAATGCCCATGTACCGAAACGCCCTGGCAGACATTCGAACCCGCAATCCCAGGATCACCAAGATTATGAGTCCAGTGGTCTACCAACTGAGCTATTCCGGCTCCCTAAATAAAATATTTGATAAGTTAGTAAAACCCGAGGTTTCATAGGCTATGGAAATGCTGGAGATGGCTTCAAAATCTTCAGAATTCGTTTCTCAAAATGGTTGAAAATGATTAGGTTAAGCAAGAAACTTTTTTTTCAGATTTTAAAAGTATGTACATCTCAAAAATGGATTTCGTCAACAATTCACTGTGAGTCATCTCTGTGAGGCAGGCGAATCAACCGTAGACAAGATGATGCCCTAACTGCTGAAGAAAAACAAACCCTCAAGAACCCTTCAAGAAATATCAATACTACGACAATAATAACAGCATTTCCATCAACAAGAGCCATGGGAAACGAACTCTCAGTCACTATTTTATTTCTGATGATGTCCTGTTAATAACTGAATGAAGCCTCTATTCCGTGTCTTAAATTGAATCCAATGAAAACCTTTGTCAGCTTCATGTCCGTATCACTCTCATCGGTTTTATTTGTTTACTGTGAAGTACATCTAGTAGCCCATTTTCAAGATGACACTCCGCCCACAGATATCACAGACAGTTCAAACCAGGCATCCCTTCATATGAATTATTGTCATTGGTGGTGATGGTGGCAGTGGTAGTGGTGATGGTGGTGGTGGGTGGTGGTATCATTAAGAAAAGGCTTGCAGACAAGCAGGTTATACAGTGTCATCAGATTATGGCCGCCAGCCCTGAAGGAGGACGTTCTGCTATGTAGAGCAAGTGAAAGTAGGCCCTATCTTTGTTTCAAACCAGAATGCGCCATGCACTGCAGGTAGTGGTCAATGGTTGCACATCCTCTTCCATGTCCCTGTACTCAGCAGTCCCCCCAGGCTACAGTGTTCGGTTTCACATTATTCCTCAGTGTTGTTAATGATCTCCTAAGGCAGCAAGCATTTCAAGAGCGCCTCTTCACAGGTGGCTGGCTCATCTACAGGGAGATAAAGAGCTTTAACGATCACCACACTTCCAGGGGATCTGAAGAGCCTGGAGCGTTCAACAGAATCATGGGGCATGCGCTTCAACGCAACAAAGTGCTACTATGAGCCTAGCACATCATTCCTCCACCTCCTTATACTCCCTAAACATCATTATCCTCCAGTCAGTTTTCTACCAATCCCTACCTTGAAATCCGATGTTCAGATAACCTGAACTGGTCCCGTCACATCAGTGTTGTGACCAAAAGCCAAGAACTGCACTCTAAGATTTCATTGTAATCGTAGATGCTGCCCCAAGGTCTTCAAACATCCTGCTTTCCTGGTCCTGGTTCGACCAGTACTGGACAATGGGACGATCATCTTGGACCCTTACCACAAGCAGTATATTGACAATCTTACGTGCTTTCACCAAGCAGTGGTTTCGCATCATAGCCAAAGACCACAGACATGCAACTCTTTGCTTTGTGACTGGTCTCCTTAAGTTTTCCCCATGCTCCAAGCGCATCACGTGCAACCAAGGCTGACCTTTTACAAGGTGGTTGAGAGGCTGTTGCCACCTATCTTTTCTGATCAATTCTTGACACCCCAGAAATCTGGATGACTCATTAATTCTAGATCTTCAGCTGCGGATAATTAAATCAGTAACCGAGTGAACAGTTCTGTCCGAAATAACGACTGCAGCTAAATAGTGCCTGGGTGTAACAGACCCCAGTACAAACAGTCTATCTTCCCTCGGTGTTCGTGGCCTCACGCAAAATCTGCACTATGTTTCTAGTCAGTCTTCACAGTGACAAGACACTGATAAAGGGCCAATTTTAATGCTGTGCACCCCCACTGTTCCAAATCATGGATGCTAGCAATGTATATGATCATTATCTCTCACAAAATAGAAAGAGGCCTAACTGTACCGAGAAAACCAAAAGAAACAGATGACACTGCATTCTCAAGACTGAAAGAAAGTAAAATATGCTGCAGACAGACAACGCATGACATTGCACACGGAAGGTTGATACTCCACAAATTAAACTGAAAGAAAACAGAACCTTTTGAAAACGGAAAACGGGTGATGAGCATCACCCAACGACTACTCTGAGAATCCTCGATGATAAACATATTAATCAGTGAACAGATGGCATCAGATCATAGCTGCCACCCTTGCAGGAGGATGCTCTGTCTAAATGTTGTAGTGGAAGTGAAAGTACGCGCCATCTTCGTTTACAAGGCCACAGCAACTAAACCTAAACCAATGCTTACGATTTATCTTGAAGTCCGTGTCATTGATTTATTCATGTGCCACATTCCAGCCAGCTCAATTCAATTGTTTTATTTTCGTTTTTATACGACAGAAGTAACCTGCAACAACGTAAGTTGGACACAGTAAAAATATTGAAGCGCCACAGTCTTGCTTATGACTTGACTATTTACATAGACAGACAGAATGAGATTTTTTTGAGAATGCATATTGTGTATGAAAGTTGTCCATTAAAATTCATATTACAGGGTTTTACGCGGACAGTTTAAAATTTAAAGGAATAGCACTATTTTCATGTGTGATAGTCACAGGTGAGTTCGAAAGCTTCAGATTGACATAACCATTTTAGGTCCGTCCAAAGTTACAAATTAGGCCTTATATATATATATATATATATATATATATATATATATATATATATATATATATATATATATATATATATATATATATATATATATATATATATATGTTCAGCATTATATTGTTTGGTCAATCAGTGGGCGATTGCATCTCTTATGAGATCCAAGTAAAAGTTGTCTCTACACAATTCTTAGCCGCTGACAATGCTTGGGTTATTGAACAGCAGAGCTGACCACTCAGACTGTTCCATATCTTTTGATCTCCCTTGCATCCTTAAATGGATCCTCAAGCATAGGCTCAAAGATTGTCCCCTACATTTTGTACTGTTTGCATGTTTTTTTTTTTCAGCAACTTTTTTTCCTCTCCAAACTTCCGTTTTGTTTTGTTTACTACCTTTCGCTGGCTGCTTTGGGGGTGCCATTGGATTCATTTTTGAACCCTTGGTGGTGAGAACATCACAGAATTACGGACTGTGGTGTGTCTCTATTTGGCGCCAAGAGCACAGACACAATCAGCCGTGTCTCCCTGATGAGTCCGATCCAGCGGATGAAAGGCTTAGGAGCAGGCTATACATATAGATCTGTTCTCAGGAGGGATTGCGATGGTTACCTCGTGCAGCTGCAGAAGGGTTTATGTATTTATAATTACATTTTCTCATTAAAAAAAATTATTTCAAATCTTTGTCAAGTCATTACTATGATAATGGAAGAATTGTTAACCTGCATTCGTTTTCCCCCACTACTAAATTGTTTAGTATTATATATGTATCGAGAGAGAGAGAACAATTTAGTAGTGGGAGAAGTGCAAGCTAACAATTCCTCAATCATTAATTTAATGAGGGCAGAGACACCTGTGTTTGAAGACAACTCGGCCCCATATAAATGGTGACATCACCATAGGGGAACTGAGGACGGCCTAGGGTCAGCCAGCAAGGCTTCTGGCGCTGACCCCCATATCGTTCCACATGATTAGCCGATTCACAGAGTCCATGGTAAAGGTGCTCAACACATTCTACCAAACGTGCTGGGAAGCCTGAAAGGAAGCCTTTGTGGTAACCATCCCCAAAGATGGCAAACCACCCCAACTTCCCACAAGCTACAGACCAATAACTCTGACTCCTCACTTCGGCAAAGTGTACGAGAAAACTGGTCAAAAGCCCCCCCCCCCCCCCCCCCCCCCCCCCCCCCCCCCCCCCCAGTATACCGGGGGATCTTTTATACAAATAATCCCCCCTCCTTCTGGACATTCTGTACTAGGAACGTCCCCTTTAACTTTCGCTCTCAGTAACTCTGTTTCCTTTTGCTGTACTGTTGTTTACTGTCCTTTCTGTCTATCGTATCTTTTATCTATCTTTCTCCACAACCTCTTGCCACAAATTTCTCTACTCGACGAAGTCGGAGTTAACTGACTATACTCTCGAGTATAGTGTGAGTATCCCAGCAGGGTAAAACGAGTCCACACGCTACCACACGCTACCAGATACTCGAACGGTGAAGAAGAAGAAGTGGTCAAAATCAGACTTGAATTCCATCTGGAAAAAAAACATGGCATACTACCGTATACCAGGCTGGATTCCGAAAAGGTAGGAACTGCATGGAACATGTCGTGCGGCTCCTCGAAAATGTCAGGAAGAGCTGAAGGCAGCACTACACTAGGATAATGGCTGCCGTCTTCTTCGACATCAAGAAAGCCTTTGACACGGAGTTGCATACAGAACAAGATGCATTTGCTGGGCATCACAGGTCGTCTAAATTGGTGAGGCGTTCCTGCACTCAAGACAAATGACAGCTAAGGTGGAATTAGCCAAATCAGCAACCCACATCCTTGACATAGAAGTGCCACATAGAAGTAATATATCGTAAGGGAAGTGGACAAAAAGATCGGACGAGAAGTGAAAATATCACTCTACGCTAAAGGGCAAGCAATGCAAACTGGTGGACATGTAATACAACCAAACAAGCAGGTAAAATTTCTGGGCGTTACTATCACCCAGGATCTAAGCTGGGATGCCCACATCCCAAAACTGACAGACAAGGCCATGCGTGCAGTAGGAACAATCAAGACCCTTTCAAGAGAGGCGTGGATAACCCGTTACAGTCTTATACACCTGACGCTGGTCTGCTCCAGGTTGACCTATGGACACGAAGTCTTTTTCACTGCCTCAGAGAGCCTGTGGGAAAAGCTCAAGCGCATTGAGCTGGCTGCTCTCAAGCAAAGTACTGCTCGAGCTGCTGTTTACAGAGAGCGAGAGGAAACCCTCAGAGACCGATGTGAGACAAGAGGATAGCTTTACCTTCCCGTGCGTGGGAAGAGGGAACTAAGCCAGAAACTCCACAGAAAACACCCCCAACTAGCAAGAAGGCTACGCACAGGGGGGCCGCAGGTGTTTCCTCATGGGCACCAAATGTGCATGTGGGAGCGTTGTATAACTCCAACATGTCTTCAGTAGGTGCCCAGCCCTAGTGGCCACCTTGGTTCCACTATGGGTTTTCAGTGCAACCCATACCCTCAGAGTCCAGGACTTCCTCCAGCCACACCCCACCCTAAGGATACAATCCATGAAGCTCCTGTGTGACAAGGGGTGGCAGGGAAGGGGTCGGGGATCGGGGGGGGGGGGGCGTGGGGGAGGGGGGGGGGTAGGGGGGAGGGGGGAGATGACCAGTTAGGGTGTTCTACCCGAGTTGGTCAACATCGTGTGGATCCAAATCAAGTGACCCTGACAAGGGACCGTAATGGCCTAGGAAGAAGGTTGCCACAAAGAGCAGATGACCAACGATACCGACCGCGACCAATCACCACCGGGTACAGCAACGCCCCAAAACTACACAGACAGTCTGGGAAACTTTATCCTTAAGGGCCTTCGAAGAATAGGAGATTAATCTCACCCATCAATCAATCAAATGAGTTTGAACGTTCGCTGCGAGTGTGGCATAGCAGCGAATGCCAAGGGAGAGGTGGCAGATATCTTTTGAAGGACACTGATGTGAGAGGTCAGTGTCAGGTGGCGCAGCGATCCTTCCAGCCATATGGGTGACCGCGGGTCTAGTCTGTGTCGCCGGGGGACGGCTCCTGGAGATGTGTGGCGATCGGTGATGTAGCGCTGCCTAACTGCGATCACCTTGGCCCAGGATACTGTGTCCTGAGGTCAGGCAGACATGGGCGCACTCCTTATGGGGTTGGGCTGAAAAATTGCCCTTTTGGCTACAGTCTGCTTGGCCCGCCGAATATTAGGGACTCGTGCAGCGCTCCAGCGACTTTCGTCCTGCTCCCTCCTTGAGGCGGCTTCACGCGGCACAGGACCATCGCCATCCGGGCACGAAGAAGGCCGCCCTGGTGGCCCTGAAGACAGCCTTTCGGAAGGGGAAAAACAGCGAAATACACCGACGCCCATCGTCGGCGGCCGATCAACAGCCGATCGAATTTGAACTTGAGTTCAAAAGGAACCAGAGCTCGGAGAGAGCATACGACGAACTTGCCCGTCACTGCCAGCGGCAACAGTTAACACAGAATATGCAGATCTGTGTCTGCGCCTGTACTATGTCCTTAAGGGCCTCAGGCCAATAGGACGTTAATCTCATCCAACAAATCAAGTGAGTTTGACCGCAATTTGGCGATGCAAACGGCCATATGTATAAAAACGGTTTTTGATGCCCCCCCCCCCCCCCCCCCCCCCCCAATATGTTACTAGCGATTAATTGATTTATAACTTATATCCCCCCCACCCCCCACCCCCACCCCCACCCCAACAACTCTCATTAAATTGATATTCGCTGTCACACTCACCCCCATGACTCTCTCTCTCACACACACACACACACACACACACACACACACACACACACACACACACACACACACACACACACACACACACATAATGATAAATAAGTGTTATGATTATTGATGTTAGGAATTCATTGCTGCTTATCGATAACTGATTGTAGTACCGTTCGTTCTCGTCTTGCCTTGTAACCACATCATGTAAATGTAAAAGAAAGTAAAAATGTTGATATTATTGATGCATTGTAGTTGTCTAATTATCATCCTTAGCAGTTTGTTGCATGTTAATTTTTTGCAAAAGGAATGTCTCTCTCTCTCTCTCTCTCTCTCTCTCTCTCTCTCTCCTCTCTCGATAGTAAGATCGCTTATTCTATATATGTGTGTGCTGATTTTTTTAGTTTTTGTTTTTTGTTGTTCTTTGTAATCAATTTCTTTTTTCTTGTTTGTTGTTTCAATCGTCCCTTTTTATCCCTTTAAAGTCATCTATGCCTTAAATGTTAAAGGATGAACTTTTTAATGTTGTGAAGATATGTGTGTCTGTTAAAAGTTTTGTAAGTCTTAGTCGCTAGTCATACTTAGTCCTTAACGGGGCAAGGGCCGGATGAAAAAAAAAAAAAAAAAGCACGTGTTTGCATATCTGTTACCCTTGGAAATAAAGATCATCATCATCTCTCTCGCTCTCTCACTTCTATATTCTGTACGTCGTGATTGTTTTAGTGACAGGCGAAGAAAATTGATAACTGCTTTCGTTTCTCTCCCCTCTTCCCCTTCTAATTTAATGACCACAGCCTGTGACGTTTTCAGTCTGATCGCTAGCGCGCGTTTAACAGCCTTTCGGACGTGACGTCAAGGAAACCTAACACCATGATGTGAACGTTGTTTGATGTACACATGACATGGCGCATTACACATGCACATACTTTACTTGAAATAAAGAATGGGGTAAAGTCTGCAAAATGATTACCCATTCACAAATTTTAAAAGAAAAAAGAAAATATACTGGGACAGAGTAAGCGTTGCAAAGACATGTCCAACATGTGGTGAAAAATAGTCATTACAAGTAAACTCGTGTAAGTCGAGTCACTCTAACGTCATGCACGAGTCTACCATAACCACGTTTGGTAAAGTTACGTAAACGATAACAATAATAAAACAAAATAGGATAGTGAGAAGTGGTGCCATATACACAATATTAATTGATGTTTCGCCCTTGGACAAACTCGATGGACTTTATTTTGTTCCGATCCACAATGAAGTTTCTCTGACTCCGATCCATAATATTATGTTGCCAGTTGTTCTTCCGGCAGCACGTACGTTATTCTATCACTTTAAGCGTACACTGACCTCGAGGCTATATGTAGAATGTACACACACACACACACACACACACACACACACACACACACACATATATATATATATATATATATATATATATATATATATATATATGTGTGTGTGTGTGTGTGTGTGTGTGTGTGTGTGTGTGTGTGTGTGTGTGTGTGTGTGATATTTAAAATATTACTTTTCAGTATATTTTCTATTTTTCTTTTGTATAATTATGATTTTTGTTTATGTATTCCTTTACTTGTTATTAACTCATTTACTATTCTTTTTCTTCTTCTCCTTTCTCTTCATCTTTTTTTCTTATCATTATCAAATCTTTTCCTTTTTTCGTGAATCGATCCAAACATACATATTGATGTCCAAGAGAGCCAGGAAATAGTTCGTACCAACAAAGCACTTTACGCCCATTTGAAAGTAGCAAATGCCAGTGACGAAAGAAATTATTACTCTTAAAAGAAACACACTGGAATTGTCTCTTTAATCTTCCACCGTACCAATAAACTCCAACTGATGAAGAAATACTTGTTGATCTAAACTGAAGCTGGTCAATCCTTGGTTCAAGCAGGTGAAGAGTTGGGGATAACTGCCCTCTACAAAGTTTGCTCCGAACTAGCATCAGTAAGAACAACTTCCAGTTTTACCTGCCATATAACGTAGTGGATCCAACAGTGCCGTTCACTGTCACATGACAGTCCATTTCCCAGAATTATCTTTAAACAGAGGAAGATACAAAAGTTGACTGCAGGGTTCGTGGTGAAAATGAAATAATAATAAAGTTTATAGAAACCTTTTGGTGGCAGTTGACTTTGACAACGGGCCTATGGCTTGAAACGTCAGTATCCTATCTTCCAAAGGGTTCAACTACCACCAAAAGGTTTTTATAAACTTTATTATTATTTCATTTTCTTTAAACAGACTTTTTTTTTTGTCTTTGGGTACGGTGGATCTGCCATTCTGTCATGTGACTACCACATCATTCTAACACATCCTTCCAGGTGAATAATGTGCAGAGAATAATTTTATATAGAGGTTTTTTTTCTTTTCCTTCTTTCTATTACAAATGGCATTTTTGACTTATGACAACTATCTCGTTTTTATTCTCTTTGTTCACCGGTAAAGTATTTGTAACTACTTCGTTTTTATTCTCTTTGTTCACCAGTAATGTATTTGTCGAGTGAGTGAGTGTGTGTGTGTGTGTGTGTGTGTGTGTGTGTGTGTGTGTGTGTGTGTGTGTGTGTGTGTGTGTGGTAGATAGGTGGGTATGCATATGGGTGTCAGAGCAGTACTTAAAAATGGCATTTTCTCATTAGTTACATATGCAAAGAATGCAAAGCTTGGCTGAACAATAGACATCGGCGATACCTATCCAGGCATTTCCAGTATGAAGATATCATCGCGTTTAACACACACACACACACACACACACACACACACACACACACACACACACACACACACACACACACACACACACACAGAGAGAGAGAGAGAGAGAGAGAGAGAGAGAGAGAGAGAGAGAGAGAGAACAGTAAATCTTCAACAACAACAAACTTCAGCCAGAGTTTCCTCTTGTTCTTTTTTCTTTGGATAACACTTATTTGTAGCTTTCAGCATAGCACTAGACTGAGCCTGATACTAATTGAAGTCTTCAGTTTCTAGAATCAGAAAGGAAAAACGGAGCAGATGTGGAGACAGGGTGCAGAGAGTGTGAAAAAGGTGGTCTAAGTAGCTTTATGCATGATTCTCAAGCTGACGGCGATTAGGGGAATATTGTTTTGTGCATCTAAAAATGTTGTTGTCTGTTAAGTCTGAAGAAGGCACGCTTGTCGAAAATTGTCTTGTCTGCTTCTTACTGTGTATTAAAAAAGTGTTACGTTGCACCTTGTTTTGTTCGTTCATTTGTATTTTGCCTTGGTTTTGTGTAAAACTGTTGTTTCTATCAGCATTATGTTTGGCAATACCTCCAGAACAGCAGTACTTTCATTCTTTTTTTGTCCAAATCTATCTTTGTTTTTCTCTTGTTCAGTCATTTTAAATGAACTGAAGAACCCGATTCCAAAATAAGGTGCAACAGTTTCGTCGGTTGGCCGTCGGGAAGATCGGTCCCAGCGGAACTTGTTATTAACAGTGTGTGGCCTCAAGCTTCCCATGGCCGCCATATTGATTTTGGTACGTGCTTGGGGTTAACTTCATGTTGTTGACCAACCATAGAAAAAGAGGAATAGCGAGTGTAAAATAGAAAGAATCTATCGTAAACTCAGTGTGAAGCACGTGTCATTTGTCTTTTTGGATACCTGGAATATAAAGAATACAAGAATTTTGCGACAAAACAGGTAAAATGTTTATAAATTTACTTTCATTTTCATGGTTTTGTTCATCTCTTCGGTTTATAAGTTGGTTCACGGAATTATTGCATGAACGCAGTCATTTCCGTGACTCAGCTGCTTTTATTTTTCGTCTTCTTCGTTAATCTGTGTTAAACAGTCGTAATCAGCATCATCATCTGTAGATTGGCCACAATAGAGATGCTGATTATTCTTTCACAAGTATAGTTCCATGTGCGTGGACAATGTCCGTGGTTCGGCCGTGGCCACCATGACCACATGGGGAGAGTGACTAGATGCTGTTTACTGCTTAACAAAACACCAGTATTTACTGACCTACACTAAGGTTCAAGGACCACAAGAGAAAAAGTTGGAAGCCAAACAATATACAGTAAATTATTTGACGGCCGTCAATGTGTCTGTTGTTGCTGCTGTCACTGAGATATTTTCAAAAAATCAAAAGGATTTCAATAACTTTGACTATGATATGCCTGGTTTTGATCTTTTTGTAAAAATAATAATCCTAAATTAGGAACTGCACTCTATATATCTGAGGATCTGAATGCACAGGAATGTTCAGAATTAAACAATTCAAATTTTGAAGAAAGTGTATGGGCCCATTTCTTGAGCAATGATGGTTTGAAAATTTTAGTTGGTTGTATCAATATATAAAAGTCCTAATTCTACTGAATCAACAAATGATATGATTATTTCAGATATTGAACATTTAAGTCCACTGGGTAAAAGTGATCATGAAGTGCTCTCGTTGATTTATATATATACAAGTGGAAAAATAAAAGAAGAGTTTGAGATGAGATTTGACTTAAAAAAGGGGTAACTTTCATCAAATGAGATCAGAATTAGGTAAACATTGACTGGACTATATTGCATGATTTAAATGTTAATGAGTGTTGGGAAATTATTAAGGATAAAATTCATGCTACTATGGAGAGAAATATTCCAAAAGTGAAAAATAGAAAACATATTAAGGTAACTCCATGTGGATGAACAAATCAGCTATGAGAATAGTAAAAAAGAAGTATAAGCTGTTTAAAAGATTTTTAAACACCAAAGGTGGTAAAGATTATTTAAATATGTGACTACGAGAAATAAATGTAACAAATCAATTAATAAGGCAAAAAAGGAATATGAAAAAAATATTGCAGATCAATGTAAAGAAAGTCCCAAAATATTTTGGAAGTATGTACAATCTAAAATGAAATGCAAACCAACCATAAGTTTATTAAAAATGCCAATGGAGACACGGCTGTATCGGATGTAGATAAAGCAAATACATTAAATAATTTTTTCTCTAGTGTTTTTACAGAAGAGGACACGAGTATCTTCTAAATTAGATTTTGCATCAAGGTCAGATGGAATTACTTTATCGGATATAATAATTACTCCTGCAGCTGTACAGCAAAAACTTAGCGCACTGAAGCCATATAAAGCACAAGGACCTGATAAAATCCATCTAAATTATTAAAAGAATTGAGTAATGAATTATCCTTACCTTTATGTGTGCTATTTAATAAATCGATTGAAGATGCATCTGTTCCATCCGACTGGAAAACAGCTGATGTGATAGCTATATTTAAAAAAGGTACTAGAACAGACCCAGGTAATTACAGACCCGTCAGCTTAACAAGTGTAATAGGTAAAGTCTTGGAGTCAGTCATTCGTGATGTCATAGTTGATTATATGAGACAAACACAACCTTACGTCCAGAGTCAGCATGGGTTTCGACAACATCGTTCATGTTCTACTCAATTATTGGAGGTCATGGAAGACTTGACTCAGATGATTGATAAAGGAAAATCTATTGATATAATATATTTTGACTTTCGTAAGGCTTTTGATACAGTGCCACATGAAAAATTACTAATAAAATTAGGTTCTTATGGAATTTCAGGCCATGTTTTAAATTGGATCAGGGATTTTTTAAAGAATAGAACTCAGCGAGTTAAAGTTGGGGCTACCTATTCTAGTAAAACATTGGTGAAGAGTGGAATTCCGCAAGGTAGTATCTTGGCCCTGTATTATTCACAATTTTTATAAATGATTTACCTCAATCATTACACAGTTTCTGTAAGATTTTTGCTGATGATACTAAAAATTTATAATACAACAGAAAATCATGAATTGTTACACAAATGGATATTGATACTTTGGAAAGATGGTCTGAGACATGGAACTTGTATTTTAATGCTTTAAAATGCAAAGTACTGCATATTGGCAAAAAGAATCCCGAGCATGACTATGTTATTAAAGGTACTCAGACAGTTATAAACCAAATGTGAAGAAGAAAAAGACTTGGGGGTCATTTTTGATAAAAATTTACTTTTTGATAATCATGTGTACAATGTTGTAAATAAGGCAAATAAAGTGATCGGAATCATACGGCGTTCTTTTGATTTTCTAAATAAAAGATACTTTCTCAAATTATATAAAAGCCCTAGTCAGGCCGATCCTTGAGTATGGAAATATTGTTTGGTATCCATATTTGAAAAGACAGTCTTCCGCAATAGAAAAAGTACAGAGGAGAGCTACTAAATTGATAAAGGAATTGAAAGACCTACCATATCAAGATAGATTGGAAAAGTTGAAATTACCATCTTTGAAAGCTCGACGATTACGGGGTGACCTGATTCAAGCCTACAAATTGTTTAATCATGTTGATGATATTGACCCTACTAAATTTTTTACTTTATCCAACTTCGATAAAACAAGAAACCCTACTGATAAAATTCACATTGAGTTTAGCCGTACTAACAGAAGAAAATTCACTTTCAGTAATCGAGTTGCACCTTATTGGAATCAACTTGCACCAAATATTAAACGTGCACCTAATTTAAATGCTTTCAAAAATCTTATAGACAAAGGTAACATGCTAATAGATGTATTATTTGATTACGATGTTTAAATATCTTGAGGAGGCTTAATGAATCTGTTAAGATTTTGTCCCTATTTTGAACCTGAACCTGAACCTGGCCGTAGTTATCACGCTGAGTTCTCAACTCAAGTGTACATGTATGGTTGTTGTAGAAAGCTATACTTTTATGAACAGAAAAGAAAATAACTTATCAAGACAGTGATGATAAAGGTGTCAGCCTACTCTATAAAAGTTTTATTACCATGCAATTATAAGAAGACCCACTTTTTGCTCTGCCCAGAACAGGCTCGTCGACCGACTGAGAACCAGGCCCCCCCCCCCCCCCCCCCCCCCCCCCCCCCCCCCCCCCCCCCCCCCCCCCCCCCCCCCAAAAACCTTGGATCCAGGGAACAGTAAATAAGTGGGGTAGTCTTTGCTCCCATAAGTCCAAAGACTACCTACCCCACTTATTTACTGTTCATTGTTTGCTGTTCCCTGCCTCATTTCATTTCCGATTGGATCCAGGGTTTAGATTGCTGGTATGCCCATGATATTTTTGTGTAAAAATTTGAAATGGTGCATGGCATTATCATACTTGTGCACCATGCTTTGGCACGCCAATTGCTGCAGTGCTTAGGTGGGAATCATCCTTCCCTCTCTCTGACTCACTCACTTAAATTATGTGGAGCAGCAAACTTTGACAATCTGAGCATGTCCACACCTCCATTATTTATTCCAGGATGTGAATGATCAGCTTTCAATTGAATTAGAAATAGAATCGAAACAAGTGAAACAAAGACTTGTACATCCAGGACTCGGGGAAGAATCGACTGCTGGTTCATTTATGTATGATCAACATTGCTTTCATCATTCTGTGCAGTTGGTCTGAGAAAAATTCCTAGAAGGTAATGATTAGAAACTGACAGACTTTCAAACTAATCATAAGAGCTGAACAAGACTTTTGTAAAACAAATCAAATGTTTTTATTGTGTGTGTTTTTGTGTGAGTGTGTGTGTGTCACTGTGTGTAGTGTGTGTGTATGTGTGAGGTTTTCAGTAATCTTCTAGCGGTAATAAAGTGTGACGTCCCTAACCCCACCCGTACCCCCTAAAAAAAAATGTTGTGGCCCCTTGAAAATTTGGAAACAAGGTTTTCACGCTGAGTCTGACGCTTTTATTTTTTTTTTAGGAAATGATTATCACTAACCGAACACACATTCATGTACACATAGTACACTGCTCAACTCACTTTCTTTTTCTGTTACCTCTACTGCTTTCCATAATATTTTTAGCATGGACATTAAAGTGAACTACAGGTGTTACACACACACACACACACACACACACACACACACACACACACACACACACACACACACATTTTGATAATCTAGATCTATACACAGAATATATGTATCCAAAAATGTAAAGGTGAAAAATACAGAGCAAATCCATGGTGCTTGCTGATCAATAGTAATTGGTTAAAATTGCGTGAGATATCTGAGGTACTGGCTTAACTTAGTCAGCATTCCTTTTGTTCCATCACTTTTAAGCTGTCAGGGGACATACATGGTCCCATAGTATTTGAAAAAAAAAAAGTCTTAAATTCTGCAGTACTTCTCACTTAGTGACTTACTACTCAAACTGACAATATAGTACAAAACAATGTCAGAGAGTGACCTGTCCTAATCTACAGAATGAATAGTAAATGCATCTTCAGTTTGAAGGAATGACACTGTCTGTTTGGTTTGTTCACATGGATGTAAATTCACTGTTAAAGAACGAAATGAGGGATGATGCTTGATCAAGTGAAGAGACAAATGAAGGAATAAGAGTGTCTGCTGCTACAGCTGTGTTAGGCAGTGCATTCAGATCTTAGTGATTGGGAGAAAGGACTGTGTGAGGAAATACAGCATTGGATCTAGTGTTACAGCTGAGGAGGATGACTTTTGTGGGAGCCAAGGTGGTGTTACTTTAGCTCAGATCGCTGGTCATTGATGATTTTGTGTATCATGTCCAACCTCATTATTGCCCTTTGATGCTGAGAAGGTTAACAATCATGGCAAAGACACGTGAGAGGTGCTAAAAATGGGCGTCATAATACTGTGCCATGTCAAAAACTGCCAGGTCTGGCAGGTGGAAAGCCTTGTTTACCAAAATTTTGACAGTGACATGGCATAACACACACACACACACGCGCGCACGCGTGCACACACGCACACTCACACACACACACACTCACACACACACACACACTCACACACACACACACACACACAAGAAACCCCCCTGCTTATCGTTTTGTGTGTTTTTCTGAATGATGCGCTTTAATTTAGAACTTCATCCTTTTGTTCAACTTCATACTGTTCACACAAGTTTGCCAGGGTTTTGCTCTGTCGTGGCTGATCTCAATCTTGATTGTGGTGCATTTTGCTATAGTATGATTTTTCCTCTTCTTTTAGTGGCTTCTACTAATCCCCTTGTATTGCTGTACTTGTGGGTTCAAGACTAATCCATCATTAAGCATCATTTTAACAGTCAACCTCTCCCTCCCCCCCCCTCCCCCCTTGTCAGTTTCAAATGTTTTGTTTGTCTTCTCGCTTGTGTCTCATTGTTGTGCCATGCATCATTCAACCAAGTACTGTAACCATATGACTGGGGGAGTTTGAGGCTGGTTCATTTTCTGATCCATTCTCAGCCTTCAGGACCCAAGTCTTGAATCCAGTGGTGCCCAAGATTACAGGGATGACAGCCACTGTGGTGAAGTGGTTAGCGTCACGGACTCCTGGCTGGGAGGTCGTGGGTTCGAATCCCATCAGAGACATACGTGGGTTTTTCTGCCCCAGCTGGCTCCTACCCAGAGTTGAGTTTGCTGCGGACTCAGTTGGGAAGACTGGGACCACACAGTTGAGTTTCATCCACTTAATGGATGCATTTCTGAGTGTTGCTCAAATTTCCTGACCAACACTGCAGGTGCCTGTATCTCTAGGGCCTAATTGAAGCCAGGATATATTATGAAAGCAAGCGTAGTGTACAGCCCTGTCATGTAGTCTGAGACCGAAATGGAAGTCTGTAGCTAGCATCATCTTAATCATCCTCATCATAAAAAAAAATGTTTCAGATTCTGTGACCCTTCATGCCCTGCTCTCATGGTGACCTCAGTTTCGATGTCCTCTCCGCATCTGTGGCCTTGGTTTGGTTCCGTCAGGGTCGCCGGTATCGGAGGGTCCATGGGGGCTGTCGTTGGACAGACATGGTGCCGCCCTCCGGAGGGAGAGCTCACACTCACGCCGGCTCCGCGACTAAGCAATATTGTCAGTAGGGGGCTTAGTGGGTGGTGTCCTGCATATGTTAGATCAAAACAGGCGCCACTTAACACCACCAAAGTGACTTGGCGGCAGTGCAGTGTCTCCTCCGGTGGGTTGTCTCTTGACGGCTGGACATTGACTGCTCCCTATGGATTGCCGGTGCGGGGGCTGCATCAGGGCCAACTGGGCTGTGGCTGTGGACAGGGTGTGGGAATGAGTGGCGTGGGTGCACTGCCTCTGAGGTGGCGCAGAGGTTGGGACAGCCAAAAAAAAAAAAAAAAAAAAGATTACAGGGATGACTGTGAAAGTAGACCAGGGTATATGTTAGACAAGGAAAGATGGTACATTTGACATCTGCCTTTGTACCCTACCTATACTCTGGTCAGGACCACAAGCAGGGAGGCGAATGTGGGAAGGGATAGGTGAGATGCGGATGGTTGCATCAACAGTTTATCATGAGCACAGGCTTTGCAGCCCGGAGCTCTTTTGCCCCTCATCATATACACTATAGTCACCACCATGTCCCACCCTCTTGGACCTCCCTCATTTGGAACGGGAGACAAACAGTTGGTAGGCTGAACATGTATACTCTGAACTTTACATACATGCATATCCAACCTTCACTAACCTGAGCTTCGTCTTCTGTTGTGACTTAGAGACCTGTCTTTATTATTAGGGGTAACTGATTCTGTTTCAATACAGTGATTGGTCATAGGTTGGGATCAGCTCTGGTCTGAGTGTGTAGATTTGCAGTTATACAGCCAACCTCCACATCTCTGCTTTCACACGGTCTCTGCAGTTCTCTGCAAGAATGGTTCACACATCTGTTCATGAATGTGTCAAATTACACCACGACCAGTAGTCGGTTATACCTTTGGATACATTGATGTTAACTTCTGATGTGCCCTGATAATGTGCATCACTCTCCACTAGGGGAGAGGAGGTGTGTGTGTGTGTGTGTGTGTGTTGCCCTTCTTATCGTAATTTAGTAGGCAAACATCAGTTAAACGTATCAATCTATGCCAGTAATGATGGAACATTTCTTGGGCTCCTTGCCATCTCCCCTCATGGTCTGACCTTCACTGTTCTTTTTTGTCAGTAACTGAAACATGATGGGTTTAAGCTGACATCGTGTGTTGATTGTTCTTTGTAGAGCTCTGCATCCTCCACATATGTTTGATCCAGTTTTAAAAACTTGCACCATCGTTGCTTTCCAGATTTTTTTTTTATTTCATGGTTTTAGTTTTGTTGTTTTTACTTTGTGTTGTATTTGTTGTTCAATGTTCATAGTCAGGCTTGATGTTGCTTGTCTGAAAGAAAGCCTTGTTTATTTACAGTTATCAGGGCTCCTGGTTCAGTGCTGTTGTAAGGGATGGGTCACACTTTCTCAGAGATCATGAAAGGTGTTTTTTAAAACTAGGTCATTTTTTTTAAGGTTACCAGGATTTTTTTCCTTTCAATATCAGGTCTACCTTTAGAAAAACTATGCTTCAAATAGATTTTAAAGTGCATATCCAGTTGTCTTTCTCTAGTCTCTCTCCCTTAGTCAAACACAAACAGTAGCAGTACACACACACACACACACACACACACACGCACATGCACACACACACACACACACACACACACACACACACACACACACACACACACAAAGAGTCACAGACTCATAGAAAGTGAGTTTTAACCGCAGATCGTCACAGACACATACATTTCTCCTAATCATGTCTCACCTCGTTTATCACAGACTCGGAAAGAAAAATGTAGAAGGAGTCCATATTGATAAGGCATGAATTTAAACATTACAAAAGAAGCATGAGCTCTGACAATAATCCAGAGGTCTAGTCAAATACCTTGATATTGGTATATCCACCTTTTGCTTAAGCTGGGAAACACTCAGAGTCAGATGGTAGATATCTATCGTGAGTCATTTGTGTGCAGGGTATCGTGACAGCAAAGTGTGCACTAGGCAAAAGAGAAACACAAGCACCTTTCAAACTTTGGAATGCCTCGATACATTTATACACTCACAGTCACACTCAGTCACAGTCACACTTTCAACCTCACATGATGGTAAACGGTTAACACACACAATATGATGTAGTTGCAAAGTGAAACGACTGCTGCAGGCAGAAATCTAAACAAATCTTAAATTTAAATGTCAGCGAACCACCAGAGAAACGTGGACAAACGAGTCACAAGACAAAACACAACGTGTTTCGACCTCTTAGGTCTTCATCAGGTGAAACTAAAACGGAAAAAAAAAATAACGAAAATGCACTTAGCTTTGATCGCTTCAGATTGCTTCTGTGTTCAGCACAAGGAAGGAGACGTTCTTCCTTGTGCTGAACACAGAAGCAATCTGAAGCGATCAAAGCTAAATGCATTTTTCGTTATTTTTGTTTTTGTTTTTGTTTCACCTGATGAAGACCTATGAGGTCGAAACGCGTTGTGTTTTGTCTTGTGACTCGTTTGTCCACGTTTCTCTGGGCGGTTCGCTGACATTTATTTAAGATTTGTTTACACACAAATATGACTTTATAAAAGGTGAAAATTATGCAGATCAAAAACTTTTAGTGGGTATTTTCCAATCCTAATGCATGAAATAAGAACATTGGTATTGGGAGCTCTGGTTGTGTCCCATTAAATGATATCAGTTACAATATACATGTGTGGATCACATTTTGTTAAAAGATTTGGTTGTACAGTTTTTTGCTATTTCTAGTCTGTCTAGGTGAACTTTTCCCATATCAGTTTTTAGCAGAGTAGTGCTGTAAAGTGCTGTAAAGATTATTGGTGACCTGGAATATTGTCCAGGTGTACATATTGTTAAGTGTCTTAAACTAAAGGAGATGCGTATCATGTCAACTTTTGTCCAGGGCTCATAATGAATAAATGATATATTATAACACCACATTCAGTTAGAATGAATCATTCAGGGATGGTGATTTTTTTTTTGGATAGTAGTTGACTAGTTTACCATTCCGTGCATGTGTGTGTGTGTGTGTGTGTGTGTGTGTGTGTGTGTGTGTGTGTGTGCATGCGCGCGTGCATGTGAGTGTGTGCGTGTGTATGCATGTGTGTGTTTGCATACATACATGTGCAAAAGAGAGAGAGAGAGAGAAGAAGGAGTTAAAAAAAAAAAAAATGTATGGTGGTAGGCATATTGTTTTTTTAAATTAATTTTGAGTACATGTTCAAGTTCAGGATTTTTGTTGTTTTAGTTGTTAAATGATAGGCACTAAAATATGTTGGGTTTGAAGCAAAACAAAAATGAATGAAAGTCGTTTAGGTAAGACCAGCATGTTCCTTCAGAACGCATTAGATATCTTCAGAACTGAAAGGCAGTACACTGCATCTGGTTCAGGTGGTCTACTCTGAGTCCAGTTATCTGAAGTTCTTTAAATGTTAACTTATGACATAACATCACAAGTGTCAAAATTAACAGGTTTCACACCACAAAGTATTAACATATTAGAGTAAAACAGAAACTGGAGTTAACATTATGAAAAGGTTTGATAAATACAGCTCTAGGAAACTATTAGTATTACTGAACTATATTGGACTGAGTTTAAGGTGGAAGAGTTTATAGTGTCACACTATGTGTGGTCTTTCTTCATTACCCAACTGCACTACCATTTAATTAGAAAAAGTGTCTCCAGATATCTTTCAAATGATATCTTCTTTTAAGTTTTCATTCATTTTGGTTTGATTACATAATCATGTGGAATTAGTAAATCACTATAGATCTCAAGTGTTCCCTACATTTTTTTTATCTTCAGTTAACATTGATGAAAATGATAAAGTACTGTAACTATATCTGTCAACGCAGTAAATCTTTTGGAATTCAGTCATTTATGAATTGAAATTTAAGCCACAATCATGTGGTGCACAATAAGTAATCAACTCTACATGAGTGGTAAACAAGTATGTTAAATTTTTCAGTTGCTTCAGATCAGCTCACCCGGCATTGTGGGGAATACTTTCTTTTGGGGCATAAATTTACGTTTGTTGACATTCATAGACAGGAAAAGAGAAACAAAACACTAACAGGCAAATAAACTGAATCAAACCAGAACTAGTTGAACTAAAAGGGACATTCACTGATTCAGGAAAGTGTAGACCTCGGCCATCCTGAGTCCATGCGTTAATTAGGATCCACACTGTGGATTTTAACACCAGATTATATGGGTTCATTCATCATTCTGTATTCCATCATTCCACCAAGTTTTATTGAAATTGGTACAGTAATTAGTGTTTGACCAGCAAACCAACATGTGTGTCAAAACATGAATTCTGCCTTGGCAGAGATTTACAAACAACTTACATTACCGACAGTTCTTCTTCATATTTTTACAGTAAACAAGATTTTGATTTTGGCCATGATTTCTTTTGTTTTACTCTGGCCTTCTTTGCATGTGTGCACATACTTCATACTGAGGCATTACTCTCCTCAGCCTTTGTCATAAAATGTTTTTTTGTGATATTCAGTATTGTCCATACACTACTACAGTTGCAAACAGCTGCTTCGACTAAGATGCTTGTCATGAGATTTTTTTATGGGGGGGGGGGGGGGGGGGGGGGGGGGGGGGGGGGGTTGTGTGTGTGTGTGTTATAATTTGGTATAAGAGAGAGAATGTCAGGCCGTAATTTTAGAATATGTAATTTATTATTATGATACTGATAGGTAATGTATTGGTTACTGTTCATTTTTTTTTTTTTCACTTTCAGATTCAGGGGGTACTCCTCCTACAGTTGTTTTGCATATCTAACATCAAAGGTTGGAAAAGAATATTAGAAATTATGGAAGAGGAAGAGGAAACAAATATGGAAACTGGCTCTACAGGGGGTAGTATCCCATTCACAACCGTTGAAAGTGGACGACTTGGTATATAGGAGGAAGTGAGTGTGACTGAATGTATACTGATATTAGGATACATCTGTATGTTTTATCGCACTTTGAATTTTGAAGAAAAAGGATTTGGAGAATACCTTAACAGAAATCAGTGTACTCAGACATATTTTGCACACATACTTTCAGCACAGATCTGTTTAATAACTCGTTTCACCTTGTCTAGCCTTACAAGGACAATTATTTCATTGCATCTTTTATCCTGTGATAAATGTTGATTATGCTGGCATATGTAGGTGACGGTTTTATTTCCGTGTCAGCATGCTCAGTTTGTATGGACAATTATTACTTCACCATATGGCATATCCTTTTTGATGAAAATCAGATCATGATGGCTTCATGAAGATTGTGATTTTGTACTCAAGTTTATACTAAGTGGTAGAATTAGAAGTGCAGATTACACGTTTCCACAGTGTGCACATGCTTGGCTGTTCCATTATATTTATCAGAGAAAGATGCTTTTTTTTTTTTCCTTTATATTTACAGACCTCTTACAGACCAGTCACTGACTAGGTGAAATCAATGGAATACGATGGGTTAGATAAAATGGTAGGAGAACAAGTCTAGTAGGAGTGGTTATACTTAAGTTAAACAAGTTCAGTATGATGAAGAAAAGAGCATGTGTTTTCATTTCTTTGAACAGAGCTGTCAAGGGAGAAATTGCATTTATGTGCTTTAATTTTGAATGTTTGTACCAGTCAGCAAACTCATTGCAAGGTAGCAGAGCAGCGAATGCCAAAGGAGAGGTGGCAGATCTCTCAGGAGGGATGCTGATGCCAGTGTTAGGCGGCACAGCCAGCCATCCTAGTTTATGAGTGACAGCAGGTCTAGTCTGTGTCACGGGGGGCCAGCCCTTGGAGATATGGGGCGTTCGATGATGAAGCGCTGCTGTCAGCGATGGCCTGGCCTGGGAAATCATGTTTTGGGGTTGACACGGTGGATCACTGGATGTCCCTCTTGAGGTTTGACTGAAAAATTGACCTCTTGCCTATAGCACTAGCAGTGAAGATAATAGAAGGGAATCATACATATTCCAGCAAGGTCTGTCCTGCTCCCTTTTTGAGGCGGCCTCGCACGGTACAGGACCATCACCACCAGAGCATGAACTTGATGAAGAAGGCTGTCCAATAGCCCTGAACCAGGCCTTCTACTAGTGTTAGGGGGGAAAGAGGTACAGAGTACTTACTGAGTGACACCCTCAGTCGGATGACCAACACCACAAAGTGGTCACCAGTTCACACAGAACCAGAAACAAGTGCTTGACACCACTCAGCAGGAAGAAAGAAGAGGACCCAGACTCCAGTCTGGGATGGAAATCAGAACAAGATAGGACAGCCCCATCTGGAATCAAGCCCAAGACTCCTGCCAGTGACCAGACATCATGCCACTAAAACTACAGACTTTGGTCTTGGACACAGTGTCCAAAGGCCTTTGGCCTTTAGGATGTAAAACCCTCCTCTGCTGTAGTACCAGTTTGCACAATGACAGAATGAATGCATGTTTACAAACAAGTGAGCACGCCAGGTATCTTACAGACCGATCCCAATTCTGAATACCCGACACTGTGACTCAGCAGTGTCAGTACCAGTCCGAGAGAAACGAAAACCAGTGACAACAAATAGATTGCTGAAACAAGGCTTCTGGATAGGCCCACATTTTATACAGCTATGAAAGTCCATGGGAAAGTCATACATTGTATGTTTTCCATACTGTCAGAATCCGGTTTTTTTTCTGATTTATTAAACAAAGTAATGATTTTTTCTGCATGGTAGCAGGCTCAGATCTAATACCATGAGAGATTTATTGACAGCTGATGGCAGTGCTGTATTTCTAAAGAATGACGAGAGAGTGCGTCTTTGATCCATTGTTGGAACAAAGGAAACACTGTGTGATGTAAAGTACTGATGGAAAACTGCCATTACACTATAGGATGGAGTTAAAACTTCAAATTGACCATGATACACACATGATATAGATATTAATGTATACATTTTTTCATTCTGATGTCATACTTCCGTTTTGATATTGCTGCTGGTCCCAGCAAAATACTCCATCCTTGGGACCAGCAGCTGAAAAGCAGCAGTTTGGTATTCTACTTTTGCAAATGGTATTTTGTCAACGGTTATCAATTAATGTATGTGATACACTTGTAAATTGTAAACTGTTCATTCCAGAAGAAGACTTGGAGAGTTCTGGAGATGATGAAAGTGGAGATGAAGAAGAGGGCCAAAGTGAAGAAGAATCTGATGAAGAAGAAGGCGATGACGATGAGGAGGAAGATGGTAAGTATCAGTTGCGCTTCTTATGGTTTTTAAGTGTCAAAGTAATCTTCATATTGATGATTTAGCAAATGTTAATGGCAGTACATTAAGAGAATACGTCATAGATTTATCATGTATTGTTGTTGAATATTACACATTTTTGTGTCTGGAAATGGATTATCTTTTTTAACGCTTTAAAATAAACCCATTTCAAGTTTATAGCCAGGTCAGCCATTTTGCTTAGCAGGTTTCTGCTAAAGTGATTGGAAAAGTAACTAAGCTTAAAGTTAAACATTTATTCGATAAAGAGACCAGGAAAAAAAATCCTGCTTTTTTTTTTTTTTTTATTGCTTACTACATTTAACATTAAAACGTAAGGGGGAAAAACATGAGGTATTACGGAATTTTTTGTTGTTGTTTTTTCAGCTGACAAATTTATTACTTGTTTTTGAACAGGCATTTATGATGGAACTTTTTTTTACTTAATGCATGGGGTTTGTAACTGCTTATTGGTGCAGGCCGTGGATTATGATTTAATTGTTTCATGCAGAGATGATGATTTTCATACCATTCCTCAAAGTATAGTACTGGTATGTTATAGTGTGGTACTTAATAGTAATATTAAGATGGAGAGCAGAGAAAAATCCTAGACCTCCTCAAGATCTACATGCATCTGACACATCTTTCTCAGATTTGTTTGTGAGTAGTGAACCGTTTATCCGTGATGCAATACTTTGTTATAGACTTATACGGTATTTAAGTCTGATAACAAATAAATGAAACGTACACAAACTACTCAAAGCATGTGACTTTTTATCCCCAGACGGAGAGAGTGAAGGGAGTGGAGATGAAGAGGAGCAAGAAGATGACGAAGATGAAAGTGGAGAAGCCGATGGAGAGGAAGATGAAGACAGTCAGCAAGATAGTTTACCGGAAGAGGGTGGCAGGCTGGACACCCCCCAAGAGGACAGCTGTAAGCCAAGCACATCCCACACAGATAACAGCAGTGAAGACTGCTTGATCTGTTTAAACACAATGGAAGGCATTGATGTTGCGTCCCCTGAGTCTTGTGATCATCGGTTTTGCCTCGAGTGCCTTCTGGAATGGTCGCGGGTAAGTATGAGGTTTCACCTGTAACTGTACCTCTGTTCATGTGTGTGTTTTGAAATTATATATTTGAATTAGTTTGAAAGTTAGACTTTTTTTTTATATTTAATTGCATGTATCATAGGTCTTAAGTGGATGTTTCTGCTTGAATTATTGAAACACTGGAAAGACACTCGAGACACGGTAAAGTCTGATTTTAAATTACACTGGAAATCATAGATTGATTTACATCACATATTGAATGCTAGATCTCTTTATTTTACATTATTTACAGTTAAGTCTCTACTTCAGTACAAGATATCTGACCTGGGGTATTAAGGCCTTCAAGAATTGAGGGCATGATAATTTCTTCTTTTCATTATATGGGACAGTTTGCATGCATTATGATACATTGTATTTTATGATTCTGTTCAATTCAATGCAGCACAATGTTCATACCAAACAAATGCAACAAAATTCAGCAGAATGCAAATGACCATTTTCCAAACAATTACAGATTATCTGAATGGGAGGAATATAAGATCTCAGTTATAGATTAAATTACATATGATGTTAAAGAACTAAACAGAAAGTTTTATTTAAGACCCTAGAAAAAAATCACATCCAGTGTGAAGTATCTGATAAATAACATTTATCATTGTGCAAAAACTTTTGAAAAATCTTGAATATGTTATTGATAAGTCAGCATTATATGTGTGTTTGTTTTACCTATAGTAATTATTTTATGTGTGTGTGTGTGTGTGTGTGTGTGTGTGTGTGTGTGTGTGTGTGTGTGTGTTTTGAATTGGCACTATTTTAACAAGTACATATTTGCAACGAACAAAGGCAAGAACAATCAGTATTTGCAACAAACAAAGGCAAGAACAATCAGTCCATTTACTAGGGGTATAGTGCATGCCGTCAACACATCAAGATGTTACAGTTCTCCAGTCTGATTCATGTAAATTATTTTATGTTTGGATTTTCATCAGATGAACAACAGCTGCCCGTTGGATCGCATACTCTTCAACATCATCTTGGTGTATCGTCCAGGAAAGGACAAAGTCTTCAAGAGGGTAAGCTCTTCAAAAGTCATACATACATGGTAATCTTACAGCTGAAAATTTTGCATCAACATAAACTGTGTTTGTTATTAATCATGTGTGTAATATTCTGACAGAGCAATCTTTCCAAGTATTTCATTCTTTTTAGTAACGTCAGGATGTTCTTTTGCAGATCAATGTTGAGGACGCCCGAGTGCAGGTAGATGAGGGTTACTTGGGAGCGGAGGACGTGGATGACGTAACAGTCTGTGAAGTATGTGGGCAATCTGATCGCGAGGATACCCTTCTTCTCTGTGATGGATGTGATCATGGGTGAGTTGGTTTATTTTTTTTTGCCATGCTGGTAGATCTGGGAAAATCCAACTGCAAAGGAAAACAAGATAGTACTATGACGTTTTCATTCACATGGTTACACTGTAGTTGGGGTAAAGAATATTGTAGGTGATACTGACAGAGGTAAAGAATTGCAGTTCGAATATTTGCTCTGAATGTGAAAATGTAGAAAGAAGGCTGAAAATTAGTAAAGATGATATGCATGAACTATGATGAACATCAGTGTGGGATAGATACATTTGCTGCACACACTACAGGAGACTTGACCAACTCACATTTTGGTTCTCATGACACTTTGACCAGTGCTTGATGAATAATGTCAAGTGAAGGAGCAAGAGGCTGAGGTGGATTTTATCAAATAGACTGGAGTAAATGGTCAAAGGTTAGTGAAACAGTGAGGAACAAAAGCAGTTCAGATATGTAATTTGAATTGAAATTGAAAAGTGAAATTTTTGATGGATATGGGAAGATGCATTTATTGAAAGTGAAGAACAAAGAAGGGTCGCAAACACCTGGCAAACTGATTAAAGAGGTGATGATATTTCTGACTTTGCAGGGGTTGAATTAATCACATAGTTTAGTAGAAGTTTTGAGTATCATTTACTTAAAAACTTTTTTATTCTGTCACCATTGAGGTAACTTTTTGTGGGGGTGGCAGTGGTGATTTTAGAGAAATCTGCCTTGAAATTATTTGTTGTTGCGTAAATGAAATGCTATTGAAACTGATTTCCTGATCATTTAGTGACAGATTGGTTTAGAACAGCATCGAAACAGTGTTGGTTAGAACAGCGTCGAAACAGTGTTGGTTAGAACAGCGTCGAAACAGTGTTGGTTAGAACAGCAGAAACAGTGTTGGTTAGAACGAAACAGTGTTGGTTAGAACAGCGTCGAAACAGTGTTGGTTAGAACAGCGTCGAAACAGTGTTGGTTAGAACAGCGTCAAAACAGTGTTGGTTAGAACAGCGTCGAAACAGTGTTGGTTAAAACAGTGTCGAAACGTTGTTGGTTTGCTAATACGATCCTTGTGTGAGTGATCATTTCATCCAAAAAAGCAAGACACACAGACAGGGTGATGATGCAGAATTTGAAAGAAAAAGAGAGGATGGGAAGGGGGTGTGTGTTTCAAGTTGAAACTGATTTTTCTTGCATACGAGTGCATGGGTTCAACAGGTACCACTGTGAATGCCTGACTCCTCCTCTTGCCACGGTGCCTGTGGAAGAATGGTTCTGTCCCAGCTGCCAGGAAAATCAAGCTGATGGTAATCATTTCTTTCATTCTTGCTTTGTTTCTCTTTCTTGTTTAGATTATCTTCAAATTGACCAAAGACGGTTTTGAAATACCGATTCATTGGCAGAGTAATAGCAGACCACATGACTTCTGTGTGAGTATGAACAAATATATAAATCTTGTTAGACATAACGATTTAAGTTTCTTACTATTCCTTTTTGTGTTGGTATAAACAGATTTATAAATCTTGTTAGACATAACGATTTAAGTTTCTTACTAGCCTTTTTCTCGCTTCTGTGTGTCATAACAAGAGAAATGGCTGTTAATATTGTAATTTTTTTTAAAAGGCCCTGTGTTTTTGGTTACGCTGACTGTGCTTGTTTAGGCTATGATGATGACGATAATAATAGCGATGATGGTAATAATGATGAAAATGATAATCACAGTTATGAAGATGAGATACCACTTTCGTTACCAGAGGAATGACAGAGTGGATAAAAGAAATGTTACAGCCACCATTGTCAGTGTAAGGGCTTTTTGTGGGTAGTTCTGCAAAAATCTCTTTTTGCTCGTTTCTCTTAATGGTTTGAAAAAAATAGATTTGCTCATCTCTCTGAAAATAATGACTAAAAAATACTTTTCTGGTTGTAAATGCTTAAATTCAGGTACATTTTTTGTGTTTTAAAAAACCCTAATTAATGAAAGCTTGAAACCGATGTGTTCTTTTAACTCTTTCTCCATTTTTCATCAGATCTTAGATTTTACAGAGGAAATGTTTTTACAAAAAAATTTTTATATTTTTGGAAGGTGAGTTTTAAAGAATTGTATGAATGGGTTTTCTTTTTTTCTTTTTTTTTTTTTTTTAAATGACTTGTGAGTTAACTTCAACGCGTGACAGCCCTGATATGGCCCTTTGCGGTTGGCTGGGCTATAAGCAAGATTACCATTACCATTACAATTCTCTATTTCATTTTAGAGAATCATCTTCTGAGGAAGAAGTGCAAGAAATGGAGGATATGGCAGAAGAGGTGACGCTGCCACGTCGACACATCCCTAGGACTCGTGCCACTGAGCGTGTGCGGCAGCGCATTCAGATCCACCGCTTGCAACAACGCAGACCGCTTGAATTAGAGTCTTCTGATGTAAGTTCCTGTTGGTTTGTGGCAAAACAGCCATTATGAACAGGGGCGCGCTTAATTTGTTCCTGCGAACAGAAAGATGAAAAAGATGGAAGAAGGCTGCACTACTAAAGGATTCAGTCTGGTGGGATGGTCTTTGTTGTTGTTGTTTGTTTTTGCTTCTTTTAAGGGAGATAACTTGGATCACTTTTTTATACTATCATTTTTTTTTTTTTTTTCAAATAGAAGTAGGTTTTTATAGTGTGTAAATACAGAAATGTAAATTATCTGCAGGAAGTCAATACTAGAACATGTGAGTAAGGAGAAAACTATGTCCTCATTTGAAAAGGAGAAACTTTTTTTTAAAGAGATGATAACAAGTATACTCAAAGCAGTGATAGTTATTCAGCAAACACACAGATGGTTCCAACTATCGTGTAAATGTAGATTTCACGCATTTTTTTTCATTTGCATCTTGTATTGAAAACTGTCCTTGAAATAAGTGGATCTATTTGTATAGCATTGCAGAACTGCCATTCACTTCATTGGTATACAAGTGCTGACCGAACAAATAAGTACAATATTTATGGTCAGAAGGTAGACATAAAAATTTATGTTGTCGCATATTATAAAATTGTAAGGAAAACATGTATGACTGATTAAGAAAACAACAACATGATCTTTGAAACCATTAAAAAGAGACTCCAGTGCGTGAAATGAATTTTCTGTGCCTTTACTTGCACACACATGCTCAACACAAACACAACATAAGCATTGCGTGCGCTGTAGAAATGAACGAGCATGTGACAGAATAACCATTTAAAGTACAAACACTGCTTGTCACATTTTTTAAGCATGCAGAGCTGACTTTTCAGGAGGATGAATTGCACGTGTCTGTGGATGCTGCTGTTGCTGCCACAACGTCAGCTTCTCGCTCTCGATCAACTTCACGTACAGGGACAATTCTCGTGGCACCACACGCAGAAAAACTACCACCAGGAAAAGAAAAACAAAGAAGCGAAGGAAAACAACCAGGCGAAAGAAAACGACAAAGGGTCGAAAAACAAAGTCGGCCACCTCCAGCACCGCCAAGAAAACCACAAGAAAAAAGGGGAGGAAGAGGAAGACCAAACGAAAGAAGAAAACCACAACACAGTCACGGCGTTCTGCCACCTCACGGGCATCTGTCAGTTCGCGTTTCAGTGCAACGGTAGGTGTCTCTCTGTTTTATGGTGAACTGAAACTGTCAGACTGATAAGGAAAATGATTATTGGATCGTGTCTGCGAGGCTGTGTATGATGCGCAAAGAACACAAAGTCCATACTGCGTGGTCAGTCCAGAATGCTTGGTGCTTCACATTGTCAGTGCAATGAAATGTTTGCAGTCAGTAAAGAGGATGGAAAACAACTGAGTCAAGCCACTTTGAGAGGCACTATTTTTTAACATATTTTGATTAACCTGCGAGTTTGTTTTGATACTCAGATTGATAATTGTTTATAGTATGTTCATGGCAGTTCTAATCAGAAACTTTTCAAAGGGAGTCAAAACTTTGTTTGACATCTTTTTCAGAGCCAGGCGTTCTGTGCTCCAATCAGCCGCACCATCAAGGGGCGAATTGCTGACCGACTAGGGTTATCCAAACCACCACCAGGCCGAACCATTCCAATGCAGCGGAAAGTCGCCGAGAAAGCCTCTGATTTCAGACGTCATGATATGAGTTCTGCCCCTCTGTCCATTCTGGGAGATCGTGATGAACTCATAGCTTTTCAAGAGTAAGTGGCCAACATTATTATTTTTTTTTTTTTTTTGGTATCACCTTGTGTTGTGGTATAATTGGAAAATGGAGGTGTGATGCTGTTGTTAACTCTTCCAGCTGAAGCAATGTTATTCTCCTGGTCCAGCCTCAGTGCGGGGTGCCTTGGGGGCTTTTGGTTTAATTTCAAGTGTGCTGATCAATTGCAGATTTCAGTCATTTGATATTTTGTACAGTGATGTGCTTTTTTTTCTCTTACTTTTAAATGTTATACTGCTACCTTGCATGTAACATTGCCTCATTATCAGAAACACAAAGATGAAAAGGACGAAAAGAAGAGGGAAGAAGAAGGAGTTAATTTAGTAAGACTGCAGGATTAGTCACCCTTGACACTTACATTGCTGCTTCTCTGTGAGTAGTAAGATCAGTTGCCATCTTCCTTCAGGCGTTGAACCTGCCTGTCTGTGGCTCTCTTCATTTGTTTTAGGCAGCCATTGACCCAAACTAGAGGTCAGTCAAGCTCACCTCCGTTTCTGTGGTCCAGACTTCAGGAAGAGCCTTCACAGTGCTGTTTCAAGTCCCATGTTGTTAAATTAATAGTGTCAGATTTCTATATTGTTTGCCACACCTTTGTCAGCTGAAATGGCCTCTTGTGTCTGCATTTTTGTGCACTAACTGTTGCCATTGTGCCGACAACCACCCAGAGTTGCGTCACTTGTACATACTGCTTCCCATTTGAGCCATGCAGTGTGTGTAAATATTGGTCCTTTGTGACTGTGACTGTAACTTCTGTATGTCTCATTTTGTTGGATTGAAAGCCTTGTGATGGTCCACTGAGTTTGGCAAGAGAGTCAGACAGCGTCTCTAGCCACACAGTGTGCTAGATAGCCCAGAGGTGTGTGGAGGATGCCCACTGTTGCCCACCATCCCCCTTGCATTCCAGTATGCTCTCTTAACCCACCAGTGTCTTGCAGTTAAGGTTGAAAAGAAGAGTGATACCTGGGGGATATGCTGTTCTGCTCGCCAGGGCCTAAGCAGATGCTTGTAGGGAGAAGATCCAGCAGGGTCCATGGAGCAAAAGGGCAAATCCTGAGAAAGCAAACAGGTTTTCGAATGGTTAACATTTCACAGGTTTGATGGTCTCTTTTGACTCGGGTTGTAATTATAATTTAACAGGGGTTTCCACTATGGTTGAATATGATCAAGATTAAAGGAACAGATCTAAACCAGACATCAATTTCAAATTGGCAATCGTAAATGTTCAGTGCGCTTCCAGTTTTCCAAGTCTCTTTAAGCTCGTTCGGTCAGTCATGTTAGGAATGTTTAAGTGATCAGACATCATTGGCAGGGGGACATATTTTGGCAACTCCTGTGTCAGTGCAAGTGGAATTGGGAGGTTTTTTTTTTTTTTTAATGAAAGCGAACCAAGTGTCAAAAAAGAAAAGTGTTTTTTTTAAAACTGGCAGAGAGTCTGGTCTGCTGCATTTGTGTGAGCTGTTTGATCCGCAGATGGGTGTTGATTAAAAAGAAAGTTTAAGCAGGTCGTCATGCAAGAAGTCTGGAACATTCCAGTCAAAAGATAATTGAGACTCAGAAGTTCCCTAGCACTCTGCCAAATTGTTTTTAGCAAGAAGCTGCCTAAAGTACACAGTGTATTTTGAAGAAGATTGTGATGTGTACTGCAGAATTATTTTAGAAAAAAAAAATATATATGCATAGGTGTAAAAACCTGAATGTTGTAGAAATGGTTACTTAGTGTAACTATAACAGTAGTATGATGATGTTTTACACAGGAAGTTCTAGAGAACATAATCGGTCTGCTGTTTTTATGCAGTAAGTGTCTTAGAAGTCATCAAAATACGTGCTGGATTATGAGAAAAAGACAGAGGCAGGATTGAATCTTTTCTTCACCCTTCTCCTCCTGAACACAACTTAGCCTATGTGGCCTCTTGACTCAGATCTCATTAAGATTTAAGGATTTTCCTTCAATTTTCATGCCTGCTTTATTATAGGCAAATAATGTATTTTGTAGTGCCTAAGAACTGAGTAAAAGCTGTCATTGTTGTGTGTAACTGTGTTTACAACATGTCGTTTCATTGATAAGAAAGATCTATGTGTGTGTGTTCATAATTTTTTTGTTCATTGATGAAGTAGATGGGCTGTCGTTTGTTTCTGTGTTTTTTTCCTGCTATTTTTTTGATGAATTTTTTTTCATTTTCTTTGTTATGTGCTGTACAAGTCTCTGATAAATAAGGTTTCAGTGTCAGGGAAGATAATTACGCTCCTTTCTTTATTGAATTATGTGCTGTGTACAAGTCTGATAAATAAGGCTTCAGTGTCAGGGAAGATAACTACGCTCCTTTCTTTGTTAAATTAAGTGCTGTACAAGTCTCTGATAATAATGTTTCAGTGTCAGGGAAGCTAACTACGCTCCTTTCTTTGTTAAATTATGTGCTGTACAAGTCTCTGATGATAATGTTCCAGTGTCAGGGAAGATAATTATGCTTCTTTCTTTGTTAAATTATGTACTGTACAAGTCTCTGATAATAATGTTCCAGAGTCAGGGAAGATAACTACTCTCCTTTCTTTGTTGAATCATGTGCTGTACAAGTCTTTGATAATAATGTTCCAGTGTCAGGGAAGATAATTGCGCTCCTTTCTTTTATGAATTATGTGCTGTATAAGTCTCTGATAATAATGTTCCAGTGTCAGGGAAGATACTACGTTCCTTGTGTCCTTCCTGCTGCCAGAGATGCCAGTACTGTTGTATTACCTCGCCGCTTTGATGTTTTCACGCCAGTCTGTCAAAAAGTATGTATCTGTGCATTTTTTTTGTATGTGTGATAGAGTGCAGTATTTTCTCTAGAGCATAAGCAGACTTCCCATTTACACACAACCTACACTTTGAAAATGTGCCTTAGACGTCAGTTGACCTTTTACACGCAGAGACTCGCTCTCACATACACACGCACCATACATACATGCGCATTTGCGCACCCATGCGCATTTATAAGCAGACTTGGCCACAAGGGACACACAAGCCACATACGAATTCAGCAACAGAAACACATCTCTTAAAATACATGCATACAAGAGCAGGTTTTACAAAACCACAACCACACATGTTCCCAAACATATTGATGTATTAAAAGAAAAAAAGAATACTGTTCCATATTCATATCACACATAATGAACTTTAAGAGTAATGAATGAATGGGAGTCTGATGACCCTTTGTAATTCAGTTTTGAGGGACAGGTGACTGTTGAGAAATGATATCTAGTGGGAGCCCTGATTTGAGTGAGATGTTAGAGAATTGTTCTGAAATTCATCATTTTATGCCAAAAAAAAAAAGAGTGACAGGGTGAACTTAGAATATTTGTGATGTTTATCAACCCCTTGACTGGTGACACTTTCTGAAATCATTTGTTGTATTTAAAGTAAGAAAAAAGTAACATTACTCGTTTGCTTAGGTACAGTGCCTTCAACATGTAACTGCCGTTGTTGGCGTGTTTGCGGAGGGGGGGGGGGGGGAGATAGAGTGAGTGTGTGTGTGTGTGTGAGTGTGTGTAACACAAAATGAAAAAACTGGAAATTATTAACTCTTTTGTTTCATCTATGTTGTTTTTTTAGTATATGCAACACATCAGAGTGAATGTACCAGTACACTACACACTAGAACATTAACAAACCCAGACACTTTGTATCAAACGCTAAAACACTAAAATCAGCAAAGATGTGTCCATCTGTAAGAGAATACAGACTATGCATGGTGTGTATGAGACTGGTATGGGGGAGGGGGGGGGAAGCTAGTAGTGGAAATTCTTTTTCTTTTTTTTCTGCGTTTTGTTTTTTGGCAGATGAAGAGGACAGTGTGAAGCACCAAAAAATGAAGAGGTGGATTTTGGCGTTAGGGAAAAAAAAAAGGAAAGGAAAAAAAAAAAAAAAGAAAAAAATATTGACCGCCTTAGTTGCTCCATTGATCCGGTAACTGATGCCACCAAAAAAAAAAAAAAAAAAAAAAAAATTGCTCATCTGTCATTTCCTCAAATCTTATGTACCTTCATTATTTGAGGAAAATCAGCATGAAATTGCAGAAAATTAGTGGGCAAAAAGTTCTTCATAAAGATGGTAATGAAACATCAGTTTTTGCTATGTCAATGTGTGATTTGCGAGGCGTTTATCCAAATCGTTACATTTTCGTACTATTTTCAGAACATTCCAGCTAACAAACACACAAGCACTCACCATTGAAGCAAAAAGAAATGAGCAGTGACTCTGTTGGCAAATGATACAAAGGTTTGGACTGACTTCCCTCAAACTGGTTACTTTTAGTATCAGCGCTGTACTTGAAGAGTATCTGGTGCATGCACCTGCGTGCCCTCCCCCTACCCACCTGATCTGTTGTCCCGCTCTCCACTTTTCTACTCCCTTGCAAGACTGCGCTGTTAAAGCAAAGAACAGTGAGGGGATATATTATTATGAATACTTATGTAGCGCCTATTCTTGGCTAGAGACCAAGCTCTAAGCGCTTTACAATCTATGCTCGTTTACACAATGGGCTGCCTACCTGGGTAGTGCCGACTGAAGAGCTGCCAGCTGGCACTTCATTCAGTTGTTTCCCATGTCCCCAGTGTCGTTCAATATTGTTCACTCAGTTTCCTTACTTCCTTATTTTTTCCATTTCTCACTCTGGATATGTTTCCCTATTCCTGTACGTTCAGAAACTTTCAGCCAGTCCCCAGAATCTTTGAGTTAGTCTCTGCTTAAGAACAAAAAAAAACCTTTGTAATTGCTGTCTGTCCCTACCTTACAGTGCACATGTCTTACCGGCAAGGGGTGATTACTGTTGTTCTCTTCTTTGTCAGAATCATATTCTGAACCATGGTCTCTGAAGTATTCCTCACCATGTCATCATCATCATCATTATCATTTCTTTGAGCACTTGCAGTGCTGACAAATGTTGAAAAGGTGCATGAGACAGAAATGATCTAGACATTGCTTCTCAGATTTGAAAAAGAAAATCGACTTTGGCATACTTAAGTGAGTCATGGGAGGCAAATTGCTTGTATGAATTGGTCAAGGGATTAATGTGTGCTAAGTGTTACTGAAGATCAGTCTCAGTGTCCTTCTCTGATGGATAGTATTGATTTTTTATGAACATTGTCAATTTCTTTTTCAGAAAAATTATGCATATTAATCTCTGTATGTGTGTTTTTTGCCCTGAATCAGCGTTTTCAGAACTTTCTGATGTGGATCTGAGAATGATATTCTTGCTCAGCAGTGATTGTGGTTTTGGTTTCTTTTGGTGCTTTCAGACCCATTCCTGAATCACTTATACAGACTTCTTCATCCCCGTCCTTTGACATCATGAATGTGATCATGGATCAGACAAAACTGCATATGAAAAGCTGATATTGTCATCAAACGTGATGGTGAGTTTGGCATTGAGGTTGTGATTGTCCAACACAACAGTAGTCATGTTTCGCATCAAGAAATTGTGTGTGTGTGTGTGTGTGTGTGTGTGTGTGTGTGTGTGTGTGTGTGTGTGATTACTTTAAACTCACCCTTCTCCATACCCCAAAAGGGGCGAAAGGAATATATACTACTGTTGTTGTTGTTTTGACTTGTAGAATTGTAAATCTGTTATTACAAAAGATTTCCTTGGGCAAGGTTTTGAGCTGCATCTTTTGAAAAAGCTATAGTTCAGTCCCACCCTTTTTTTTTCTAGGTGTATTTTTTGTTTACCTGTGCAAACGCTAGACATGGCTTATGTTTTCTCTTGATTCTTTCACATGTGAAAAGTGCATGATGTGTACATGGAGCGATAAGTTTTTGTCTGATTCAAAAGACTAGCACCCACATTGCATATGAATTCTAGTCGTGAGAGAGGGGATAGGGGAGGGGGGGGGACGCAGACCTGAGATTTACATCTTTTTTTTTTGGTAGGAGGAGGTTTTATTTTCTGGGCAAATGTGTGTGTGTGTGTGTGTGTGTGTGTGTGTGTGTGTGTGTGTGTGTGTGTGTGTGTGTGTGTGTGTTGCTGGATTTTTAGTTTGTGGTGGTAAGTTATTCTGTTATAATGTGTGTTCAGGATGCGTATTGTCATATTCCCTCCCCCATTCTGTCTTCCTCAGCATTTAGGTATTTATATGGAAAGATCTGTGTTTTAAATAATCAGGATATTTGATCATGGGAGGAAATGTTTGTTAGCTTTATGTATTGTAAAAGACCACCTCTGGAATTTAGAACTTTGCTCCCAGTTATCAGCCATCAACAGTCCTGAAAAAGAAGCAGTGTTTGAAATGTAAATATAGTACCTCTCTCAAGGATGGTTTTACCTTTTCAACTTGTGTTTGAATGTTCTCTGCAAAATGGTGTTATGGCAAGCACATGAATCAAGTAATTGTGCTTTGCACAGGTAATACTCACAAATGTAGATTTTCATGTCTTACACCCTACAATGTGTGTACTTTCCAAGGCGATACCCACAGGTATAGAATGTATGATCTGGTTGGAAAGGAATGGCACTGGCAATATTGTGGTCATTCTCTCTATGTGTGTGAGACATGCATCAACTGTGTAGTTTTCTTTGTAGATGACTCGCACATATCCCAGATATTTCTGAAAATCAGGGACTACTTGTTACTTGACTGACAAGTGTAAAATACCAAAATACAGACGTGTTTTTTTTTTTTTCATCAATATTTCACATGCACATAGGGATATGTGTGACTGATATGTTAAATGCAGTAATAGTGCTTGTCGTTTCACCAGGTATAGGCAGAATTTCAAAATGTCCCTTGCATTCAAGGTATTTCTGCTTTCCCCATCTAAGAAATACACTCAGACCTATATTGTTAGCATGTCATACACATTTACAGTATTTGCGCTTTGCACAGCTAATACCCACAGGCCTAGATTGTCAACAGGTCATGCACACTCAATATTTATGCTGTGCACAGGTAATAACCACAGGTCTAGATTGTAAACATGTACACACTAACAGTATTGATGTCTTGCACAGGTAATATCCACAAGCATAGATTGTAAACTTGCCATATTCATATTATTTGTGCTTTTCACAGATAATATATACCAGCTTTGATTGTCAGCATGTCATATCCACACTTATTGTGTTTTGCACAGGTAATTCCCACAAGCCTAGATTTTAAACGTCTTACACACTCACAATGTTTGTACTTTCCAATTTCGACAGGCGTAGGTTGTGAACATGTCACTTGCACACAATCTTTTTGCTGTCCACAGACAATTCACTGACATGGATTGTCAACATGTCAGGTACACCAGTATTTATGCGTATTCCCAGTGTGTGTGCTGCTTGCAGGTTCCCTGGAGACCACCAAGCCTATCAAGGCACAGATTGTGGACAAACCACTCACAGCGGAAAGTAAAGTGCTGACTTTCTCTGAAATGCTCAAACGTGACTTCAGCCTCAACAAACAGAGAGTGCTGGCTCTTCCAGTCCTTCAGATACTGCTGAACCGTGTGCAGGAGAAGAAGGGCTCTGCAGACAGTGACTCAGCTGGCAAGACGGAGTCGGGGAATGAACACAGTAGTGCAGATCAGGGCAACAACAATCAGGGCAACAACAATGGTGAATCAGCTGCTAGTGAGCATATGGATGCCGAAGGTAGTGGAGACGTTGGTGCTAGTGGGACCAGCGATTTAGGGGAAAGTGGAAGGGGTGGTTCACCATTCGGAAGCCACAATACAGGTGCGACTGACACTGGAATGAGGAGAGCAAAAGTGCAGGTGATCCGAAAGATCCTGACAGTGACCAGGACAAGAAGAGCTCTTCCCCAGGAGCATCCCTGGATAAAGGAGACAACAAAACTGGTGAAAATCCTGAACACATGGGCCCTAACAAAAGAAAGCTAGAAGAAGAAAGCCAGCCGACGCCCGCAGAGCCACAAAGACCAACAAGGAAAAGGGTGCGCAAAGCCGATGGTCAGACATAACAGATGTGGATCGGGTAGGTCACATAAAGCAAGAAGGTGCAGTAGGGATAGCTCAACAGGAGACAGAAACGATGAAAAATTATGGCAAAGATGAAGAAACGGTTTCAGACGTGAAGAAAGAAGAAGCATTTGTAGCAGGTGGTGTCATGAAAAGAGGACAGATCCGAAGATGTTGGAAAAGAAGACAAGACAGAAAGAAACAAACAAGCTGAGGATGCGTCTTTCCCTCTTACCAGCTTCTTGTCCAACATCGGCTCTGAGATCACCCAGGAAGTTCCATCAGCTGCAGAGAATCAGATATAAAACTGATGACCCAGAACTGCCTTTGTTAATGGAGCATGTGTGCGAATCAGTAAGAATTCAGTAGACACACAGGAGTCGGACGACCATTTCACTAATCAGGACAGTAAGAATGGAGAGAAAGATGGGCTGCAGAGTACATGTGGCCCAGATGATAGGTCGGAGAAAGCAGATGGAAGGACTCATAGCCCAAGCTCTATAGAAATTCACAAGCTTCATGACAAAGACATGTCTCCAAGTAAAATCACAGACTATGATCGAAGCCAACACCTTTCAAGGTCAGGTAGTAGTCCGCCGATGCCTTCTCTAGAAAAACAAACTGACGGGCCAGATCCCAAAGAGGATAGGGTCACTAAACGTGAAAGTGAGTCAGGCTCAGATAGAGGCCGTGGAAGAGACAACAGAGATCGCTATGGTCGAGATAGGGACTCCCCAGAAAGTGATACAGATAGATATGGTCGGAAGAGGCGAGATTATGACAGAGACAGGGGAGACCGACGAGACAAGGGAGACAGACGAAATCGTGATAGAGGAGATCACAGGTATCGTGATCGAGACTGGGATGATGAAAGAGATCGCAGAAGTCGAGGTCGAGACAGGGACAACCAGAAAGATAGGAGAGGTTACGGTCGAAACTGGGATGATAAGGATAGGGAAGATCGTTGGCGCTCCAGGTCTCCACGTAGAGATTCCAAACGTAGGTGGGAGGAAGAAGAAAATGACAGATTTACCAAAGCTGGATGGAGAACCAGCGATTCTGATCGCTCTAGAAGAGGTCAAGGTCGTGATGTAGATGTGAGAGGTGGGATGAATAGGAACAGAGACAGAGATGTCCGCCCTGAAGCTGTGCCACAAGAGGGAGTAGAGGACAGCAGTTTGACTGTAACGCAGCCTGTTTTGAACTTTGAAGAGCAAAAAACATTGAAGAGCAGCCTAAAGAAGTGGCAGATGAACCAGAAAGGAAGCCTTTCGGGCAGTGGAGCACACAAGATCAGAACAGTGGAGCAGCAGACACACCTGCCAGCTTCTTTAACCCACACACTCAGTTCCAGCAGATGCCTCCGCCTGTTCCTGCCCCACCCACCCTTCAGGCCTCCCCTGTTCAACCAGCCGCCACCCTTCCTAGATCCCTACTCCGTACCAGCAGTGCCTCCTCCCCCTCCCCTTTCCTCCCTCCGTCCTCCACTGTCCCTTTCCCCTTCCAGCACCCGGTGGTTTCCGGCCATGGCTGAGACCCATCCTCCAACAACAGGAGCAGCAACAGCAGCAGCCCCTCCGCCGCCTCCGCCGCCCATCCCTCCAGTCAGGCCAGTGGGGAACTTGAACCAGCCTCCTCCTCCCCTCCCAAAGAACCTCAACTTGCTGAGCATGCAGCATCTGGAGATGTTGAGGAAAAGCTTGTTGATGGTGACCAGTGGCTCCAACTCCAACACGCCCAACGTCAGGATCCCCAGTCACTGGGGGGCAGGAGCAGGGAGCTCATGCTGTGGGACAGCCCTCACAGTTATCCCTATTGCCAACAGCGGAAATACCAAGGGAAGAGAACGGCTATGTGATTGATGATGAAGGTGAACCCATGGATCTGGATGATCCAGATTCAGAACCGGAGCAAGAGCTAGAGGTAGAGCCAAAGCCAGAGCCTAAGCCTATGTCTTCGAAAAACAAAGACGATTCCAAGGTTGGTTTTAGGGGGTTTTTTTTTTTTTCATTTGTCCATTATATGTTTGTTTTTTTGACCTCCTCTTTTTTTTTTTTCCTGTTTAAATGATCTTGAAAAAGGGTGTCAGAAAGGTTTGTATTTTACATGCTTGGAAATCTCTTATTGAAAATGGGCTTAGAGAATCTTCTTACATAAGAAATACAGGTAAAGAAAGGCAAGTGAATGATACGAAAATCATGGAAGAGAACCTATTTCGCTGTATTCAGGAAAGGTGTTACTAGAGACTTTTGATTTTCACCCTGTTGTGAATTCAAAAGACCTTAGACTTTGGGCTGCATTTTTTTTTAGCTTCCATGCAGCAAAGTTTTCTTGTTCAAAAAGAGAAATAAAAAAAGCAGTAGTTGACCAATTAAACTTGTAAAGAAAAAAAAGTGAAATAGAAATGTTTTAATGGATAGAGAACAGAAGCATCATGAATGACTATTTGAAAGATAGGTCAGTTGGCTTTTTAAAAAGTCACTCAGCATTACTCGGTTGTAAGTGGGTAGATTGAAACCTTGGAAATATGGAATTTTTTTCACATGTATTTGAGGTGCCACTTTCCATAAGTTGTATGTTTTTGTAATAGTATAAAAGTTGAGTTACGAGTCTGCCAGGTGATTTGGACAGATTACAAGACTGGGCAAGACAAACAATCAAAGACAAACAGAAATGCGCATTAGCAGTTTTCAGAAATCAAACAGAAACCAAAGAACAAAGAAACGGCTGTGCATGGAGGTAATGTCTCAATGTCTGTCAAGGCTTTCTGGTACCTTCCCCTGCTCCAAAGTTAGTTGCGAAATGTCCTTTCATTAAGCCTGACATTGTTCTCTCTGTCCTACAAGAGTCACCTGTGTGTGTGTGTGTGTGCATGTGTAGAGGAGGGGGTGGTGGTGGTGGGGGGGGGGCTACATAAATAGATGGATAAGCTAATTCTGAGCGAGCAGAAGCCAAAAGGGGAAAGAGTTTCCGATCTGACAGTGACAGTGTGATTTCAGCATGATGCATTAAAGTCGTCACTCTTGGATGACCAAAAGGTCAAGACATTGATGTAGGTGATATTGCTATGTTTGCTGAAATGCAAGAGCGTTGGTTGGTCTGTCAGTAAGCAAGATAATCCAAAAATAGAAAACCAGTTTTAATGGTGCAAAGATGGAATGTAGCTCAGGAACAAGCTTACTGAATTAGGAATAGATCTGCGGTGTGGATCTGGATAAAACAACAGATCTGGGATTGTGTAAGATAGTTACTATGTCAGTAAGTGCAGTGGGTGTAACCCTCTTTTCAGTCTGTACCAGCTGTTACTTCCCCTGGTGTTTAAAAAAGATGGAAGGGGGAGGTAATCCAAGGGTACTTCAGTTATACAGATGCTCAAAGTCAAAGGGAATAACTCCTTCAGTCATGCTCAAAGTCAAAGGGAATAACTCCTTCAGTCTGTAGAAACAATTACTTCCCTTGGTGGAAAACTGTGTTATCGCACATGTAAGTGATTAAGAGAGCAGATCTAAAATTCCCTGGTGGAAAACTTTGTATTGCACATGTAAGTGATTTAGAGAGCAGATCTAAAATTCATCTGAGCTCAGGGGAGACCTGTGCTCTGGCAAGTGCCCTTCTAGCTTGCTTGTTTTGTTCTACTTCATTCTATGTTGAAAGCAAAAAAGATTCTTGTTTATTTCACTTCCATGGTTCTTATGGTATTGGTCTGTTTAAAGTATTTGTCTTTTCACTCTGTATTATTACAGTTACTGTTTTTGTTTATAATTGAATGTTTGCCATTATTGTTACCATATGTCATATCCATTATGTAACTCCCAAGCCCCCATTTCCAGCTGTCCTTTGTTGTAATTCTTTGCATGTGTCAAATTGCATACATAAATTCTTCTATTTCCTGTTCATCAAGTTGACTATGCATCACCATAACCGTCTCACAGATGCAGTTGTTCACATAGGTTTTATTCATTAATTATTTTGGTTTAATTTCAGTACGTTTTGATTTGTTTGTTGCATTGGGAGTTATGTAATGAACAGAATCATCGTAACATTCATGGTAAAAATTCAACTTTTTTGTTTTATTTGTTTGTCCTGGCCAGTAGAAGAGCGCAGAGTTCAAATTTGTTGCTTCTGTATTGTGATTCATGTTGTGTGTTGGTATCTTTTGGTGGTCTAGCTTTATTCTCTGGCTTTAATTCCAACCTGAAGTTGCTCTACTTTCGAACTTGACAGGAGTTCTACTAGTCTATCTGCACTTCCTTAAGACATCCTGGAGTCAACATGGTTTATCAACAGCAGCAGCTGATAAAGAAATCTTTAGTAACACTTTTTTTGGGCATCCATGAATTAGAGTAAACTCAGCTGCTTGGTGCCAGTCCTCCATTAGAACCAGAGCATGTTTAACTAGGATAGGAAAGGGCCGGGGCTGAAAACCCCCACAAACAAATGCCTATTACGTTAACGTTAGCTACCACTGGCTCAGCCCTCAAGTCTTGGATGCTAAGCATTGGTGACTGTCTTGAAGTCTGAAGTATGTTATGATTATAGTTTAAATCCTTGTAACTGGTTATCGATTTTAGGAGTTCCAGAATCAGGTGATTGAGGAGGTGAGAAAGGCGATCCGACCGTACTTCAACACCAGACAGATCAGCAAAGCTGAATACAAGGAGATACTGAAGAAGTGTGTGCCAAAGTGTGAGTGAATTCAGACTATGCTTACTTTCATACTTGAAAATGACAAGGAAAAAAAACAAATGACGGTGGAGTGGAGCCCATCATGAACAGCTTTCAGATATCCTAAAACTTCGTCTTTAGTCAGAAAGAGTCTTGAAAGAGGTGAATGGTGCAGTAAGAAAGAGAGAAAGCTCCCAGGAGGTTGAGTCTTTTGTAAGGAGAGGTAATTGGAAGGTCTGTGCTGGGAGGTCCCCAGCGTATACACTGACGTCAAAGCAGTGCTACACTGACGTCAAAGCAGTGCTACACTGACGTCAAAGCAGTGCTACACTGACGTCAAAGCAGTGCTACACTGACGTCAGAGCAGTGCTACACTGACGTCAAAGCAGTGCTACACTGACGTCAAAGCAGTGCTACACTGACGTCAAAGCAGTGCTACACTGTTGTCAGAGCAGTGCTACACTGACGTCAGAGCAGTGCTACACTGACGTCAAAGCAGTGCTACACTGACGTCAGAGCAGTGCTACACTGATGTCAGAGCAGTGCTACACTGACATCAAAGCAGTGCTACACTGATGTGAAAGCAGTGCTACACTGACGTCAGAGCAGTGCTACACTGACGTCAAAGCAGTGCTACACTGACGTCAAAGCAGTGCTACACTGATGTGAAAGCAGTGTTACACTGACATCAAAGCAGTGCTACACTGATGTGAAAGCAGTGTTACACTGACGTCAAAGCATTGCTACACTGACGTCAAAGCAGTGCTACACTGATGTGAAAGCAGTGCTACACTGACGTCAAAGCAGTGCTACACTGACATCAAAGCAGTGCTACACTGACGTCAAAGCAGTGCTCCACTGATGTTAAAGCAGTGCTCCACTGATGTTAAAGCAGTGCTACACTGACGTCAAAGCAGTGTTACACTGATGTGAAAGCAGTGCTACACTGACGTCAAAGCAGTGCTACACTGATGTGAAAGCAGTGCTACACTGACGTCAAAGCAGTGCTACACTGATGTGAAAGCAGTGCTACACTGACGTCAAAGCAGTGCTACACTGATGTCAAAGCAGTGCTACACTGATGTGAAAAGCAATGCTACACTGATGTCAAAGCAGTGCTACACTGACGTGAAAGCAGTGCTACACTGATGTGAAAGCAGTGCTACACTGATGTGAAAGCAATGCTACACTGACGTCAAAGCAGTGCTACACTGATGTAAAAGCAGTGCTACACTGATGTAAAAACAGCGCTACACTGACATAAAAGCAGCGCTACACTGACGTAAAAGCAGTGCTACACTGATGTGAAAGCAGTGCTACACTGATGTGAAAGCAGTGCTACACTGATGTAAAAACAGTGCTACACTGACATAAAAGCAGTGCTACACACTGACGTAAAAGCAGTGCTACACTGATGTAAAGCAGTGCTACACCGACATAAAAGCAGTGCTACACTGATGTAAAAGCAGTGCTCAGACCTGCCAGCCATTACGCATTTCGTTTAATTTATTACGCCCAAGTCATAAATCTTACGCATTTAGCCAAAAAATTACGCATTGAAAGTTTAAAAAAAAAAAAAAAAAAAAAAAAAGGCGACGAAAAAATCAGCTTATGTAGTGACACGTATGACGCCGTGCATATAACCAGTAATCTTCAGGAAGCATTTCGGTCATGCGCAGTTCGTTTCACCATCTTCACCATTCAGCGAAGTTGGCGTCCTTTTGAAGTTGTAGCTACGAAAATGTCGAAACATGGAGCAGAAAGTTCTGGACAAGATGCGAAAAAGAAAAAACTTGGTCAAAAGTCCCGAAAAGAATACTCGGAAAAGTTCCCCTGCATACGACCTTCAGCTAAAGGTGTCAACTGTGCATAGTGCACCACTTGGGAGTCGGACTTCACAATTTCCCATGGCGGGATGGTGTATGTGAAGCGTCACCTTTAGTCACGCAAGCACATCAGTTCTTCTAACGCGCCGAATTCTTTCAGCACCACACAGTTTTTTTCAGACTGTAGACACCTCAAAAGAGGATGAAATGAGGAAAAGGGTAATTCGGGCAGAAGCATTGGTGGCTGGATTTTTCGTCGAGCACGACATCGCTCTTAGCGCAGCCAGCCATGCATCCCAGCTTTTTTAAAGAAGCGTTCTCAGATTCGGAGATCGCCAAACAGTTCAAGAGCGGTTGAACAGACAACACACATTGTGAGGACCCTTGCCATGGGGGACTGCAGAATGGACCGTTTGTGTTGGGGACTGATGGAAGTCAGGGGGGGGGGGGGGGGGGGGACAGATTCTTTCCTGGGTGGTGCGATACTTAAAAAATGACACAATCGCCACTGAGCTGATAGCCAACCCCACATGCACAGAGTCAGCAACAGGGGAGAACAACATTTTGAGGTTGTTTCTGGTGCACTATCAAGCCTTGGTGTGCCATGGCAGAACTGCCTGTCCTTGGTTTGTGATATTGCAAATGTGATGACTGGCAAGGACAAAGGTGTCATCGCATATGTTCGCAGATGTTTTTCCAGTGTGTTCTACATTTTCATAATGTGTAAAGATTTCTTGTGACACTTAAAAGAAAGGTTTGTTTTTGAAGAAAAGTAAAGGTCACAAAAATTGTGCAAACAATTTCATCGCATCATGTTTGTTTGAAAAAAGATAGGTGTCGCGCGCTTACTTACTCTTAGCTCTCTGAAATTGCACATTTCTGCCTCACTGAGCTTCAGTTCTTACTGGTTGGTCTCCTAGGGGGTTGGCAGGTCTGAGCGCTACACTGACAGAAAAGTATTGCTTTCAGCATATTGTGAAGTGTATTCATTGAAATTTCTATGGAACAGCCTTCTTGCAGTGAATTGAAAGAGAGCAAAATTTATTTGCATGCACACCTTCAGCATATTGTGAAGCGTATTCTTTCAAATTTCTATGGAACAGCCTTCTTGCAGTGAATTGAAAGAGAGCAAAATTTATTTGCATGTACACCCAAATATGTGTGCTATCACAGGCATTCACATAGTGACATATGCATGCATACACAGACACACACACAAACACACACACACACACACTCTCTCTCTCTCTCTTTCTCACACACCCACATGTATTCTCTCTCTCCTCTCTCTCTGTCCCTCCCTCTCTCTCCTCTCTCTCTCTCTCTCTCAGAAAAAAATTGAAAGTGCGCAGTGTTCAGAAGTATAAAAGATATCACATCCATGTAAAAAAAATAGGTCATAACATTCATGACAACATAATTCAGGTAAAAATATGTACGCTCATAATTTTGAAGGCAAGTTACGATTTGTTCAATTTTAAAGCAAGAACATTGTAGTTTTTGTCAACATTTCTTTGTCCAGTGGTTTTGTGAAAATCCAAAAAGCAAATGGGTATGCAAGTAAAATGAGTACATGCATATTCACTAGTTTTTCCTTTGTATGCATTTCTATATTCTTCTCTGAAAGAAATTGAATATAGATATCTGTGGATATGATGAGCAGTGACTTTTATCATTTTGTCCATGATGTTTGTTGTTGTTGTAGGTGATGAAGAGTGGCCAGATCCATGAGAAGAAAGTTGGAAATCTGGTGGCCGCCTATGTCAAGAAGTATCGTGCAACCCGACCGAAGTAGAAGCGCCACCTCATGTTGAGTCTGTTGGAACATACACTTTCCAAACTTACCCGTTGACTTTGTTGGACACATAAGTTGCAGTGACTGTGTTTTTTTAAAAAAATAATTGTCCACTGTTTGGAGGTGAGCTGTTGACAGTGGGGCTTGCTCAAGTGATTCTGTAGTGTGTGAAATTCCAGTTTCCCTCTTAGACTCGTCTTCACAGTGCTGTCTGTCAAAAAGGATCTTGTGTCAGCTTTACACCAACATGCTTAGACTTGTTTCCTGAAGACACCGTCCCAATGTCTATTTCTTAGTCTAGGAAGTGATTTGGGGAAGTTGAATGTTCCTTTTTTCAGCTGTGAGAGGATTTGTATGTACCTTTGTTTTTCTTCAAAAAAGTAATCAGGAGGTGTTTTTTTTTTTTTTTTTTATAATAGTTATGGAAGAGAAGCACATGTTTGTGTCATCATGTTAGACTGTGGAAGATTTTCTTAGAAGTGTTGCTTCAGTATTGTCAGTGATCATGTATGAAATGGAGTACTTAATAAGTGAAAAGCTGTTGTCAGAAATCGGAAATTTGGGCACATGAAAAGATATGGGAAGAGAAATCCCTGTGTGAAATAAACTTGTTCCTACACGTTCTTTCTTAGGTGGTGTTCATATCCGCTTCTTTCCATATCATTTATCAGTATAGTTTCATATATAGAACCAAACCATTTCCTGCGAGTAAAAACCAGAATAATATAAATACTGTATTTTCTTTCAGTTTCAGTTTTTTCTTTCTCTAACTGTTTGTACGTTCTCTCTCTCTCCCTCTTCTCTCTGTCTCTCTCTCAAGTTATTATCTGTTCTTTTCTCTATCTATTGCACATCTCTCCCTCTCTCTCTCTCTGTCTGTCTGTCTGTCTCTTTCACCCTCTCTTTCTCTCTCCTCTCATTCATGCATACGTGCAGACACGTACATGCACATGCACATGCACACGCTCACATCTTTCATCATATCTCTTCTAAGCCCTAGCATGCACACAGCAACATCCCTTTCTTCAACAGAAGGAAGGATGAGAGAGAGGAGGGGAGATGATGTGTGCTGGAGAAATGTCGTATGACGGCAACCAGTAGATTATCCAAAAGAGAGTTGCTGAAAGCAGAGAATGGGAGATAAATCTGTCTCCCCCTGCAAGAATTGTAGTTCATGGATCTTTCCCCTGCTGCATGGTTAATTGATTTGTTTTTTACTTGCTCGGGCCACTTACAGTGATTTTAAGTTGTTCACTCATGTCTGCTATCATTGTGGGTTCATTCTTGTCCCATGAAATCCTGAAATATGGGTTTGCTGTGTATGTCTTTGGAAAACGAACCATGCCGAACAGGAAAACTAAAAGCCACTGAATTTCAGTTCGAAGTACTCCCTCCCCCACCATCCTTCCGATGTTGGCAAGGCCACTACAGATTAGGTGTCTTTTCAGGGCATACATCAAAGAAAACCAATCATTGAATCATCAATATGCCACTAAAGAGAAGTTTTGCAGAAGATTGGTGATTCAGCGAAAGGTCTTCCACCTCCAAGAAAAAAAAAATGGGTGTCAGTCGCCTAGGGGATTTCAGTGACATAGGAAGTCATAAACGTAGAGGGGGAAAATAAGATTTGAATGATTTGTGAAATTTACACCTGTGAGAGAGAGGATTGTTGGTGATGTGTGAAGACTTTCTTCTGCTAGTCATTCTTTCCTTTATCTTTTGTGTCCTTGAAAATCATGTGAGCGTCCCCATATTTGTGGTGTAAGTTCTTAAAAGTAGGAAATTGTATGGGTGTATGTTCAAAAGCATAGTGTTTCGCCAGATGTTCATGCATTACACACTCTTCACACTGAGTGCAATGAGAATTCTCATATAATGTCATGTTCAGGTCTGAATCATTGATTAGTATCTTAAGAATGCAAGGATCAGTTTTTTTTGTTTTTTTTTTTTGTTATATACAGTCCAATATGTTTTTTGGGTTAGTGATTATATAAGCAGTGTGACATTTCTCTCTTGCTTTAAAATCTTACCCTCTCAGAATTTCTCATCTTTACGTATCATAATTGACATAATGTATGTAACTTACCCAGACTTGGCAAAAAGGAAATACTTGATTTACGATCAGTATTGTTGGTTATTGTATGAGAAAAAAACTGAATCATATGTGGGTCTGCATACACTTACAGTTACATTCATTGCAGGTTTCGCATGCGATTGTGGCCTGCATTAATAATGTCTGTGACCTAAGCGATACCTTGTATTCTGACATGTGTTTCTTGTGCACACTCATACACCTCACAATCGCTTACATAGACATGCTCTAAATGCTTCTTTATTGTTGTTTCATTACCATTTTTAGAATACTGATCTTAGTATTCTCACTTTTACAGTCTTCTTCCTCTCATCATCATCATCCATTTGGACGGCCCCAATCAACTAGTTGATTACCATGCCGTACTATGGAGTTTGTGCTGAGATGGAAAGCCAGCGTAGGAAGATAGTGACCTATGACAGTGGAGAAACATAAAAAACTGGGGGAGTCCTGCTCTACGTGTGGGTTTTATCAGCAGACTACTGTAATTTTCGCTCTTCATCTGGAAACGAGTTCCAGACTAGCTGATCTTGGTTTGCCCTAATAGTGAAACAGGCCCAAAAATAACTTTTTAAAAAATCACAATTTTAGAAGAGAAAGAATGGGATGGGGGGTGGTGACCTAATACTACCTGCGCTAACTTACTATTTCTTAGTTTTCAGTTTAGTGGGACCCTTGACATGAGAGTGTCAAGGGTTCCAGCCTTCATCTCTCTGTCTCTGGCAGGTCGTTCCAGTCCTGGATAGTTCCACCCCCCACCTCCCGACTATATTCTCTCCCCCCCCCAATTCCTGTTTCTTCTCTTTTTTTCCATTTTGCCATTTTCCCCATCCGCTCTCTGTTCTTTTCTATGTTTCTCAGCCCCTACCTCATGCTTTGTGTGAGTGGGGAGGGCTCACTTATAAGCAGGATATCCCAGGTCTCTGCAAATTTGTGGATTTCTGCGAACCTAGAGAATAAAGATCCGTGGGTAAAAAAGATTTCATTAGAAAAATTGGGGTAGAAAAGTTGCAGGGGAATCTGTAGAGCATTGTTCACATTTTGGGTAAGCTAGCAGTTGATACTGATGTGAGGAAATCTTGTGTAAGCTTCTGCATGAGACCGGTCTGCTACCATTTTGCCTGCAGGTTGTAGGGGAGATAATCTCATGGTCTGACATTGCATGTTGGCAACATGCTAGAAATGAAAAAAAATTACCAAAAGCTGTGCAAACAAAATGGGTCCTGGTTGTGATGGAACCCCGAAGAGGGCAACACGCCACTCAGTCCGCAGTTTTGCATCAGAGTAGACACCATTTTGAAACTTAAATTTCATTTTTTTCCGCAGGAGAGGTGGCTAGAGGAGGGCAGGAAGGAGGGGGTGGGGGTATCCCTGCTGTAATTTCTTACAATTTCATGCATTTTTGCTGTTGATCAGTTGGAGCTCTGTGGAAGCCTCTCCCCTCTCCATCTCTGAGAAAATAGTTCCTAGTAGAGTATGGAGAGTTGGCTGCATATGCATTTTGAATTCTATGTAATGGGAATTGAAAGATCACATGAGGTGCATGCCAGCCTTTTAGCCTGAAGAAGCTTTTATATCAGCGGAATGTTGATACGGTGTTTCCTTTTTTTTTTTTTTAATCTTAAAAATGCGTCTCATTAAATGATTTGAAAACTGTCAACTATTTGTAGACATAAAGAATGTGCCAGTATTCTTTTGGGGGAGGTCTGTTTTTAAACTTGTAGAACTAAACAACAGACATGGGACCTGAGACTTCTTGATACAGTTTTTGACAAGGTTGACGGCCTGGGATCCATTTAGTGTCTGGGGTTGTGCCTTGATTATTTGATAATGTGTACAAATGTGTATTTTTTTTTTTATTATTATTTCAAAGAGCTCTTTCATTTTTTTTCTAGATCTGCAAAATCTTGTTCTTCCTTTTTTTCCTTTTTGGTAATGTGGTGGGTTATATTGTATATTCATGGTGACATTCGAAAGAAGATGGGTCTTTGTTTTATTTTGTTTGTTTCAAGAAGAAGTCATCTTTTTGTGAAATAAAACCATAGTGTTGATGCTCTGTTAATTATCATGGAGTTCCTGGATTTACTACTGTGCTTGAGAGATACTGTCACAAATGTCAGATTTTTCTGCAAGCTTAGGTTATGGTATGTTTTGTCTGGGTAGCATTAATAGAAATTTGCAGATATAAGCACTTTTTTCTTTTTATGTGTAGAAATTGTATTCTTCAGCACACTCAGAGTAAACTGGAGGGACTATTTGCACAGTTCTATATTTCAGTAATTTTTTTATTTTTATATATATCTTTTCAAATGATCAATGATGAGGGCTAAACTGATGCTGCTGAGCTCCATTCTGGTCACTGATGGCATGTTAGGGCTGTACTCTAACGTTCATGATGTATCCAGGTATCATCCAGGCTGGAGAGAGTGTTAGTATGAACAATACTCCAAGAGCACACTCTGCCAAGTGGATGAAACTGGACTGTGTGATTCCTGTCTTCTTTCAAGCCTATAGTTCACAGGACTGAGGACAGGAGCTGTCTGTGGTTAAAAAAAAAAAAAAAAATCCACAAATAAACGCCTCTGATGCGAAGAAAACCCATGACTCCCCAGCTTGCAAGTTCGCAATACTAACGATTCCACCATTGCAGCTGGTTCCATAATTCAGTGTTCAACCCAGTCCATACATTTTTTCCCTGGATGTCACAGTGATTTGGAAGAACCCTGATCCTGATCTGATTTCAGTGTGGAGAAACTTCCACCCTTGGGGTTCCTGTTCACAGCCTGCAGTGATCGTTATCCCCTACAAAATCAGTCATCAGTTGTTCCACACAAGGCTGGACCCTGGAACCCACAGTAAACCAGTCTGTCAGGGTTGTTTCACACAAGGCTGGACCTTGGAATCCACAGTCAACTGTTGTTTTGTGGAGCAGTGTTTTATGTAGACTGCCTTTGTTCATGGATACTGATCAGGAATCTTCATCCTCCGTAAAAGGGTACAACAACATAAACAAAAAACCATGAACATGAATTGCCGCTGCTTACTTGGTGAGGCAGTACAAAGTGCCTTGCACACCATCTTCTCACCTCAGAAAAGATGCTCTATAACCTCACTCTTGCATGTGAGGGAACATGTACCGGTTGACTGAAGAAGAGTTCATTTGGGAAAAGCTATCAAAAACAACATACAAATCAATGATTACCATTAATTCAAAAAAAGAAAAAAATGGATGAGAAGTTACATATCGGGTTCCGCTGCATGGGTCAGAGGTCTGAATCCTGGTGTATGATTTTTTTTTTTTTTTTCACTCCAAGCTTTGCGTTTGTGCCTAAAGATCAAGCTATGTACAGAAAGATTCCTAAATCCCTGTTTGCGCACCATGGCTTGTGAGACACCTTGTATGCTTTGCTTCTGAAAAGGGTACACGTCTGTCTGCCTGTGCCAGAATTTATTCCCAGCAAAGTCTTTGTGTGAAGGGAAGGACTCTGACTGACTACCTGGCTAGTTTGACTTTGTACTCCCTCTATGCACCTAGGAGCGCACCTGTAAAAACTGAGGAGACACCGTTTGCCATCCATAAAAAAGAAAAAAAAGTTATGTTAAGATGAGGAAAAAAACATTCATCGTCTTTGAAGAAGCCCTGTTGAAACCCTTAGCCTGTGCTGAACGTTCTGGGTATTACACGACTCACACTGCCACCGTCATGATCTTCATTTAATAATTTTTGTTAGTTCTTATGGTATTTCCACAAAAGTTTAACTTTGCTACTATAGAATGGCTCTGCATCTGTGCCAAAAACTTTTTTTTTTTTTTTTTTTTTTTTTTTTTTATGCTGCTCGATGAGAATGAGGATGATTATGATGATGCTACTACGATTTTCCATTTCGGTCTGAGACTACATGACAGGGCTGTACTCTACGCTTCCTCTCATAATATATCCTGGCGTCAACCAGGCCCGAGAGATACAGACACCTGCAGTGTTGGTCAGGAAATTTGAGCAACACTCTCAGAAACGCATCCATTAAGTGGATGAAACTCGACTGTGTGGTCCCAGTCTTCCCAACTGAGTCCGCAGCAAACTCAACTCTGGGTAGGAGCCGGTCGGTGCAGAAAAAAACCACATGACTTCTGATGGGATTCGAACCCACGACCTCCCAGCCGGGAGTCTGCGACGCTAACCACTTCGCCACGGCGGCTGGTATCTGTGCCAAAACTGTTTTTGAGGGTCATGAGTCTTTGAACGGTACTGTTAAAGCAGTTTGTCCTCAGCAGACAACCTCAAAATTATCTAATGGAGATCAAACTTACATGCAAAAGAAAGTGAAAGGAAGTAACTGGGTAGTTTGTTCTTGGTATTTCATCATTTTTTTTTCGTTCTGTTGTGACTATTTGGTCTTTGTTTTTCATTTGTCTGTATTTCAAATTTCAAGATCTGCCCATGAAAACATGTTAAATGTTTTTTTTTTGTTTGTTTGTTTTTTGTTTTTAATGAATTATCTATTGTGTATCCTGGGAAAAGAAAAATCTAATCCAGAGTAAACCAAAATGTCACTAGACCCTGAAACATAACCAGTGGGTCTACCTTCAGTTATTTCCAGTTTATGCATGGAGACTTACCGCTTTAATTTCATTCCATGCTTCTTTTGTTAATTTTTGTTGTTGTTGATCATTGACGATGAATGAGGATGATCAAGATGATGCTATGAAGTTCTATGGTAGTCTGGGACTGCAGAGAGGATAGTATTTTCCCTTTCGCAATCTATCCCTGCATCAACCAAGTCTGAAAAATGCATTTAGACACATGCAAGACTGGTTTGAAAACGTCAACAACTTGCTCAAGAGTCACAACTAGATGAAGCTTGACTGTGTGGTTCCAGTCTTATTTAGGACAATAGCTCACTTTACTCAGATTAGGATCCAGCTGAAGCTGAAAAATCCTTGACTTCCCAAGCTACAACGCTTACTACTATGCCATGGCAGTTGGTGGCAGCTGTACTCTTTCATTATTTCAATGTACGTTTGCTCCTTTCCTGTGTGTTATTTCCAGTGTTGGTATGTGATACATGTACATATGTATACACCCCTGTATGAATATGTCTTGGGAGTCATTGCATGCAATGCAGACATATTTATCATTTTTCTGTGACTCCTTGGTGTGGGTGACGCAGAGGTGGGTTATTAAAGATAGCTGTAGAGAACTTTTTGCAACTGATTCTACAAGAGTTGTTTTTCCTCTTTAAGAAAGCATTATCAGCAAACCGGTCACAGTAGACATATTGAAGTGAACATGCATCAAATTATTTTGTTGGAGTAGTTTGTTTTTTCATTTGTATTTTTTGTTAGGGGGTTGGGTGGGGGGGGGGGGGGGGGGGGGAGGGGGACAGAGGAGGGGGTGAATTTACTCACGCATCTCATGTATACAAGGCCATCAGATTTAATAGTTAGTAGCTAAAACTTTTTTGATGAGAATTGAGCGTGACTGAGTAAAAGAAAAATTGAACTGAACTTACCTGTGTCATATTTATGACTATTCTCTGTGCAAAAAACAACAGTACTGAGTAGTACTTGTTCTGAGCTTCATTACAGGAATGAAAGAGTTTGTGACACACAAGTAGCAAACAAAATATTTGACAAGGGCCTTTTATTTCTGAAGTGAAAGCTTGTGACAGTATAGAATAGATGGTGTTTGTCCTGAGCTTTTTATAACTGAAATGAAAGTTAGTTACCTCGACGTAAACAGGCCATACTTGGGACGAGGAGGAGTTGATGGAAGGAGAGGACCAGGAGGAAGAACGATGGGGAAAATTTGTTGACAAAATCCTGAATTTAAAGATTTGGGGGGATGACATTTTGAGTTCCAGAGTGCTTTTTCTTTCCTTCTTTCTTTCTTTTTAAGGGATGATAAGATTTAGTCAGATGATGTTTTGTGAATCTCACCAATTGCGTTTGGTGGAAGTAGTGTCTGTATTGGTTATGGAAATCATGGAAAGTCGTGGAATTTAAAAAGCATGACTATCCAGGACTGAAAAGTCATGTGATATGGTCAGAATCTTGAAAATGTTTTAGAATTAAGAATTAAATGCTTTGAGAAACACATTTTTTTCTTCTTCTTTTTTTTTTTTTTTTGGTATGTGCTAATGTGTGTCAGTGAACAAAAATCAAGCAGATATATAGCCCTTTATGGGCTTTGTTGAAATGGCGATTTTGATAATGCTTGTAATACATTGTAATGCTTGTGTGAAAACGGATGATTTCTTGTCAATGAAATCTTACAAGATGGCTGTAAGTTATTGAAAGTTCATAGAATTTTGAGCTTGTCAACACGTAAGGACCCAGTGAAGGTATATGTTCATTTTGAGCCTTGCATTTAGATGTCCTGTCAGTAGTGGGGTGCAAAAGGCTTCAAGCAATAGCTGAATTTCTATGCGTCCCCTGGCCTTCAAATTTCAGCTCCATTAGGTTGGCAGCTTCATTGAACTGTGTTTATCTGACCATGAACTTTGGCAGGTCAAGAATAGCAAGTTTGGGTGTCCCATACCCCAGTCTCTCCCTCTCTCTCTCTCTCTCTCTCTCCCTAGAAAACATTTATTAGCATAATCTGTAATAGTCGTTTGCAGTTTGAGTTGTCAGGCACTAAATGTTTAATGTTCCACCCTTACTTTGCTGACGTGGAGATTTTTTTATCTCAGATAGTGGTGATGTAGGGTTTATATCTTTTTTTTTTCTCAGCTAAAAGGAGAGAGACCACCTCTGCAAACTTTGGGGGGGGGGGGGGTCCTAAATGTGTCTGGGGTTATCATTAAATAAGCAATTTCATTTGTGGACCTAACCAAGTCATCTCCAAGCTCTGAATGTTGGGTGCATGATCATGGATTTGTTTCATTGAATGATGAAACTCATGTGAGGAAATCATATTACTGCACTGTGTATAAAAGTTACAGCATGGGTATTCAAATGAGTTTGGAAACTGTAGTGAAGACTTTTTAACTTGTTCACTATCTTTATAACTTGGTGGGAGGGATGGTCTAGAGCAAATAGAACTGTAATGTAGTCCTACCATGGTGTTGTCCAGTGCATGTTAGGAATAACAGAACTCTCTATATATATACAATCTTTGGGCATTTTTACTGATGCAAAGCTATGAAAAGATGATTCTACAAAGCAATCTTGGATGTTGTCGCATCATCACTGCGCCTTTGCCCATTGACAGCATATTTCCTGCTTTAACGATCTTTTGTGTTGTTGTCTGAATAACTTTTCCATTAACTTTGGTAGTGCTTTCCTGTTGAGGGTGCGTCACACACAGTGGCATTTTTTCATCCTCTTTTTCTGTGAAGGTGCACCATATCATGTTATAGCCAGTATTATGAACAGGCATGGCTGCTAATAAGGGAGGAAAGTATTCTGGTTCAATGTGCAGTGAATCTTTCAATTTTCAGTTTAGCCTTTTGCATGTTTGACTGAACGTTTATGCCCAGTTCTCATGACTGGGGGCCAAAGTTGCTGTCTGCGAATTGTGCTACAGCTCAAAAAAGATGTTGTGAGTCGGTATGGGTGAATTTGGTATTTTCAGTTCCCAAGATTCTGTAAGATCAGTTAGTAATGTTGACAGAATCATGAACAAAAACAAATCTGAAATTCATCCATATTAACTCTCAGGTCCTTTTCCAAAATGTGCGATTCAGAAGCAGTGACTATCGTCCTCAATAGTGAGAACAGGTCATATTTGATAGTTTACCCGTGATACTTGGTCAGCAATCATTTTAAAACACTTAAGAAGACAAAAGTGACTAGTTTGTTGTTTCATTGTGAAGAAGTGTTGAAGATGGTACACTCTGTGTGTGTGTGTGTGTGTGTGTGTGTTCGTGTGTGTGTGTGTGTGTGTGTGTGTGTGTGTGTGTGTGAGTGTACGTGCGTGCACATATGCACAGGCATGTTTGTCAGTACACATAAACGCTAATCTGACAATAAAATGGTTTTCATTTGGTCAATGTGTATGTTTCCTTCTCAATTTTCTGACTTGAGGCTTTTGACAAGGGAGCCCAACGCAGCATTTTGAATGGCTCCTGACTAGCATTAGGAACAGCCTGAAGGAAGAAGGGACCTTGGAAAATGTCCTAAACCACCAGTGAGTGATATCTAAACTTGGTGTCCTTATATCCCATCTATATCAGAAACCATGTTGATGCCAGTGTGGACAGCAGATGCACATGATTTGTTTCGTATATTCCATCTCTACAACGGTGATCAGAACTACCGGTGTTCCTCTGGGCAGGGCCTTGATGGCTGCTTTTAAGGATGCTGTCTGCATAATTTTGTAGAGGGCATATTGTTTTGTGCTGCGCTTCTTCTCCGTGTCAAAGACTTTTCAGTGCAACTTGTAGGCTGTTCCCACCAGGGAGATGTGTCTCTGCAGTCCAGAGGCATTACTACCCTTTTTTCTCGCTTACCACCTGTGTACCCCTCAGTGGCTGCTGTTCGCTTTTATTATTATTCTTTAGTCATAATTATTCGCCAACAGGTCTGCATTCTTTTTGTCTACGACAGTGGAATCTTCTTCCCAGTCTCACTCCCTTCCCCATATACATCCAAACCTCCTGCCCCCCCCCCCCCCCCCCCCCCCCCCCCCCCCCCACCCCCCCTACCTGCCTTTTCCCTTCCCACCGGTTACAGACTGACTACAGGCAAGTTGTTTGGGGCTATCCTTCTGTTTTGTTTTGTTTTATTAAGACTAAGTTCATGGTGAATACCTCGCTCTTTTTTTTTCTCTCGCTCCTCCCCCTGTTAAAATGACCACCATGCTCACCTCTAGCCAGAGAACAATGCGGGGAGCAGAAAGTATGGATCTGCTGCCTCTCACAGGAAGTTACTGTGAACACATGGGCGCAGGTCCATCTTGCCTACAGGATTGGAGAGAACCATTGAGGAGGATGTCCCTGTGATGGAGAATAGTGTGATAACGTGTACATGTCAATGAGCTGTCTGAGTGACTGTGATTAAGTAGAGAGGGGCGTCAACAAAGTGGTCAGATTTGTTATTGGCAGGGGATTGGTTCATTTTGCTCTTTTAAGATCGTGAGCTGAACTCTGTGTGTGTGTGTGTGTGTGTGTGTGTGTGTGTGTGCACTCACTTACATGTTGTTTGTATTTTTTGAAAAGAAGAAAAAGAGTCAAAGGAAAATTGTGTGTGTGCGTGCGTGTACATGTTTGTGTGCGCGCGTGTGTGTGTATGTGTGCATGTATATGTGCGTGTCTATGTTGTACATAAAGACACGATCACTGCATCTCTCAGGATGTTTCTGAATGATTACTGTGTTCTTTTCCCAGCAAGGTTTTAACAGATTGGTGTGTGAAGTAACGCTGTGGCTCTTGTTCTTAAATGTGGTCTGTTTTCTGCTGTACTCTGTAACTATTTGCTGCTTCGTTCAGTCATATTTGGGTGATGGCAGCTTTGACTTATCTGATTGACTATGGCTGCTCTTTTATGCAAACAGTGTGGCACTGATACAGACTAACTATTTGCCCCTTTTGTGCGTGCGTTTACATTGTGATGTGTGCATGCATTTGCTAGGATATGTATGTGTGTGCTTTAGTATCTCGGTTATACATACATACATGCATATATATATATATTGAAATACTGGTGGGGTTAGATTTGTTCAGCTTGAAAACTTTCTCCATCGTCCCAGCTGTAAGCGGATGCCTGATTCAGTTCAGGGCAGGTTAAAGCTGTGGAATGAAAAGGATATATACTACATTTAATACTCTGCATAATGATTTTAGTTTTTCAGCAGCTTATGCCTTTCAGTGCTTTCTTCTCGTTTCACTTTTCTATCCTCTACTGGCTACTTTGGGGTGCCATTGGATTCTCTTTCTTGAAACCTTGATGGTGTGAACACCACAGAATGAAGGACTGTTGTAAATCTCCATTTGATGCCAAAGGAGCTTGCACACAGTCAGCCCTGTCTCACTAATGAATAAGAATCAGCGGACGAAAGACCTCTGAGCAGGTGATTGAATGGTTTTGCTTTCAAGGTGGTCCCCCTATGTTGCTAGTGAAGGATTCTATAGTTTTATATCTAACGCCCTACTTTTCCATTCCAGTTGTTAGGGTTGTTTTTTTTTTTACTCACAACCCACTCCCACATCCCCTCGCACTTTCTTTCTTTTTTTTTTTTTTTTTTTTTTTTTTTCTTTTGCCAAGTCATTATTGTAATGACGAAGGAATAGTTAGCCTGCACTTGTTTTTCTCCAGTATTGTTTGGGTACTCTGTCAACCTGCTGGAGGGTTTGTTTTTTTTTTTGTTTTTTTTTTTTCATGTTAAGAACTGATAACAAGAGGAAAACCTCCCCCCCCCAGAAAGGCTTTATGAAAAGGCTTTCTGAATTTTCTGATGCTTTCTGTCAACAGAATGCCATAATGTGAAGTGATTGTAAACTTTTTTGATAACGTGAGTACACGTAACTCATCATTGTAACGTGTACATACTCTTCACATGCTGGTGATGGAAAGATGAGTCCTCTATTGTAAGGTTGCGAATTTTATAGTGTGTCATAAGACAGATTACATGTGACTGAGAATTTACAGGTGACTGAGAGTTCATGAGTTTTAGAGTAATAAAAGTACTTTCACTCACAGCATTGTTGGTTTGTTTAATAGAAGACTTGTACTCTGTTGCCCAGGGTGTGTGTGTGTGTGTGTGTGTGCGCGCTTATATTACGCTTAATGCTCTACATTACAAAAAAAAAGCAAAAAAAAACAAATGAATAAAGAAATACATACACACATACACACACACACACACACACACACACATACACACCAAAAAAAGGGTGTTTGTACAGTTTTTTTTTCTTTGTCACAAGCAGTGTGAAAGCCAGTTTCTATTTCTCCATCAAGGTTTCAGCTTGGTTTTGACAGTCCACTGAGGAACAAATTGTCACCATATGTGAATGTATAGTATTGGGTCAGGTCTGAGCTGTCACCGTTTTGTGATACGGCCGTGAGAAATGAACTCAGGAGATAATGGTGAATACCAACTCTTGTATCAATCTGTCGTTGATCATGCTAGTTTTAATGATGATGGTGATGCGTTTCTGATAGTGTTAGAGGTGATGGTTTAAGAAAATAAGTCGTCTCCGACTTGCCTGACTGTACTTGTATTCTGATGTTTAAAGAATGACAACCTCCTTTACTGACAATGGCTATGATGATGATGATGATATTACTGCATTACACTGCATCCAACCTATGTTGGTGGACCTGTATTCTCGCTATTTTCTGGGACAAGCTGTCCAGGAGATGATGCAGATCTTATTTTATGCTAACCTTGCAAGAATTTTGGCCATATTGTTTTTTTGCTTGATTTTGACCATGCTTTGAGATGCTAAATCCAAATCTGCCACTGATGATCATTTATGCTTACTTACCTTGTTTTGTCCAGCTTGTGCAACTAAATCATATGATAAAAGTGATCAGGTACGTGATTCTTAATAAACATCACAAATGGTGACAATTTGTTCCACCAAAAACACAAGAATATGACGTGCTGGTGCAAAATGTCACACATCTGTACCACAGCATCCGTACTAAACGTTACTGGGATTACGTTGTTGTATTGAAAGTGATATTCTGAAATGCAATGTCAGCGATATTTTGCTGCATATTGTACTGTGCTATGAAGAATAAAATACCCTAGTTTTTTCTAACTTATGCTATATCCTTTAGGACTTGTACAACAAGAGAGAAATTAACAGATGCGCAGGTGTGTGTTCATGTGTGTGCTTAACACAGTTATACAATATACCTGTTCATGTGGTGCAGTGGTTAGCATCGTAGACGTGTGGTTTGGAAAGTCATTGGCTTGATTTCCACCAGACCCTTTATTTGTGGGATTTGTTTTTAGCCCTGCCCAGTGTTGAGTGTGTTACGGATTATGATGGGAAGACTGGAACTACACGGTCAGATTCCATCCACCTGCTGGGATGCATCACACTGCAGTGTCTGTATTTCTTGGACATGGTTGATGACAGGACACGCTGTGAAAGGAAGTGTAGACTCAGCCCCTGTCCCTGTCATGTAGTCTGACGAGAACAGAACTCCATAGCATCGCCTGCGTCATCCACATTCTCTGTGACCATCATTACCAACAACAGCATTAACGCAACAACCAAAGAATCAATCAATTTTTGTGGTCCTTTATGCCCTCCTCTCATCGTGACCTAATGTTTGATTCCCCCACCCCCCATCCCCACCCCCACCCCAGGTCTGTGGTTGTGATGAGTTCATGTCAGTATCAGCATGTTCACAGGGACTGCCACTGGACGCCCTGGAGAAGGAAGATACTCTGTGGTTCCACAGCAATATTGTCATCAGCTGGGGGCTTTGAAGGTGATCTTTTCTTCTGCTGCGCACGCAGGCTGATACTCCTGCAGACACTCCCTGTACAGGGAGTGGAGTTTTGTGTGTATGACCGTTTTTTTTTTTATCCCGCCATTAAGGCAGCCATACTCCAACTTCGGGGAAGGTGCATGCTATGTGTAACGTGTCATCCATACAACAGCCAAACTGGCCTTCTCTTCTGAAAGTTGGTGATGAGATTTTACGTGTGTGCAAGATGTTATGCGTGCGTTCACACACAGAACCTCGGTTATAGTCTCATTCAAAGGACTATTGGAAATGGAGTCAGAACCAATGTTAACTCCGAGGGAAAAATCCCCCTGTACTGAAACGGCCCGGGCGGAGATTCGAACCCGCAACCCCAAAATTATGAGTCCGGCTCTCTACCACTGAGCTATTCCGGCTCCTCTTTGAAGGTGATCTCCTGTGTACGTTGGATCAGAAGGCTCCTCTAAAATAGTGTCTCCTGTGGTGGGTAGCTACATCACTTGATATTGACTGCTTCTTGTGGACAGTGACACTGGGGTTGCAACAGCACAAACTGGGGGTGGCTACGTATTGGGGAGCTGGTTATGAACAGTGTGAAGTAATGCTACCGAAAGAGCATAGAAGATGGATGAAGACGGCAACAAAAAGTGTGTGTTCAATGTCTCGATTGGTGCTCCAAACAAATTATCATCAGCAGTGATACCACAGGTTCACGGACATTTCTTCAAAAGCTGAACTGTGGTTAATATACACGCCCTTTAAATAACTGCATTCTGAACGCTGAAATGCAAAACCACACAGAGGCAGAGGGTGTGCTTATGTGTGTGTGTGCATTCTGACTGAATCATTTTCAGTAGTTCAGTATGTAGGTCTGTTAGGAAAGGTATTAACCCAAAAGCTTAAGAGTCAGCAATAAGGAAAAAAAAAAGTAAACTATTCCTGTTTACCCAAGTAGCATTATACCTGATTAAAAGGACAACAAAATCATGAAACACCAGACCAACCTGTACTGCGTGCACTTGTATATTTCATATTTCCTGTATGCATGCAAAACATTGACCCTCACATCTGGAAAAGAAAAAAAAGAATCCAAGTCATGAAAATGAAGGTTAGCGCGAGGCAGTAATTATCACATAGACTGGTCAGATCGCCAGTGAACAAGCGTGTCAAACCAACGAGCAACATGCAGGACGACGCAAAGATCTTCTGACATCAGTTCAGAAATGAAGACAGCAGTAGAAGGGCCATGGAACAAGAGTGAATAGCTTTGCTGAAACAACCCTCCAGGGAAAAATTCTGCTGGCCCTACAACAATACTGTCGCCAGCGAGTAAAGACCACACTTTGCAGGAATTCTTCACTCATAGCATGGAGCATGTTGCAGGAATTCTTCACCTACAGAATAGTGCATGTTGCAGGCATTCTTCACCTACAGAATGGTGCATGTTGCAGGAATTCTTCACTTATAGAATAGTGCATGTTGCAGGCATTCTTCACCTACAGAATGGTGCATGTTGCAGGAATTCTTCACCTACAGAATGGTGCATGTTGCAGGAATTCTTCACTTATAGAATGGTGCATGTTGCAGGATTTCTTCACCTACAGAATGGTGCATGTTGCAGGAATTCTTCACCTATAGCATGGAGCATGTTGCAGGAATTCATCACTTGTAGCATGGTGCATGTTGCAGGAATTCTTCACTTATAGAATGGTGCATGTTGCAGGAATTCTTCACCCATAGCATGGTGCATGTTGCAGGAATTCTTCACTTATAGAATGGTGCATGTTGCAGGAATTCCTCACTTATAGAATGGTGCATGTTGCGGGCATTCTTCACCCATAGCATGGTGCATGTTGCAGGAATTCTTCACCTATAGCATGGTGCATGTTGCAGGAATTCTTCACCCATAGCATGGAGCATGTTGCAGGCATTCTTCACCCATAGCATGGAGCATGTTCCAAGAATTCTTCACCCATAGCATGGTGCATGTTGCAGGAATTCTTCACCCATAGCATGGTGCATGTTGCAGGAATTCTTCACCCATAGCATGGAGCATGTTGCAGGCATTCTTCACCCATAGCATGGAGCATGTTCCAAGAATTCTTCACCCATAGCATGGTGCATGTTGCAGGAATTCTTCACCCATAGAATGGTGCATGTTGCAGGAATTCTTCACCTATAGCATGGTGCATGTTGCAGGAATTCTTCACCTATAGCATGGTGCATGTTGCAGGCATTCTTCACCTATAGCATGGTGCATGTTTGCAGGGATTCTTCACCTATAGCGTGGTGCATGTTGCAGGAATTCTTCACCTATAGCGTGGAGCATGTTGCAGGAATTCTTCACCTATAGCATGGTGCATGTTGCAGGTATTCTTCACCTATAGCGTGGTGCATGTTGCAGGAATTCTTCACCTATAGCGTGGTGCATGTTGCAGGAATTCTTCACCTATAGCATGGTGCATGTTGCAGGTATTCTTCACCTATAGCGTGGAGCATGTTGCAGGAATTCTTCACCTATAGCGTGGTGCATGTTGCAGGAATTCTTCACCTATAGCGTGGTGCATGTTGCAGGTATTCTTCACCTATAGCGTGGAGCATGTTGCAGGAATTCTTCACTTGTAGCGGTGGTGCATGCAGGAATTCTTCACTTATAGAATAGTGCATGTTGCAGGAATTCTTCACCTATAGCATGGTGCATGTTGCAGGAATTCTTCACCTATAGCGTGGTGCATGTTGCAGGGAATTCTTCACCTATAGAATGGAGCATGTTGCAGGGATTCTTCACCTATAGAATGGAGCATGTTGCAGGGATTCTTCACCTATAGAATGGAGCATGTTGCAGGGATTCTTCACCTATAGAATGGAGCATGTTGCAGGGATTCTTCACCTATAGAATGGAGCATGTTGCAGGGATTCTTCACCTATAGCGTGGTGCATGTTGCAGGTATTCTTCACCTATAGAATGGTGCATGTTGCAGGGATTCTTCACCTATAGAATGGAGCATGTTGCAGGGATTCTTCACCTATAGAATGGAGCATGTTGCAGGAATTCTTCACCTATAGCGTGGTGCATGTTGCAGGCATTCACCTATAGAATGGTGCATGTTGCAGGAATTCTTCACCTATAGCATGGTGCATGTTGCAGGCATTCTTCACCTATAGCATGGTGCATGTTGCAGGCATTCTTCACCCTATAAAATGGTGCATGCTGCAGGCATTCTTCACCTATAGCATGGTGCATGTTGCAGGCATTCTTCACCTATAGCGTGGTGCATGCTGCAGGCATTCTTCACCTATAGCGTGGTGCATGTTGCAGGCATTCTTCACCTATAGCGTGGTGCATGCTGCAGGCATTCTTCACCTATAGCGTGGTGCATGCTGCAGGCATTCTTCACCTATAGCGTGGTGCATGTTGCAGGCATTCTTCACCTATAGCGTGGAGCATGTTGCAGGCATTCTTCACCTATAGCGTGGAGCATGTTGCAGGCATTCGTCACCTATAGAAACACTCCTGGTGAGACAGGACATCACAGTGTTAGACCTGAAAACACCAAAAAACACATAATCCATAACTGCCAGAACCACTTTGATCTGGATAAAGACAGCCAAAGTGAAGACGTTCACGGATGAGGTCGAAAATGGCACGTGCAAAAATGTCACACATGGATAAAGGGACCAAAACGGCACTACCAAGAAAAATACCTAAGTCGCTTTCAGTTAAGCTCCCTTTAAATTGGACTGTTTCTTCTTCAAGTTACGACGTTAGATCACACACACACACACACACACACACACACAACACACACACACACCACACACACACACACACACACACACACACACACACACACACACACACACACACACACACACACACACACACACACACATACGCGCGCGCGCGCGCATGCACGCACACACGCACATACATAGAACGCGCAGAGAGAGAGAGAGAGGTGGTTTTTTTTAGATTATGAAACATTATAAAAGGAATTCCCTTTGAGTTCATAAGTTCCAGTCTTAAAATATGCTTTTCTGTGCATTTTTTTTCTGTCCATTAATTGTGGTCATTTGGTAGGCTACCTTGTAATCAGTGCTATTTTCGTCTGCGCTGAATTGCCACCAGCCCCTCCCCCCCCCCCCCCCCCATCCTCCCCATCCTCCCTCATCTTCAATCCCAACCCTGCCCCCACCCCCTCCTTTTTTTTGACTTCCTTTTTTTTTTTTTTTTTTTTTTTTTTTTTTGTTGTTGTAAGTCTGACATTTTTGTCTGTGCCTACCTACATGCGCCGCTTTGATTTCCCTCATTTTTGTCAGGTACAGACATAAAGAAGTGGCCTGGCCAAAACTTCAGAATCAAGCTGGTGAACATTATGAAACCGTAGAATAAATATCAGTCTCTAGCTCCGCTCTAACAGACTGGGGGTTCCTTCCATCGCCGAGTTCTTTCAAACGACAGCAGGTGGGAAGTTTGCACCATTGCTCACACGAGGCGCTTATGCTGGATCACTGCTTACGAAAATCAATGAAGTGATGACAGTAGAAGCATCTGACATCTCACGAAAACCACTACCAGAAAACTCTACCCTGCGTCAAAGAGGAGTTCCTAAAATGTGGGACGCTAGAGGACACTTTAAAATGTCAAGAACTCAGTAACAGGAGCATCAGTTTGTAAAATAATCACGAAGAAGAAGGAGGAGGAGAAGAAGGACAAGAAGAAGAAGAAGGAGGAGGAGGAGGAGGATAAGAGAAGAAGAAGAAGAAGAGGAAGAAGAAGAAGAAAGCATAAACCAGACATGAAAGGGATCGAGAAGCAATGGACGTTAACGGAGGTGAACCAGGATAAGAACAAGACGAGCACGTAGCATACGACATTGCAAAGAACCTCACAAAGAAAAGACAGTCAAGTCAGAATTATTTGTGACAAAGAAAGGAAATTGTCTTATGGAAAAGCAATAATCCATTTGGAACAGCTGGACAAAGTACGGTTTAGCCCTCTTCAACTATTCAACCAACAAAGACCCAAGCGTGATTGCGAGCTAGGAATTATGAACGTTAAAGATGATGAATTTCAGATTCTATGCGATGAGAGAGAGAGAGAGAGAGAGAGAGAGAAGAGAGAGAGAGAGCATTGAAATGCTGTAAGGAACTGACGACATCCCAGCTGAACTGACTGGAGGTGACTCCGAAACAGATGATATAAACTCTGCAATCACAATCTGACACACTGGATGGTGGTAATCCCCCCCCCCCCCCCCCCCCCCCCCCCCTTGTGTGAACGTAAGGCGTACTGTCTTTGGCTGGACGTTCATGGTCTCACTTCTCAAGAAAGGTGGCTTACATCCATGCCAGAATTTCGGAACCATCGGTCTCATCAACCACACCGAGATGCGAACTGTTGTTGAAAGTTATCTTCAACGTAATGCACAGGCACAAGAAATCATTCCTAAAGAACAGGCTGGAAGCTGCAGAGGAAGCACCTGACAGAACGAACCTACAGCCTACAAGTTCCTTGTGACAAATGCAGTCAAAATCAACAGGACATACGTGTCTACCATGTATTCATACACTTCAAGAAAACGTTCAACAGAGTATGACACGAAGCGTTGTTGGCTGCCATGAAGAAACCTAACAAAAGCCAGAAGGTTATCCAAACTATGTAAGCACTGACACGCAAAGGCCAGTACTGCGGAACTTGATCAAGCAACAGTGGAAGCCTGGATCCACGTAATATTGCTACAATTGTGTGACTCACTATCACTCATTCAGCTCAAATTATAACGCAGGCGCAGACCAGAAAGAAGAATCAAGATGGCTGTTGATGACTTCAGAAGGAAGGAAGGAAGACACACTGGGAGAGGCTGATGCTGAAAAAAGGGCGTGAGACCGATGGGAAACGGGACAAATTAATGACAGGGTAACACTACAGGGGGGAGCGGGAGGGCAGAAAAGGAAGGGCGATTACCGTTCAGGGCTAGTTTTGCCAATGTTACTAAGGAACACGACATAGTAAACCTAGACACAGCGCTGCTTTCTGTCATGAAAAAAAACAATCACCCCAACATAAAAACATTCAAGTTTACACTATAATACCGGATGCGTGTGCTTTGAGATGAAATGCCAAGTATGCAGTCTTTGTCAAGAACAGAAATTCAAACTGAACCAAACAAACGCCAATGCATCAGTTCAAGTACTTGTTCTGTTCTTGACTCTCGAGGCTGCTGCTCAGACATCCAGACGATTGGGGGAGGGGTTTCCGTTGCCGAACGAGGGTAACGATGTTGTGGATATGGGTTGACAGGTTCTGGTATAGCAGGCATCTCTCCGTCAGTGTTCATCTGGTCTCGCCATCGACGATGCTTTCTGCACTGGAGTGCGCAGGGGAAAGCGCCACTGCGTGCATGTCTGGATGCGTACTGGAGAGAGAGAGAGAGAGAGAGAGAGAGAGAGAGAGAGAGAGAGAGAGAGACGCAGACGTTTATTCATAAAGGCCATAGCCCCTTAGAAGGGGGTAAACAGATAACAAACAACGCAATTCATCAATGCAAACTCATTTAGCTAGCTTAACACATCATTTGTTATCTTGACACATCGTTTGGCATTCTGAATGCTTCATACAAATACAAAGCGAACTGTTTTATGGTCTTTTCATTCGATGATGCGATTAACATACAATCAGTTTGAAGAAACAAGGGGAAGAGGGACATGGATGCTCACTGCAGTTACTTACAGTCTGCGCAGTTTGAGCAAGAATGCCTGCCAGCAACTAAACAGGTGTGCTAAGCGTGTCAGGAAAGATCGTTGTTCTTATCATTTTTGCGAATCTATACGTTTTTGTGAACAAGAATGTTCACTGCTTTCCAGATTATTTGAGTGAAATGTTCTCTTCAAGCTTTTCAACTTCCACTTGAAACAAAATGTCCCTGCTCTTTGTATTCGTCAGATAAAACTGATTCCTTGAGTTGCTGGTCAAAAAGAATTATTACTCTGTAATTCTGGAGTTAAAACCACAGGTTTGTTTCGGGTTGCTTAACCTTGTTGTTGTTCACTTTTTTGTGTGTAGTGGTGTGTGTTAATCTATGATGTTATGGAATGTGAGGCAACAGAACAATGGTGCTTCATTGACGCCTGTATAATTATAAATAAAGTGAAATGGAGAAATGCTGAAAGTCAAAGACATAACATACATATTTTTTTTCGTTGGTCTTTTTGAAAGAATGGAAAAACACCTTTCTCAAGAAGGTTGGGGGTGGGTGTGGGGGGGGAGTGAGAGACCAACACACATACATATGCACACAGAGGAGAAGGCAATGCTTTCCTTTCCATTGCTAATGAGTTACGTTTTCTCAATTCACGGGTCAAACAATTAAATTTAGAAAGTAAAATGTTTTACCTGAAGCGTATGCCAGAACACTGATCAGGATATTGACCGTCTGCCTTACAAATACCCCAGTACCCCAGGAGCATTGTTTCATTCCATGTTTTAGCATTTCCTCTTTCTGATTCAACTGTTGAGCTGACTGGCGAGGCAACCTTGCTTTGGGCGTGCCCATGTTCCATGAAAACGGCGAGATCACGCGCGCTCTAACAAATTACCTCCCTTGCAGACTTCTGAACATAATCTATTGGATGGTTGTGCAGCCTTTGGCGGTGATTTTGGAAGCCTTAGGGACCACGCGCAGGAGAGAGAGAGAGAGAGAGAGAGAGAGAGAGAGAGAGGAGAGAGAGAGAGACGCAGGAGCGAAAGGAGTGCAGGGAAGGGCGATAGAGAGTGAGAGGAAAGAAGAGGCGAGAGTGGGTGCGGGAAAGAGCATGTTTAGAACGATCTGACAATAGAAAAAGAAATACCAAGGAGATGCAAGACAATCGATTTTGAAGCACCAGAGAAGAAAGAAGAAGAAAATAAAGCACAAATGGAAAAACGCATAATGATAGCCCAGTC